>LPNX010622174.1:269191-290815 GCA_001517045.1 Pseudotsuga menziesii
TTAGCTCATTGCAACATTTCCAATGATTTATTTTAAATGTTGTATATTTGATTACTGAACTTTAATTATTTCTCAACTTCTCGTCCTTCGAAGTCAATGTCATTCAATTGTGTCAAGGAACTGATCAACTCGATAGGTGCTAAGGTTTCAAATCTATAACAAATATCAAATGGACTCTTTCCCATAGAACTGTGTTGAGCATAATTGTATTTGTGTTGTATGTATGGAACGTTGTCATACCATGTTCGACGATGATTATGGTTTCACATGCAAATAAGTTGTACTACCAAGTGATTTACAACTTCCACCTGTCCATCTATCTGCAAATGGAAGGATTTCAACAAAGAAAGCCTCATGTTGAGTTGTTTCCAGAGAGTTTTCAAAAGGTGCTGACAAATATAGCATCTCTATCATAAATAATGGTCATCAAGAGGCCATAACATTTCCACACATGTTTGAAGAAGAGTTGAGCAGTTTGTTGTGTTGTCATAGTCTTCTTTCATGGTATGAGTAAATCCATCCTGGAAAATATATCCACTACTACTAAGATCATTTCATGCTTATTTTTGGTAGTAATATATCCCACCAAGTAGTCCATGGTCAACTGGGAACTAAAAGAGGTGTGTACAGTCCTTGTCATCGATTCGATGATTTAGAAATGGAACAAACTATGCATGATCGAATGTACATGTTGACATCATATTTAAGTGAAGGAAAATAAAAATAATTTTGGAGGATGAAAAGTATTTTTGTGAATACAAACTGTCCTATATTCTTGCTGTAGTGTACGTCCCTAATGACCTTCTATTGGAGCTCACCGGTTAGTACACAAAGTTTTCCAAGATTGTATAGAAAGGTGTCCTTCAAAAAGTAGTTAGAAATAGACAGCGTTTCATCCTAAAGCTATCGATAATTGCGGAGAAGTCACAGTCTACTGAATACAATTATAGCCAAGTAGTGGTGTTGTAACCCTACATACTCATCACTGCAGACCATAGAGTAATGGGTGATTGTCTATGACATTGGATTTTCCTTTTCAATATTTAATTACCAACTGAAACTATTGCAGGTAATTAATCCACTTGAGTTGTCGAGTTGTCTATAGTTTTGACTAGGATGGGAAGAATTGTAGAGGCTTATGGTCAGTAAGAATTATTGTTTTCTTGGAAATAATGTAGTGTCTCCATTGATTAAGATCTTTCACAATGGCGTACAATTATTTTTCATACGTCGAATACTTTATAATAGTTTTGTTGAAATTTTTGGAATGAAACATGACTAGGTGACCTAACTGAGTGATCACTGCATTGAAGGCATAGTATGATGCATCTGTCTCAGTCTCAAAGGGATGATGTGAATTAGATAATACATGTATTTGTGCAATACAAATATTTTTTTTGAGTTGTTCAAAATATTTTTGCTGTGTCGATGTCCATTTGAAGATATTTTTCCCATTTCCTTTAGTCAACTGATCCAAAGGCCATGCGATGTGACTGAAGCCAAGAATCAACCGTCAATAGAAGTTCTCCAAACCAAGAAAAATTCTTATTTCATGAATATTTTGAGGAATGGGACAATATTTGAGGATATGTACTTTTTTGGTGTCGACATGAATGACCATAGAGTCAATTACATACCCCAAATATTTTTTGTTGGTCATCACAAATGAGCATTTTTCCATGTTCACATATAGTCTATGTTGTTGGAGAGTGCCGAATACTTTTTGAAGACTTGTTGAAGTTGTCTGACATGTTCTTCCCATGATCGACTAAAAATCAAGATATCATCGATATACACAATAACACACTTGCCGATGAGGGGTCGTAGAAGGTCATCCATATATCTCATGAAGGTTGCAGGTGCATTGGTTAAGACGAATGGAATGACTAACCATTCAAACAATACTTCCTTGGTCTTGAAATTTGTTTTACATACATTGGTGGACTTGATTGGAATTTGATGATATCCTGAATAAAGTTCAAGCTTCATAATGAACTTATCACCTTTCAGACAGCCGATGAGTTCATCTATATTTGGAAAAGGGTATATGTTCTTCATTGAAATTTTTTTTAGATCCAAATAGTCAATGCGCATATGCGAAGTCTCATCTTTCTTTGGATCTAGGATGAGTGGACTTCCACAAGGAGAGGAGTCAGGGTGGATATGACCTTTGTTGATCAAATCCTATATTTTCCTATTAATCTATTAATTCTCGAGAATGGATCTTCTGTAAACATATGTGTCAAGAATGGATCTTCTGTAAACATATGTGTTAGGTAATGAAGAACCAAGAGCAAGTTCAATGGAGTGTTTTACCTGACAATGCAGAGGTACTACATTCGTCTCTTGAAATACATTTCGGTATTCCTCAAGAATGTGGTTGATCTGTTGCTATCATTAGGAGTTGCGTTGGTCGATGAGTCAACTTGTTGTTGCAGTATTCCTGGAATGTTGAGGATTTATCATAATTAATGTGAAATTATGAGCATGATTAATAAGCTTCTTTATTTTTTTGGAAATTATCATATCAACCGTTGATGTGGGTTGTTGCTCTAGTATGGCATACCAATGATTCCAAATTTTGATAATCACCTTCTGTTTTCATGACTAATGTGTACCGTGTCGATCCCACAAGTAAGGTTTCCCAAACAAGGCATCATCTATGGAAAGTGGTGCCATGTCACATAGTAATTCATCTTCAAAAGGATTAATGAAGTAGGTGATTCTACATTAGTGTGTGATTCTTAGTTCGTGTCCATCCTTAATCCAACCGATATTGTAAGGTTGAGGATGTGGAGTGATAAAAGACCTAATTTCTTTAGAAGATATTCAAAAACAAATTTCTTCTAAATACCATTATCCGCAATCAAATGTAATGGATTTTTTTGAACCCATATCCATGTATGAAACAAGATCTCTCATTCTTCCTCATCAACGATAGTCAAGGCTGTCGGAGTGGTCAAAGTAGAAGCTCAGAGGGTTGATGAATATGGATCATATTCTACCAAGGTTTTGTCGGACAATTTAGATGTTGATAATTTTTTGAAAAATTTCTTTCAATCTTTGCATTCAGACGTATCACGACATGATGAATTGTGATAATCACACCTTTTCCCAATAGGAGCTTGTTTTTTGCAATACTTCTTGTCTTTCTGAAGGTTCTTCTTATGATGATCAAGATTTGGCAGAGTCAGTAGATAAGGGTTCTTAAACTTGTTTAATTTGACTAAGGACTTCTTGTCGGATGTTTGACCTATTGGCTTATTCACAAAACATGCTTTTCCTTTATGTTTAGCTTCAAGCTTGCTAGCGTAAGGAAATTCATATGCAAGCTTACAGATAGTTATAAACTCCATCTCTTCCTGAATGTATGAGGATAATTTGTTAATGTACTTCAACATAAGAAATTTATATTCTTATTGGACGCAAAGTCTAGCCATGAGTATAGAACTCATTGTTGTAACTCTGCATGAGCTGGTCTTTCCATTTCCTTATATGTTGCAACTTCTTATACTACTATTCAATATACTTTGGTGAGTAGAAATCCTCTCAGACGTGTTCGACAAATTTTACCCATGCGTCTATGGAGATGTCTTCTTTTTCCATCTTTGTCGATAAATTTTCCCACCAGCAATGTACGAAGGTTGACATCTTTAAGGATGCAATAGTGATCTTTTCCTCTTTGGAAATTTGATTCATGGATTAGTATGATTCTAGTTGTTCTACCTAATTATCAACAAATTCTGCATCAATATTTCTTTCAATATTCGGTATGTCCAGATTCATATTCACTTTGAAGGGGTTAATTTTATCGAAGTGAGTTCGCGACTAGTATTCTTCCTAGTTTGAAATGAATTGAAAGAAAATATCGTTGAACTAGGCAAACATTTTGGTCCACTAGTGATCCAGTTCTTTTTCTATGTCTCATCGGTTGCATGTCTATTGTCTACTTCTTCGGCCATATTTTTTTAAGTCGAAGGAAGTATCTGCTTGTATTGCTGAGTTTGCGAGCATGTTTGAACATGCATAAGTTAAATAACTTCAGTGGAAGTGCTTATCTAGTTTAATCTATCAATCAAGATCTGATACCAATGATACAGGTCATGCCTAGGTACATGCTGGGGACAACAGTCGACTGAATGAGTAGAACATTGTTATGGTGGAAGCATAGAAAAAGAACAAGTAAAGAAGGAAATACACTATATCAATAGAAAGTATGTGCACATACAATATGAAAGAATTCAAACCAAATACTTATTTTCAATGAAATATGGATCAATGTGATTAATTGAATTAATCGATGGAATCCCCTGTATACTAAAATAGTGTACATGTTTATATAGAATGATGAGACCCTTTGGTGACTACCTATTACGTTCAGTTGCAAAAGAAGTTATAAAGGTTCAAAATTTCAGTCGCCGTAGATGAATGGAATATAGAGAGATACTATGTCGATGTTCAATGGTCACCGATGTCGAAAATGAATGTGAAGATGTTTTATACCGATCGTAAAACCTGTCGAGTTTTTCAAAGTCGGTTGTGTTGAGGTTCAAACTTGTCAAAGCCAATGTTGAACCTATTGAAGTAGTCGAAGTAGTTGAAGTTCTAGACTTTGTCAAATTTCTACAACATGCCAACTGCTACTTGGATCAATACACATCAAAATATATTTCGAAGTTACAATTGCAACAACACTCCCTCTTAACTAGGAAGGTAGTCTCTCTCGATAGTCATCAACACATATGCTCTTGTCATCATAGCTGAATCATCATCGGCATTGATGACGTAGTTCTCATCTTCATGATCATTAAATAATGACATATGTCTATCTATCTGTCATAGGAAGTTTCTACAAATCTAGTCTTGTTTCATGTTAGGTGTAGGCCTAGTCCTCATCTAGGTATTTGTCATATCTAGGAACAATCCATCGAGTGCATACAGTCGAAGACCATGCATTACCTTTCCACTACAATCACCTACATCTTCTATGGTCCTCTTATCGTATTTAAATAATATCGTTGTATTTGAATCATCTCGTCATAACTAAACCCTCTCGTTTTCGTACATAGAGCACCATTAGAGGAAATTTAAATTTAAAATGGGAATTCCAAAAATAATACAAATTCCATGTCATCATGTATCATCCAATCAAAATTCTTTAAAATTCAAAAAGGGAGCACCTCTTAAACAATTTTTTAATATAAATTTGGGGATAGGTATCATAAAATACTACTTTTTTTGTTCGTATTTTTGACATATCTCCTTGTGTTTTTACTCAAATTTTGATTGGGAGAGCTCGTTTGATGTGGAATTTAATTATGCATCCAATGAGCTCTCCTAATCGAAATTTGAGTAAAAAAACAGGGAGATATGTCGAAAATACAAACAAAAAAAGTAGTTTTTTATTTTCTTCCTCCAAAATTAATAAATATTATTTTATTATTTTATTAATTTTCCTTAGGAGGCCCATTTTGATTTGAAATTTCCTCTAATGAACCTAGATGCATACCACTAAACACCTATGTTCTACTAACATAGGAGCACACCAAGACTCATTACACCTCAACGAAAACCTATGTCTACCACTATGAGAGAATCACCTAGGAGCACATCAAGTGAATTACATCTCTCCACGATCAACTTTCATTCTACAAATATAGGATCACACCAAGACTCATTACGTCTCAATAAACCTTCATCTACCACTATGTGAGAACCACCTAGGCGAACACCAAGTGACTTGTAACCTCTCATCATATCCAACATGGGGCCACATAAGGACTTATTACATCCAAGGACAACCTGCTTACCACACCAAGACTCATTACATCCAAGGAAAACTTGAAGGACTCATTACATCTAAGGAAAACTTGTGTACCATGCCAGGACTAATTACATCCAAATATTACCTTTCAAGACTCTTTACATATAAGGAAAACATGTGTACCATTCCCTGACTGATTATAGCCAAATATGACCTAACAAGATTGATTACATCCCAAGACAACTTGAGTACTACCCCAAGACTCATTACATCCAAGGACAACCTATATACCTTCCCATGTGAGATCTCAGTCTAATACAATCTTCATCTTCTAGTGTTCTCTTCATCACTAGTATGGGAGCATGCCAGGACTCATTACATCTAAGGAAAACCTAAGTCTACCACCATTCAAGAGCTCATCACTTCCTCTTTATAAGGACCTTGATATGGAGAACACTAAGTCTCTCTCTAAAGTACTCTAACTTCACTCTATCCAGCGGTTTGGTCAACACATATGCTATCTTATCATCTATTGTCATGTACTGGAGCTTCACTACTCTCTACACCATATCCCAGATATAGTGATACTTAATATCAATGTGCTTCAACTTGTAATGGAACATTGGATTCTCTTACAACTTCATGCAACTCTAGTTTTCACAAAAGATACAAGTCCCCTCTAACTTGATATCAAACAAATAAGATATTAGCTTTCAAATCTATACTGCCTCACAACTAGCTAAACAAGATACACTATACTATGCCTCAATTATACTCAGGGCCACACATGACTCCTCCCTACTAAACTAGGATATCATACTGGATCCCAAACTGAAGCAGCATCCTAAAGTGTTCCTCCTATCAATATTGTTTCCTTCACAATCTGAATTAGCATAACCATGCAAGATAATCATCTGACTTGCATCATACTTGAGCCCATAATCAATTGTACCCTTCACGTACCTCAATACATGCTTTGCAGTGACCAGGTGAACATGTCTCAGATATGTTAGGAATTGGCTCAGGTTGTTCGAAGTAAAGTATATGTCTAGTCTCATATTCATCATGTACATCAATGAACTAGTCATCTAATGATAGATTATGGCATCAACTGTCTCTTATGAAGCATCACATGATAGCTTCAAGTTCGATGCCATAAGTGTGGCTATTAATAGCCTTGCACTCTAGCATTCATAATATTTTCAGAATCTCCACTGCATACTTTCCTTTACCAAGGAATATTCCATTCGTAATCTGCCACACCTCCATTCCTAAGAAATACTTCAGCATTCCTAGGTATTTCATCTCTAACTCAGTGGAAAGCTTGTTATTTGCATCAACAATAAGATCATACTCTCATGTCATAAATAGGTCATCAACATATAGCAGGAGCCTTACCGGTATTCTGCCTTCAACCTTGAAGTAAAGGTTGGAATCTACTTTACTCTTGGTAAATCCTAAGCTAATTACTTGTCCATCTTATCGTATCATGTCATGGGTTCTTGTTTCAATATGTACAAGGATTTCTTCAATTTGCACACATGTGTATTCCTGTCATGTGTCTCAAATCCTATTGATTGCTCCCCATAAACTTCCACTTGAACTACACCATTCAAGAATGTTGTCCTAACATCCATTTGGTGCATATTCGATTTCATTACTACAGTCAATGAAAGTATAGTTCTGATGGAAGTATATCTTGCTATGGGTGCAAATGTCTCATCGTAGTATATCCCTTCTTTCTGGGAAAATCCACGTGCCAAAAACCTTGCCTTCTATTTTTCAATGCTACCATCTACAGATGCTTGATATTGTAGATCCAATCTGAATTCATGATAGACTTCCCTTTTGGTCTCATGATATCTCTCAAACATCATTCTTCATAATCGACTGGTACTCCTCGATCATGGAATCCTTCCATTGTTTATTTTTTGTAGCCTCTTCATAGTTGGAAAGTTATTTGTCAATGATGTCACATAGAAGGGCCACATAGTTGTTATATGGTTTATGTCTTTTCCTTTCTCTATGCATCCCATCTAGAGCACCATATATTTCTATATCTGGTAATAGCTCATGTTCCCATGCTAGTTTTCTCTTGTAGGAGTTCTTATATTGAAGTGGTTATACAGGTGTTATCCCTAAAGTTGAACCTAGACTACAAGGGTTCAAGCTTAAAGAAATCTTTTTCAAAAATATAATTCAATGAAATCAAGATAAAAAATTGGGCTGGTATGTAATCAAAGCTATAGGAAAATCACATAATCATTAAAGAACTGTATAACATAAAACAGAATACAAAATACAATATAAAAAGAACTACGATCATGAATTTTTGAAATGAGACTGACTCTGTTTTTAAAAGTTTAATAGATAACTGTATTTCACCATAAGAATCATGTAATGGGATTCAATTGACCATATACAGGACAAATCACAAGAAATACAATTCATAAGATACACAGTCAAATCATAATCACACTCATATCAAACAGAACCTGTATTGAAGATGCAGAGTATTTCATGTCATACAAAATGTTATCAAAACTAGATCTCCATCCTTCAATTGCCACCCCCCATTTTTCAAATAAAAATCCTTCCATCCTTTTATAATCCTCAACAGGAACTAAATATGGTAGCAACAAACAGTCTTGTCATCTCTAGTTTTGTGGAGAGTTTAAGTGATTTCAGGAGTCAAACCCTAACCAACAATCTCATCATTTTTTTTATGGATATAGTCATCCCTTGTTGATCTTTCCCTGGTCGAATTTGTTTGCAATGGTAATGCCTGTGATACCGACAAACTGAGATTAAAAAAAAAATGAATTCTTCCTCCGCATGCATGCTAGCAATTAATTGTTTCATATTTGCTAGCAGCGATCTTGATAGTCTATTGAACTAGTCATAACTGCATTCTTCTCTCTTATACAGTGGAACGATCCTCTTCACATGTGTACCTTAAAATCCTTTTGATTCTCTAGTAGGTGTGACTTGTCAAAATAGAAAATTCAATTTGTATTTTGAAGGAACTAATGATGCCTAAAATATGGGGTTACTCCTTTATCTCCTTGAAGATGTCAATCTGTTAGCTTAAACTCCGAAACCAATATTTTCCAGCTGTCCCAATATTTACCGAATGAATAACATTACCCTGCCACCAATCTCATCATGGGTTGTTTCCCACATACATCAATTAATTACATGAACCAACATCTTACAACCATGTTGGATTCTTCAATTTGTCTACTGAGCCTTTGCCTTTGATGATGGAGGCAGCAATTGATAGCAAGAGATGGAAGAGGATATAAAAACCAAAGCCTCCGGTTACACATGGGGTGATTTTCTTTGGTGCCAACTGAAGTAGCCCTATGGCAACTACAATACCCATTGATGACTTAACCAAGCTTAACAACCTATTATTTGACTGCTTGAGTTTGGAAATGTATTGCTCATTTAAATTTCCTTCAATCTATGTGGCTTGGTTCAGCGCTTTCTCCAGCTTCCTTATAGATACAATTAATCGCCCAAGCTCCGAGATCTCTATCAAAGTTGTGCACACGGAGGAACTCAACCAGCAGTAAAGTGAGATCCTAGAAATAAGCTCAACACACTCTTTGTTATTGTAGATACCAGTTCTTCCTGCCCAAACAATTTGATCCAAGGCCATAAAAATTGACAGCAGGGCATTTTTAGACTTCCCAAGCAAAATAAGAGGAATTGGAGTTGACTTTGGCTATGGTTTAAGAAGTGCATGTAAATCATTCATGAACTTGAAAAGCCGAAAAACTTTTCGGGCCAAACTTGTGGACTCATCAACATTTTGTGCTATGCTAGGCTCACCATTGCTAATGAACTTTGATCCATATTGAATAGCTCTACAGATTTTATCTCTGGCTTCTGCTTTGTTCAAATACAATACAAGGAGAGCAAGTTCTGCTCTGGCAGTATCTATCGAACCCGTTACTTATGTACTTTTGTGCAGGTAACAACCGTTTTTCTCCAAAACCAACGAAGATTATTCACCATGGAGAGGTTAAGGGATCTATACTCTCATGGAGAATATATGGGGTGCAATCAAAACCAATTTATCAAAACACACAAATTGTAAACTTTTCTTCCACATGAGTGCCATCATGATTGCTTTTCTATCTGATCTCAGTATTCAAATTGAAACCTGAGTGGTCACTTTGACATTTGGATGCTTCCAGAAACTGAAATTTTGTTGGAGCAGATCTGATGATAACAACAGGATCTTGTGGTTCTTCCATGTCATGATCTTCATGGTATTCTGGAATTGTTTCTTTTATTTCCATGTGTTGAACTCTTGTTGTTTCAGGTTCTTTCACTTCTACAATAGGTAGTTTTCTATATATGGAGTATGTTGAGTCTTCCTTGAATGCTATGTCTCTATTGATGTCGATCTTATTGAATCATTGGAATTATATTAAATAGGCATTTGAAGTGTCATTATATCCTACGAATATCCCCTTCCTCCCTAAAGGATCTAGTTTGGTCCTCTTTTCCTTTGGAATGTGTATGTACATTGGGAAGCCAAATATTCTGAGATGGCTGAATTTTGGTTTCTCTTCTGAGAAATCCTCTTCAGTAGTATTATTTTCAAGTACTTGGTAAGGAGTATGGTACTATACATACATAGTTTTCCTTGCTGCTTCTACTTCTAAATGCATCAGAAGATCCTAGTCATGTAGCATTGTTTTCGTTGCTTCCATTAGTGTTATGTTCTTTCATTCTGCAACACCATTATGTTGAGGACTGTATGCAGTGTTAAACTCCCTCTTAATCCCAGATTCTCTGTAGAGTTCCTGGGATTATTTCAAGGTGAATTCTCCACCATTATATGACCGTAGAGTCTTGATCTTCCTTTTAGTGTTGTTTTCGATCAAGGATTTGAATTCCTTGAACTTGTTGAAAACTTCATTTTTCCTTTCAAGAAATATATCCAAGTTTTGCGTGAGAATTCATCTATAAAGGAAACATAGTATACATACCCACTTAGTGAGACGGATGACATGGACCCAGATACATCTAAGTGGATTATATTGAGTATTCCTTTTCCTTTTCTTTCACTACTTGGAAATTTTTTCTTTAAGTTCTTTCCTTATCCACATCCCTTGAAAATGTCTTCATGTTTTGTCAATACTTTTGGAAGTCCTAAAACCTCTTTGCTTACAATCGATAGTGCTATATAGTGTACATGTGCGAGTCTTCTATTCCATAGTTCACTTTGTTCTATGGAGTCATGAATTAATTCTTTTCCAGGTTGTCCCTTCAACTTGTACAAGCCTCCCTCTTTCTCTCCAATCATTGTTGCATCAGCCATTATCTTTTCTTTTGTCCTGTTGGTAGGGGTTATGGGGTAAGTAAGTTGCACAGCACTACAGAGGATGCGCAAGCTCATGAGACACCATGCAAGCCAAAGATAGCATGATGGGCAGAAAACAAAACACTTTTGAATATTTTATGCATCTTTTTGTATTAGTTGACCACATTTTGTGGATATAGGTCATTAGTGGTTAAATCAGTTAGTAGTTAGAAGTGGACCTTGAATGTAAAGGCGCAAGCCTATATATATATATATTAGAATTGCAATTGTAAACACACATAGAAAAAGAGAGTGAAGATATATGTATGAGATGAGACTGAAGTGAGGGATTGAATCTGTTGTGACCTGTATGTGACTCTATGGACTGATATTTCTCTCATTGTGGAGAAAAACAATTGTTGTTTTGGATCTGTTGCGATGGAAGTAATATCATATGATGGATATTGAGTTGAATCGCTGTTGTCCTTGTTTCCCTTTCATATGTTGCGATGTCTTTTCCTATATTTATTTACTGCTATGGTTTTATTTTATGAATGAATAACGTCATACTACTGCGATGAATAGTTGAATGATGCAATCTGTTAGATCTAGGATTATAATAATAGATCTGTGATGAATGTTGTGGTACCTAACAAATGGATATGTTAGATTTGATAGCTATGTTAATAAATCGTTGATTCCCTGATCATCCTCCTTACTGCCAAAAACTTGGTTTTGACAGCTCTCCCTCAAACATCTCTGGTGAGACTTCATCCGCTCTATGGGTGTTGCTGGGAAAGGTAAAACCTATCCGTGCTGGTGCTCAGGGAGATCATGCTGGTTGGGTGTCGACAGAGTGGGAACCCCTATCGACGAGGAATTGTTTATGGGTTTTTTCCAACAAATGGTTCCATTGATGGGGAATATCTGGTTAATAAGCATGTGTTTGGGGGGAAGATCTGTCACTGAATACTTCTCTTTCAAGAATTTGATTTTGAAATAATAGTGAATCCAGGACGCCTGAATGTTGGTCTTAATCACCTATCCTGCATTGAAATAGGTGAAGAACCTACCAATATTGACGATGGATTTCCAGGTGCGCAACTATTTCGATTTGATATTGCAGATGACCATTACGCACCGATAATTCAGTTTTTGGAAACCAGAGTTGCACTGGAGGAGATGACAACCAGTCAAAAGAACTAGTTGGTAGTGAAGGCTTCAGATTTTCAACTGATCCCGGGGAACTTATACAATCTTGGACCTGATAAGATCCTATGATGGTATGTTCTACCTCACGAATAAGGCCACATTTTGGAAGATGCACATGCAGGAGTTGTGGGTGGACATTATGGAGGACGGGATACCACGTGTAAGGTACTGCACACCAAGCTATGGTGGCCTACTTTGCATAATGATGCTACAGACTATGCATGGAGTTGTGATGTATATCAACGTGTCAGGAAACCATCACAGTGAGATGAGATTCTACTTGTACCATAGGTAAATTAATAATCTTTTGATAAATGAGCGGTAGACTTTGTGGGTCCAATCAACTTTCCAGGGAAGCAAACCGGTGCACGCTACATCATAACAACAACTGACTATCTAACAAGATGGGAGGAGGCCACACCAGTTTTGGATTGCACTACTATGACAACGACAAATTTCATCTTTGAAAACATCATGACATAGTTTGGATGCCCTAGGATATTGATGAGTGACCAGGGTAGCCACTTTATCAACCGCATAGTAAAATCATTGACAATGCATTTGCAGGTGCAGCATAAGAAAAACACCCCATATCATCCATAGGAAAATGGAACCATATAAGCTTTCAATAAAATATTGGAAACCGTGCTGACAAAGGTATGTAATGCTAAACGGGATGACTAGGATTTAAATATCCCTACAGTACTGTGGGTGTATCGCACCACTTGCAAAAGACTAATAGTGCAGACGTCATTCAAAATGGTATATGGGAAAGAGGTGGTTATGCCTATGGAGTACATTGTTCCTAGTCTATGCATCACCACAACAACTGGAATGGGAAAATAAGAGGCGATTGAGGAGTGAGCAATGCAGCTACTTCAACTAGAAGAGGACCGCTTCATCATGGGATTCCAACAGCGTATCGAGAAGGATCGAAAAAAAGCGTGGCATGATCACCACATTAAAAACAAACAATTTTCCCAAGGAGATTTGGTGTTGTTATATGACAGCTAGTTCATAAAGCATCCAGGCAAGTTACAAATGCACTAGTTAGGCCCATGTCTTATTCATTCAATTACTTCTGGGGGTTTCATTCAATTACAGTAGTTAGATGGAGCGGTGCTGCCAAAGCTCATAAATGGTAGCTCCTTGACGCCCTATAGGACAGGGACGAAAGGGCACACTACCTGAAGCACTACACAATGAAAAAAAAAGAGTGGGCCCATGAGTGGGGGTTGTATTAGGTTAAAGGTTAGGTGATTCAATAGAGAATATCCAGTTATCCACAAAAAATGGTTGTGCCGAAACAAGGGGGTGCAACAAATGAAAGGTTGCGCGTCAGCAAGAGGCTGCGCTGCGGAAAGAAGGATGTGACAAGGTGGTCCACCAGACCAAGGTTTTGTGACATGAAAAGATGTTGCATCCGCAGGAGGCTACGCTAAGAAGATAGGGCTATAACATGTAAAAGGGATAGGATTGCATGACAGGTGGTCACCAAGCATAGAAAGAGTGGATTGCAGTGTACAAGAGACTCCATGATGATGACCGGATGTCACATCAATACTCAATAACGGATTTCAAAGAAGGAAACGACGCCATGGTTGACATCATAGTTAATGATAGTCGATCTGATAGGAAGGGTGGTAGAATCAACAGTGTATTCAGCACACACATGAAGGATCCAGTAATAATGATGCACCCGAGTGAGTCATGATGGAATCTAAGTCAAAGTTGGTGTTATAAGCTAAGAACAGGTAGCTGTATGAACCCTATTAGGAATTGATGCACTAAGAAAAGTTGTAGAAGAGTTGGGTTGGGTTTTTGAAGGAAGATCCACTGTGTAAGCCAGTGGTGGTTGATGGGGCAATGCAGACCTCCCTGGATACAGGGTAGCCTATGAGAGAGAATTTTTTCTCAGCATAAATCAATGAACAAATTATGAGTACACGGGTTAGTTTGGCTAAGATAGAAGTCTCTGGTGAATTCATCCTTAGCTATGTTTCTCCTATTCAGTCTAAGGTGCTGAATCAGAAACCCATGAGTAATTTGGATGGGACCAAAATTCCTACCATATTTGACTAAGTCTGCAGGAACAAGGAACCAGCTCTTTCAGGCAGTGTCGGATGAGCCCGGAACAACCAAGTGGGAAAATGTGGGTTGATCCTAACTGCAAGGAACAAGTGGTCATATGCGGGGCTCAAAACTGGGTTGAAAGACACTTTGTGAATGGAGACATAAAATTAAGAATGATGTAGTATTCATCAAAGATGGAGCACAATGGCATTGGCGGTTACATAAGTCTAGAAGTTTTCTTAAATCCACTGCAGTTGGTGTTGAAGGAAGCAGTTGCGTCCAATCTACAAGTTGGAAAATCTGGAAATAGACACACACTAATGCATATGTGATGGTTTCTACTCTTTAGGATCAAGGAAGACACCATGGCCAGCTGATGCGGCTCGAGGATGAACCACAAAACTGTGTTTTGGGCCTATTGGCAGGGATTTCTAGGTAAGTGAGTTGTGCAGTTCCAAAGAGGTTGCGCAAGCACATGCGACACCACACAAGCCAAAGATAGCGCAATGGGTGGAAAACAAACCTCTTTTGAATATTTTATGCATCTTTTTGTATCGGTTGACCACATTTTGTGGATATAGTTTATTAATGGTTAAATCAGTTAGGAGTTAGTTAGAAGTGGACCTTGAATGTAAAGGCACAAGCCTATATATATTAGAATTGCAATTGTAAAGATACACAGAAAAATAGAGAGAAGATATATGTATGAGATGAGACTGAAGTGAGGGATTGAATCTGTTGTGACCTATATGTGACTCCGTGGATTGATCTTCCTCTTATCGTGGAGAAAAACATCTATTGTTTTGGATCTGTTGCGATGGAAGTAATATGATATGACGGATATTAAGTTGAATCAATGTTTCCCTTGTTTCCCTTTCATATGGTGTGATGTATTTTCTTATCTTTATTTACTGCGATGGTTATGTTTTATGAATGAAGAATGTCATACTTCTATGATGAATAGTTGAATGATGCAATCTATTAGATTTGTGATTATAATAATAGATCTATGATGAATTTGGCAGTACCTAACAAATGGCTCTGTTAGATCCAATAGATATGTTAATAAATCATTGATGCCCCAATCCTCCTCCTTTCTTTCAGAAACTTGGTTCCGACAGCTCTAGCTCGAACATCTTGGGTGAGACTTCATCCGCTCTGCATGTGTTTCCAGGCAAGGTAAAACCTGTCTGGGCCAATGCTCAAGGAGATCGCGTTGTTTGGGCATTGACAGAGTGGGAACCCCTATCGATGAGGCTTTGTTGGTGGTTTTTGGCCAACATGGACACATTAGGACTTGGCGATCAACAAATGCAACTCGTATTCCCTTTTCATCTAGTTCAGAGATGGAGAGAAGAATATTCTTCAATCCTAGAAAATATAGCACATACTTCTTGAATTCTATCTTGTAGGAATCTTCTCCACTTCCTTTTATGGGGTACTTATAATTATCCCCAAGTTTCACGTTCTGAGGTAACTCATGCTCAGAAAGATTGACAAATTATTTTTGTGTCCCACCATATGGTTTGATTCCCCACTATATACAATCCAATCATTTCTTCCATGTTATATAGTGCCCATGAGTGTATCAATTTCTGCTTTGAGTCTCTTTATTGTTGGTTCATCATCTTCAACGGTGTGAGCATGATGTCTCTTCTTATTCAACTTCTTTTTGAAGGAAACTTTGTTTCTGGGATAATATATGGACTAATGTCCCTTCTCATCACAAGGGTAACATTGAATGTTGCAAGGATCTATTCTAATTTTTTTTTTTTCTTTTGTGATGATGGTCCTCCCTTTTGTTGTGATGGTGATCATCCTTATTTTGATGATACCTCCTGGTGTTAATTGTGAGAGATTTATCTTCAACTGATCCCATCTTATCTTCTCTTTTTTTGAGTCGAGCTTCTTCTTGTGTACATTATTCCTAGAGTCTGTTGAAACTTATCAACCTTCTTCTAGCACATATTCCTTGAATGAATGAATCCCATGATCTAAGGAGACCATTCAAGGTGGTCATAACAATCTCTCCATATTCTACATTATCTTTCACTACTTCAAGTTGTTTCTTGATTTGAGAAACCCTTATGAAGTAGGATTGCATGGTCTTTGAGTTTTGTATCTTCACATTCTTCAGTTGGTACCTCAATGTCATCTTCTTTTTGATGTTCTTTCCTTCGAATAACTTTGTCAAAGCATCAAACACTTCCTTCGATGTCTTCAATGATGACACATGGGGGATGAGACGATTCTTAATAGAATCTGCAATGATTTTCTTAGCCTTGACCATGTTCTTCTTATCGATAGCCTTAGCCTCATATCCCTATGGTTCTAGAACTTACTTACTGATATACTAAATCCAAATCATTTTCTTCGAGGATTGGGGAGATCATGTACTTCCATGCTCAGAAATTGTCAAACCCCCCAATATCATCCTCAAGTTGGGTATGATGAGTTATTTTAAAATGAGAACCTTAAATGGAAATAGTAGAGATTTATATCTTAACAATTTGAGGTGTCTGACCTGGTTCCAGAGCTGGTTGACCCAGGGTTTGTTAGAGAAACCCTAATTTTCCAAACTTGGAGTTTTGGAATTCTGTCTAGATAAAAAGATGTGTCTCCTTGAGGTGATTTGATCAGTAAGTTTGTTACCAAAACTACTCACCTTCTGCAGACAGAAGTTTTTTCCCTGGCATGAAACACTCAAATCTAATACAAAGGAGTTACAACAACTAAAAGTACTTTGCCTAAGATCAAATAGAGGCTTGGAATAAACTCCTTTACCTGTCACAAATTGTAATATGTTGGACTTTGGAGTGTTTGATTCCCATAGATTATCCTACAAAAGACATGTAACAAAGCATACACAATATTAAAGTACCAAGTTCGATCTATGGTCATATGCTGATCACTAAGGAGTTTAACAATGAAATAAGTGATTCATACACAATATCATTCATGGGAAAGGAACTTTTATTTGCATAAATGAAATAGAGAGAGAAATTAAAACCAAATCCTTAGTGTTGAGAAGTTTCTTCTCAAGTAAATCTTGCTTCCAAAGCTTCAAACTTGTCTACCAAATGTTCACTCTCCTTGGCTAGATTTGGCCATAATTTTGATGTTGTAACATGATCTTCCTCCTCTTCCCCATGGGGGTTGAGCCAATACTTAGAGTCATTTGAGGATAGGGTAGGTTGAGGATCTCATGGGTAAGGTGAGGGAATATCCTATAAGGATGGATCTCCAACCCAAGTGGTCTAGAAGTCCAAGATGAGGCTGCCATGAAGCCAAGCTTCAAGAAGCCTCTCGAAGCTTCAATTTTTACCTTTAGAACTTGAGCACTTCTCTTTATCCACTGAGACAGAGTCATTAGAGGAAATTTCAACTCAAAATGGGCCTCATAAGGAAAATTAATAAAATAATAGTTAAAATAATAAAATAATATATATTAATTTTGGAGGAAGAAAAGAAAAAAGTTTTTTTGTTCATATTTTTGACATATCTCAATGTATTTTTACTCAGATTTTGATTAGGAGAGCTTGTTGGACGTGGAATTAAATTCCGCATCCAACGAGTACTACTTAGCATACTTCTGACGGGCCCCTCTACCCAAAAAATAAGAAATACCTGAAAAACATGATGATGATGTCATGATTACATTTTTTCAGGTATTTCTTGTTTTTGGGGTAGCAAGGCCTATCAAAAGTACGTCGAGTGGGTACTCGTTGGATGTAGAATTTAATTCATCATCCAACAATCTCTCCCGATTAAAATTTGAGTAGAAACACAGGGAGATATGTCGAAAATACGAACAATTTTTTTTTTTTTATGATACCTATCCCCAAATTTATATTAAAAAATTGTTTAAGAGGTGCTCCTTTTTTGAATTTTAAAGCATTTTTATTAGCTAATACATGATGACATGGAATTTTTATTATTTTTGGAAGGCCCATTTTAGATTGAAATTTCCTCTAATGGTTACCCAAGGAGCATAGCTTGTTGTATGAAGGTAACTCGCAGTGGCACCACTTATTGTTTAAGGAAAAAATGTGTTACGCATAGGGGTAATGCACATTGACCACAAAAAAAGTGTAATGGTGGCCAAAGGTGTGAAATCACTGATCCTGGCCCATTTTAAACTTCACTACTTGAGGATTTGAGGCAAATACTAATATTTAGTTCTCATTATATGATGATGGCAAGAAATCTAAGTAACAAAATCCCCCCTAAAGCATGAGTCTAGAGGGATAGGATAGGTGAAGGCTTTGTAAGAACAAGTTATCACTTCAAGGAAAGAGTTCACTAACCGAAGATATTCAATAACCAATATTATTCTGTAGTATATCAACACTTTGATCCATGTCCATATGACACTCAATATGGATCATGATCAATACAATGCAGATCCATGTGAAGTACAAACAATCATGCATACTAGAATACAACGTAGATCCATGCGAAGAAGAATCAAACTTGGACATAGCTACAAGACATACAATGTATATATATATGATACAAACACAAATTTGAGCACAAACAGGACCATACAAATGTGGATCCATGCTATTACTCATACAGATACTCCATCACAACCTAGGGAAAGCAATGAGCACTTAATAAATACCCATGGTCTTCGCCTCATATTCAACAAAGTAAGATTCTATCCATGTGATTACAATGTCTTGATGTCGAACATGGTAGAAACCACTTGATTACAGTCTGTTGCAGCTGATTTTGCCACACATGATAGATCACACATTTATGGCCCTCCCTGTCCCTCTATAGACTCTTTGGACCCCATGGACTATTTTTGTACCTTTGATGTTTCCAAGATCATCCCTAAAAACACCTGTTATTTTCTATACATGACCTTTTAACCCTTTCTTGTGTATACACGTGGATATAACCCTTAAACCCGCGTACATCAAGATGTGTGCAAAAAGCCAAATATTTTTGGAGTTTTCCTTGATGTGGATCCCAGTCACTTGTCTAATCTTGTCCTTCCATATGCCTTGAGATCACTCGAATTTGACCTCTCATTACCCCATTGAAGCACTATATAAGGAACCCTTTGGATACATTGAAAAGAAGAGGAATTGAAGAGCAAGAAAACTATAGTCCATTGTTGCCGTAGCTTATACTTGAGTCTGCATCCCTTTGTCCCTTGGAGCACTTGTTATTCTTCCCAAGATTTCCTTTTCTTGTGAGATTGATATCGATAGATGGAGGATTGAGGTGGTGGAGGCCCAAGTGGAGGACTTGGTTTCTCTGGTTTGCAGATGTTCGAACAGAGGTTGTCATTCATGTAATCTCAGATTTATATTAATAGAAATATCTTTTCCTATCCAATGATGTGCATTTAAATGAATATTGAATCCATCGATGCTTTTAATTGCTTATACATTATTGATTATATATGCTAGAGTAGGTCTAAAACCATTCTATAGCATGCTTTCCTTGTTTGTTGATTGTTGAGAGAGAAAATTGTTAACACAAGCAGGATTGGAAAAGCTCAACGGGGATCTACATCAACCATCCGAAATAAGGTATGTTTTGAGATCCTTTAGTGTTAGATGTTTTATTTCTCTTGCATATTGGGAAGGGATTGATTTATGTGGTTATTTTGTCTATTGTGGTACACCCCAAGCCATAGGAACTTTTCTTTGTAACATAATTGGTGACCATACTGGGGATTTCCTAGTCATTTCCTTTGGGGGTTTTGTAGGCATTAAATGTTCTTGAATTGCTCTAATTTCTTTGTTTCTGAGTCAGTTCTGGGGGCATGTTTGCCCAGTAGTGTCTTACAAGAGTAAATTTTGTCTCGGCTTGTCTGTTTTCCTTCCTATAAATGGGTTTTTCCTTCACAGTCCCGTGTAAACGCTATTTTTCCTTGAATAGTCGTGTATATACGCATATTTACTCCAAACAGTCACATATGCCTTGTTTTTTTCCTTTTGGGGGGAGATTAAGTGTTGCTGTGTGATTTTGGATAATTGCTGAGTCTTCTTGGATGCTTCTGGAACTTGTATACACCCCTGTGTCTGATCAAAGATGCTTTTTAGTTTAAATTTTGAAAATGTTCTTGTCATTTCATTTTCTATTTTTTGTTTTGGGATTAGTGGATTAGGTCTCTTTTACCTTGGTTCTTTGCTTGGGTGTTTTCTGGTAGTGCTTGCAGAGTCTGAGGGTAGTAGAGTCATACTTTTTCTTTTTATCTCATTTAATTGAAAAAATACAAAAACATTTTCTTTTTGCATCATCATGCATTGTTTGCATTTTGCACTTGCATGGTACTTGTATTAGGTTTGCTTGGAGAGTATTACTTAGATTTTCATATATGAATGATTGCATATTAATTTGAAGGAAAATTGTGCACTTCACGTAGTAGCATACCCTGTTCTTCATTTGACACAGTGCATTTGCATTGATTGTTAGGTGTGCATTTTACTTCTTGTTACATCATAACATCATTAGTTGCACGACCATTTACCCTTTGAGTAATAAGCCAATTAAAATAAACGGATGATAAAATGAATTACACTCTTTTCTTTTATAGGGTGCACCAACAAGACTAGGTTTTAGGGTCTTGGAATAGCTCATTGTGAGTAAATTCTCCAAGACCACTAAACAAAACATTTATGTGTCTATCCAGGTGAAAGTGTGAAATTCCTTTATATAATTAGTGTTCTCAAGATCCTCCTCTTACAAGGGAGTTAAGCAAGTGTTAGTGTGAGTGGTTATGATTGGGATGACCCTTGGTTGTAACTGAGTAGCACCGGAGATATTTCTAGGATTGTATTCATAACTAGGGGCTCTTTCAAGAGTTTTGGGATTTTCTACCCTTCCCATACGGTCAATCCCACCTGTGGTTGTCTTCTTGAGCATTGATTATATTGAGGTGACCTTGGTTTCCTTACCTAGGTGATCGAGGGGGTACTTTGTAGAGGTTATTCTATAGGTGTCCTGGATAGGTAGGGGTCGGACAACACAGTCGCTATATGTGTTGAAGCTGACGGCCACTATAATTGGTTATGAACCTCTGCTTGTTGTGCATGGGAGTCTCAAGCCTCTCCTATGTGAGACATACCTGCTTCATTCGGGATCTCACATATCCTACCCTTCTTTTCTTGTGATTTTGCTTTACATTTTATAGGTATATTGTTAACACCCAAAAAGGGTTCACTACCTCATCTACCCCATTACATGGCTCATTTGTCCATTTTCCTACCATATTTCCATCAAAAACCCATAAAAC
>LPNX010622174.1:290870-308221 GCA_001517045.1 Pseudotsuga menziesii
CCGTAAAACCCTCTTTTCCTCCAAAAAATATCCAAAATTCCTCCAAAAAAGAAAAAATCTCCAAAAAGGAAGAAAAAATATAAAATAATGAGGAAAAGGAGGAAAAAACCCTAAACAGCTGAAACCCTAAACAGCTAAAACCCTAAACAGTTGACCTAAACCACATGGTTTCCAAAAAACCATGGGCCAGCACTCCACCACTAAAAACTATAAATAAGTGATGGAGACCCCTTATTCCACATCCACAATCACAAGTATCCTGCCTCTGCCAAAATTGCTCTTGAAACCCTAGCTCACCCTTGAGCTACTTTCACCATTGAGAGCCCCTTTTGGCCCATTTCCACCATTGGAGAAAGAGAAGGAACAACTTGGAGCTCGGAGCCACCTACTCGGACCAGCACAAAGGGCTTCACCAACCTCCACATTGGAGGTCAGATCAATAAAAAATCATTCTTTACTTTTTGTTGTTTTGCTTCATGAACATGTTTAGATTAGTTTTTATTTATGTTTAGCACTTTTTATTTTACATTCATTGAACTGCTACTAAGGAATCCATTCTCCTTAGTAGGTGCTCATTCGCACAAGCTAGGGGTAAAACCCTAGCTACAGTTTTGGCAACTCTGATGGTTTTTATTTTATTTTATTTCCTGTTTTGTCCTTTCGGCTATCGCTTTCGGCCGCCGTAAACCGCAATTTTTTCCTCCGCAGTCACGTCCCGACTGTGTCTTTTAGGCCCTTTCCTGCGACCTGAACGCGCCTGTTGGCCATTTTACCTGCATCCCGACCGTGCCTTTCCACCTCTTAGCTGCGACCCGACCGCGTCTATCGTCCCTTTTCCTACGGCTCGACCGCCACTTTTTTCCTGTTTGTTGCGTTCCGACCGCAGCTTTTGGCCAGAAAGCTGCGACCTGTGCGCGCCTATTTCCTTCAAACCTGTGGTCCGACCGCGCGATTTCTCCCCAGACCCACGATCTGATTTTTGTACTTGTTCCTGCTTTTGAACCCAGCCCCTTTGCTGCCATATTTTCTGCACCTGCACAGCCATCTGTTCTACCTGCAGCCCTACAGCCTTTTCTGCAATAGCATTTTTGTCCCCCTTTACAAAAAATTTTAAAAAATTTCAGCATTGTTTATTCAGAAAATTTTGCATGGTAAAATTTTTTCATTCAGTATTATTGTTATTTAGGAAGTTGCCCCCGTGATGTGTGGCACTTCTCTTCTGGGTTCATAACCTCACGAGCACACAATCTGTCACCTAATTCAAGTGAGACTTAAAAACTACTTAACTCAACCAACATTCTAACCCCACTTGGGGAACACAAAAGAATTTTTGTAGTTAGGTATGATTGGGGGGATAGGCTTCCAAAAACACCCCTCGGTTACACTTGAGACATAGTTGTTGTCCAATTAGGGAACCAAAATCCCCTAGTATTTTTTGACACGGTCACAACCGGTTTATCAGAGGGCCTCTCCCTTAGGAGGGTTGAAGTCGTGAGATTGGTTCCGGAGGCCTAAGTGGAATACCAAACTCCATTCAGTAACTAAAGGGCTACCTTTCGCAGTTCTCGGGATATCCCTGTATAGGGGTATTGCGGTTAAAGGACCAAGCGGCAGATTTACCTTTCTGGATGTGTCATGAATGGGGTATCTTAGTTGCCATTCTTCTAGGATTTGACTACTCGGTGTCCCTCTAGGTAGGGGGATACCTTAGCCACTTGGATTTCCTATTCATATTGTCTGACTTGGATTTCATCACCTTGCAGAGGATATGTCTAGTTGAGTCATAATACTTCTAGTTAGGTGTTTGCATGCTCCCTTACCTCCTTTTGGTCTAGTGAGTCCACCATTTTTTATTTTTAGAAAACCTGCTGCTTGTTGGTATTCTGACCATTTCTGTTGACACTCCGCCTATTGTAACACAGCTGTTACAGTGGGTGTTTTGAGTTGATTGTTGGCCTAAGTGCCCTATTTTTTGAGCTCTCCTTCTGCACACTCGGTTGCATTAGGGTTTTTGAGTTGTTTTGTAGTTACCTCAACCCACAGAGATTTGACACCATTTGTCACCATTGAGTCCCCGAGACATTCTCGGCACCTCAGAAGTGAGCCCCCACAGCACAGTTCACTTGACACCACCCGTCCTCGACATAGATCATCATCACTTGATACCACTTATCATAGATCTCGAGCCTTTTCACTTGAATCCACTCGTCAGCGGCATAGGACACCGTCACCAGATACTGATGCCCCTTATTTTACCTCTGATTCTGAGCCAGATTCTAAGAACCCCCTTTACACTACCCCTACTAGCCCCATGGCTAGTGTGACTCCCACTCCCATCTTGGTCGGGACCATTGGTGGCACATCCACCACTACACCAGTTACCACACCTGCTATGGGTATGCCCTCCATGGGGCCCCCATTTACCGTTCCCCTCACGGCACCTATTCCCGCAGCAAGAATACCTATTCCCATGCCATCAGTGACTCATACCACCCATGGTGGTGCAGGTCCATCCTATACCACCTTAGTTCCCCCACTTGGGGGCAACCTCCCTCACATTACCCCTCCACTTGGGGGCATCAGCCCCAACTTAATCCAACCCACTACGGTGTCACATTCTTCATCCAGTTTGCCATTCATGGCTAGCCTCAACCTGCCTGACCTAGCCAGATTAACCAACGACCCCATCTGACATGACCCTGTGTGGCCTCACATGCCCACCAAGCTCCCCTCTGACATCCCTAAGTTCGAGGGAAAGGCAGGTGAGGACCCACAAAACCATATCATGTCCTTCCATCTATGGTGTTCCTCCAACTCCATAGTAGACGACTCTATTCGCCTCCATTTATTATAGCGTACTTTCACTAGCTCTGCTGCCAAGTGGTATATCGAACAACCCCATGGAACCCATGCCACCTTTACTTCCCTTGCCTCGACCTTCCTGCAGTTCTTCCAGTTACCTATCCGCTATGACGCAGGCGTTGAGATCCTACTATCATGCAGACAAAACACGGCTACCCACATCACGGACCACATTCATGAATGGCGTCGATGCCGTAGTTTATGCAAGATCAAGTTAGACGACCGGATATTCCTATACTGGTTCCTCAAATCCCTCCTTCCTATCATTGCTAAGGATGTAGCATCCGAACGACCCCAGTCTGAAGAAAAGGCCATCCTTAAGGCCCAGCAATTCGATCTCATTTACGCCCAGTCAGGTTATCTCTATACCATTATACCTGATGCCCCTCGCGACAATTCCTCCCAGCACGATGCGCCGAGGGCATCCCACGCTGCCGACGGCATCATTGGCCGTGTCTCTTCGCAGCCTCAACCATTTTCCATAGCTTGTCCTACCCCTAGCCCTGACCCTTCGCGGGCTACCTCACAGTCTGGAGCAGCCAACCCGTATGCTCCCATGACACATCACCACCATTCCCATGGACCCTCATGTCCACCTCAGTGTTTCGGTCATATGAATCCCGCTTACGCCCCCCTGGTTGCACCTCAGCCCTACTATCACCAGTAGGCTGCACTAGCTCCTGCGCCGTCACAAGCCCAACCCGTTTATTACCCGCCACAGCCAACCCCTTCGGCAAACCCACAACCCGCTCCATAGCACTATCAGCAACACCCTCAGGTTGCTACACCTGTGCAGCCTCCACCTACATATCATTCACCGCAGCCTTCTCCAGCCCCTGCGCAACCTCAGAATCCACCTGCTGTCCAAGGGAAAGTTTACGCTCAACAAAATCCGCAGCAAAACCAGAACAACCAACGCAACCAGGGCCAAAAAAACCGTGGTAGAAGCCGAAATCGTGGGAACAACCAATCGACCGAGCAAGCTGGTCAACACCCTATTCCCCCCGCTAGTAATAATGCGGCCCCTGCTAACCAAAACCCTGATCGCCCACCCAAGCAGGCTAAAGACCCCAATTTGCGAACAAACTATCATTGTTCTATTTGCTGGGTCTACGGCCACTACACACATTTTTGTCCACATATGGAGCGAGTTCAGCAACTTTGGGCTGCTGATGTACACCGCCAAGGGCAGGCAGCTCCTCAAGCACCACCCAACCCCCCACAACCTCAGCAGCCACCTTTGGTGCTGCAAAACCCCTTACCAAACCAAGGTGTAGTGGACACTGAACCGTTGGCTCCCCCTCAAGCTAACGCGCCCATCCAACAACAAATCACTTACGCTGCTCCTGATCAACCCATGTTTGACTCAGCTACCCACCACTTGTTGATGATGTCCTCCGATGAGGTCAACCTCCAGACTCAGTGGAACCAATATGGCTCCACCCCTGAAGCCCCTCCTGCTGATAAACCCACTAACGCTCATCCCACTGATCAAGTGTTACGCATACCTCCACCTCCATTATATGGCGCTCCCAAAGCACCTCGTTTCCCACTTCGCCGTATCAACAATAACCCCAATGCGCGGGCTGCGTCCAACTACAACATTGTCGATGAATTAGCCCAATCCCCCGCATCCATGTCTACGTTAGAAGTCTTAAAAAACTTCCCTTCGCAATGCAAGACTTTACTCTCAGCCATTGGGGCTATCGATCCAAATGATTCGCAGTTAATGGCATTTGATTTGGACCAATCCGAACCCCGCCTGCCTTCCACTTTAGCATTCCAAGTTTTTGTTTCCATTTGGAATTTTGTCGTCCATCGATGCATTATTGATGAAGGTGCCTCTACATGTGTCATGCCTACCTCCATCTGGCAGAAAATGGGATCCCCCCCTCTCCAACAGTCCTCTACTGCGTTGCGATCCTACGACGGTCGTTCAGCTCAACCACAAGGCCTATTAACTAATGTCCCCATCCAGCTGGCTGGAAAAATCGTCCTCATAAACATCGAGGTTATCAATGCACAGCTTGATTATAACCTTTTACTTGGCCGCAACTACATGTATGCCATGAGGGTAGTTGCTTCTACCATTTTTCGTACCATGATGTTCCCCCATGAGGGACGCGTGGTCAAAGTTGACCAACTCACTTACCATGATCCCAATGCCCCCGCGGCACCCAAAAATTTTCTCCCCATGGTTGAACAACCTGTTTCGGGTGCCACCACCTCATTCATTTCTTCTATGGGGACCGGCGTTTACTCAGACACACCAATGACCTCGACCTTCCCATCTATTCCACCCCCGTCACCTACTACTGAAGTGTTCGACCTATGTACCCTGTCCCATAACACGCGAACTCCTACTAATCAACCGCCTTTGTTGCCTCAACCCCCTTTAGTCCCTAGTCACATTGGTGCTACACCCATCCATACCATTCCTTTCCTCTTCCCTCCCTCAGGAGTAGTTAGCGCCCCAGTTATGGCTACCCTCAGCCTCCCGGGGTAAACATTAGGATTACCCGTTTGGTATCTTTCGCCTCCCGTTCCCCCGCAAACACCAAATGTCATCTTGCAACCGGTGCAACCCATTGTCACTACTAGTCAACCACCTCCCGGTATCGCTACCCCGTCATCCTCCACGAACCCCCCCCCCCTCCTCTTACCAAACCCACTGGGGGCAGAGGCCCCCAACCTTACACTGCTGTCCCACCTCCTAAGATAGTCAAAAACCCCCTGTGTTTCGTGCTCCTCCCAAATGCACGCTGTGTGATGAGTTGGGCCATGCGACTCACCAATTTCCTCAGTTATCGGCACTACAGGAACACATGCAAACGCTTGACGACGACCCCACTATCCCGGTTGTCTACCTTGATCCAACCCCTACGCCTCGCGACAAGTCCCTGGGAACTAACCACTCCTGTGCCATATGCGGTATCTAGGGGCATTACACAAATCACTGTCTCGATCTCCCTAATTACAGAGCAGCTCTCTTTGAGATAAACAATCTGGATCTTGAGACAACACCACCCACCATTGAGGAGATCCACCCCCCATTTTCTTCCCCTTCCGAAGAGATTAATACCATTTATATGATCTCTTCCGTCACTACCCCCTCGTCAACCGATTTGACGTCACAAACATTCCGTACTGATGAGGAGATCCTTGAGGCTCTCACTGCCCCAGATTATCCCTGGGATGACATGCACCATCGTTCCTACTTCCTCCCAGATGAATCCTCCTCTAACACTGCTACCCAATTTGTAGTTGAATCCAAAGACTTCCTTCCCCCCAAGACCGCCACTGGTTTTACCCCATTTCATTTAGTTCATGGTGTAGAATCTATCCTCCCCATCGAGTGTCAGATACCTGCCTTACATATCGTCGTTGAGCTTCTCCCCAATACCTCCCCCCTTGAGCAATGTCTGCTATCCCTCGAACAAGCCGATGAAGATCGTCATGCCACTCTCCAGAACATTGAAGCTGCCAAAAACCGCTCCAAAGCCGGTTATGACAAACATGTTCACCCTCGAACTTTCCACGAAGGGGACCTCGTCCTCGCCTATGACCAAGCCCACGACAAAACCGGTAAAGGAAAGTTTGAGTCCATGTGGCAAGGCCCTTACATTGTGCAGACTTGCCTCGACAAGGGGGCATACATTTTAGCCGACTCTGAAGGCCACCCTTTACGCAACCCCCGTAATGGGTTGTATCTTAAACGTTTTTACCCATAACTGAAACTGCGACCTCATTGGTCCGCCTTGTACAGTTTTCTCTCTTTTTTGTTTTTCACACTTTTTATATCGCCGGATTCATTTTTCTGAGCTCATGATGATGCTTGAGATCATTTATCGCTCTCACTTGGTACAATTTCAACATTGTGTCCCGACATCTTGCTGCCTCAATGTACGCGCCACATCGGCCACCATCAGATTGTTCCATACTTTTTACATGAGCCATCCACTCCTGTCATACTGCAAATGTTCTGTTATTTTGCCACCATTCATTCACCCCGCAAGGAGGCCCACTAGTGTTCCCCCCCACCCTCGTTCATGGTCATCATAAATGTTCCTTGATTGAACGCTTCCTCCTTGCCTTACCATTCCATCAATTCAGAGTCTTCTTATTTTCTTTCAGACTCCTTAAAATTGAAAGCAACCACGAGCATGCACTATCCTGGGCTCGTAAAATCCACACGGCCATACCATTCCATTAATTCAGATTCTTCTTATTTGCTTTCAGACTCCTTAAAATTGAAAGCAACCACGAGCATGCACTGTCCTGGGCTCGTAAAATCCACACGCCAGTACCATTTCACTACTTCAGAGTCTTCTTATTGCTTTCAGACTCCTTAAAATTGAAAGCAAGCACGAGCATGAAATGTCCTGGGCTCATAAAATCCACATGACAGTACCATTTTCTATCCACACTTCTTCCAGTTCCCTAACCCATGAAGAAGTCCCCCCACGCCTCTTGGAGTTATGATCGATCCTCTCGGCAGCACCCCCAATCAGGTTGCCTTTGTTCAGAGTATTCTGCAGTCTCCTACCATTTTACCACAGCTTGAGTCTCCCTCATCCTAGTCACCTTCCAGATGCAATACAGCTATGATCCCTTTACCACCAATCAGTTTCATATGCTGCCCGATCGTCCCCGCCATCATACTCTGAACAAAGGAAGTTTGAGTCCACCCACTCTACTTGCCCAGTTATTCCCCCCAGTTTATCACTCCTGCCATCAGTACTATCACAGTTCAGTTTTTCACCTCGCGCTCCTGTCAAGGAAACATCATTTCCTTGATAGTTGCAGGTCTCCCTCTGTCGACGACAGCCCCTCTATTCCAGAGGATAGACCTAGAGGCCCCTGCGTCTTGGACCCATCACCATCTGTGGTGAGTGCCTACGAACCATTTTGGGAGGAGTCATCATTGCCTCTCTGAATGGTTGTTTCTCACATGCTCGACTTCATCACCTTAATCACATCGTTGAGAATCACGCAGGATGTATATCCCTTCCATTATGTGTCGAAGACCCCGGATTTCCCCCGACTCTAGCACATTGGTGAGTCACTTTGGAACGTCCAGTTATATGTTCCCGTGGATGTCCGGGCTGCGTTGGCGATTGTATTCGGAAGCCATCCAGTTCCATGCTTCCTTGAGTACCCAGTTTAGTTCCATATCAGTGTACCATGGCAAGTATGACCGTTGTCACTTTGATCTAGCAGCTCCTCAGTTCCTTTGGAACCACATTCAGTAGCACTGCTGTCATTCCAGTGCATCAGTTGTTCAGCTCAGACATGGTCAGCCCAGCAGCATGTTCCAAATTTGTGTCCCTTCTAGACCCTTATGATATACACAGTGGATCTCTATGTATCCTACAGGTCCCTCTTTTCGAGCCTCACAGTTATTTTTATGTATCTTGATACGAGCATGGGTATGCCCGCCTCGTCCAGATTATCAGATGATTCCTCATCCATCATTGAGGTTATGTACTTTTCAGTCCTTGCAGTTGGTTCGAGATCGTTGTTCCGGGCTTCAGTTGGTTCCTTCTCTTCTCCACACCCCAGGAAAAACGAATATGACTTATGATGTCCATCGGCCATACGATGAGCTCCTGCCCTCGCACATCAGGGGGCAATCTGTTAACACCCAAAAAGGGTTCACTACCTCATCTACCCCATTACATGGCTCATTTGTCCATTTTCCTACCATATTTCCATCAAAAACCCATAAAACCATCTAAAAAGCCTCCAAAAGGCTTAAAATGCCTCCAAAAGGCCATAAAACCCTCTTTTCCTCCAAAAAATATCCAAAATTCCTCCAAAAAAGCAAAAATCTCCAAAAAGGAAGAAAAATTATAAAATAATGAGGAAATGGAGGAAAAAACCCTAAACTATTGACCTAAACCACATGGTTTCCAAAAAACCATGGGCCAGCACTCCACCACTAAAAACTATAAATAAGTGACGGAGACCCCTTATTCCACATCCACAATCACAAGTATCCTGCCTTTGCCAAAATTGCTCTTGAAACCCTAGCTCACCCTTGAGCTACTTTCACCATTGAGAGCCCCTTTTGGCCCATTTCCACCATTGGAGAAAGAGAAGGAACAGCTTGGAGCTCGGAGCCACCTACTCGGACCAGCGCAAAGGGCTTCACCAACCTCCACATTGGAGGTCAGATCAATAAAAAATCATTCTTTACTTTTTTTTGTTTTGCTTCATGAACATGTTTAGATTAGTTTTTATTTCTGTTTAGCACTTTTTATTTTACATTCATTGAACTGCTACTAAGGAATCCATTCTCCTTAGTAGGTGCTCATTCGCACAAGCTAGGGGTAAAACCCTAGCTACATGTATGCTCGGTGCACGCTAGTTTTCCTAGGGTTTGCGTAATTAGATCGAGTCTTTTAATTTTTTTATTCATTGTGGATTCGGGTGCGATGCTTCATTGTTCTTGTCGTTTAGCAGGACTTCTGCCTTCCACGTCTCCTCCTCCTTTGGGAGAGAGAAACAGACAGTCCAGGCAAACTACTTCTCACTTTGATTCACACACTATGGGAGATCATGAGGATGAGATTCCAGAGATGTCCTCTCCACCTCACAATGTTAGGGAGGAAGATCCTACTCCCATATATGATCCTTCACCAGAAATACCTTCACATTGTGGTTATGATCCCCCATTCATAGGTCGTCGGTATTGGTTACCAGGAAATGAGACTTGTTAACCCAAAAAATCCCTCACTCAGCTCTACATGGCCTACACCACCCAAGGACACCCATGCATGACCCTCATTTCACCCCATTGGACCCCCACACCCTCAAAAAGGCTTAAGAATGAGCAAAAGGGCTTAAAACCCCCAAAAAAGAGCCTAAATAGTTCTCCTAGGGGCTAAAGCCTCCAAAAAGGGGCTAAAACCCCTCAAAGGAGATAAAAACCCCAAAAGGAGCTAAAGACAGGGCGGAAGGGGCTAAAATCCCAAGAAAGGGGCTAAAGCCCCAACCAGGGGCTTAAAACCCTAAAAAGCCCCAAAAAGCTATAAATAGAGGGGTGGGGGTCACTCTCAAAACACCTCTCCCTTACATACTATTATGCTACCCGAGTGGATGCCTTGAGACCCTTTGTCTCTCAAGTCACCCACACTCCCTCTCCTCCATATTCCATTGAGCCATAGCTCCCCCATCCAATAGAGGTGCTTCTCCAAGCTAGGGCATGGTGGCCCATTCCATCAAGAGAAGGTATAGCTTGTTGCTTTGTGTTGTTTATTTGATTTCATCTAATCCATTGTTTGTTTGCAAGTTCATTTTTTAACATGTTTTTGCAGGTATTTTGATTCTAACAATTGTATGCAGGTTGTTGGAGCTAAGCCCTAACAGTGTTTGTAGAGGGGTTTCCATCCATTTCTTTTATTTCTGTTTTGTTTCATTTTCTGTTTGTTTTTCTTGTGTTTCACCACCAGGAACCTACCCTTCCATCCTATAGACAGAAGGTAGTCATTCCTGCCCTGTAGCAAGGGATAAATCCCTGCTACAGAACTGGCAACCATACTAGGTCGATCCTACAGGATCCATGGGTTTTATTTTTGCAGTTTAGTTTATTTGCCCTAGTTTAAATTTCTGTCAAATCTAGCTTAGATCTTTGTTTTTCTACATTTTAGTTCAAATTCGAGCCTCCTCAAGGCTAAACCGAGCCCATTCGACCATAATACAAGCTACTATCAACCGTTCCCAGCTCAGGTTTTCATTTTTTTCAGTTTTTGGACTAGGTCGCTCATATTGGGCCAAATAGAGCGACCCAGACGCCTATTTAATCTTGAAAAGCACAACCTGAATTTTTTTTTCTTTTTTCAGCCAAGTTGCACTTATCGAGCTGAAAGGTGCAACCAGGTCGCTCATTTAGGCCCAAAAGGTACAACTTCAACCCATAAGTCAACCGCTTTTGTCTGCAAAATCTGAGCAACCCCCTCACCTGTTTCTGGAAAAATTTGGCGACCCCCTCGCCACATTTGACCTGAAAAGTGCGATCTGTCACCCAGAATTCGATTTTTTAATAGTTAAGGACTGTCAGTGTGGTTCATCTGCCTCTGTCCATCCGAATTGATTTTATTTCAGTTTATGTCCATTTCATTTACAGAATAGAGTGTAAACCAAAGTGTAAATTAATACTAAATGGGTTAATGAACATAGTTTGACTAAAATCCACTTAAAATCAACAATCTTGCTTAACCCTTCCTCCTCTACCTAGTCATCAACCTTTGGGGTATTTTGGGATAAGATGAAGGGCATAGCTCGTATAGTAATAGGCACTTCGCCTAATATTGCTCGAAGCCACTAAAAATGGGTGACTTGGAAAGTAGAGGGGATAGAGAAGGAGGGCTTCTCACGGTGCTCAGCATCCTCCCTATTGCCCAACCTTGCATCTAGAGGGTGACCTGTGGATCTACAGATGGGCTTAGTCCAATTGTGTTGAGAGCCCAACACCTTCTCCTAGTCGAAGAAGAATATAGGTGTAAGGTAGTCACCCAGTTAGGCTATCATGATTCAGGATTACAAATGGTACATGACTAAATAATTTCTGATTACTATTGACTGTTTTCAACCACAATGTTATGAACTCTATGAAATATTCATAAACCATTTGCAGCCACCATATAACAGAAAAAAAAAACACATACACACCTTATAAATCAACCCAACTCAGTTCATGACGCTGAGCAAGCCAGTAAAATCTACACTAAGTGAAAAAACTGCAGTCTTTGAGGACATAAGTCCCTGACTGCCTTAACTGTGGGATGTACTTGGGCTCAACCCAGAAACTCATTGTGAGGAGTACCACAGGAACCCCAAAGTAGCTGCCCGCTGAGAGGAATTTCCAAGTGAAATTGGCAACAAACCCCACTGATTGAGTAGCACTCCTGTGAGGAAAAATCCAAGCGATGTCTTCTGGCAGTCTTGGTGGCCGATGACCACCTTCAACCAATAGGAAGCCATTGAAAATGGGGTCCAAAAATCATTACCACTATTTTGATATACAAATTTGAAACGATTAATCCCTCACACTCTTCCTCATGCCTAAGAGGAAAACCACCATAGTTCGGGTCATTAAACTGACATTCTCGAGACCATTCTCGACGACCTTCCACACCATTAGAAGGCCACATAGCCTCTAATTCAGATTCAGACCCATATTAGTCTGAACCATATCTTCACACTGCACCATTAAGCCCCATGGCTGGTGAAAACCCGGATCCATATTCCAGCATAGAAATTTCTAGTGGACCCATGTCCACACCACAAACTATCACCAACAACCCTGCAGGTGATCCCAACACAGTTATGCAAACCATCACAAGTCAGCTGCCGCCGCCCATATTGACCAGTCAAGTTGTCCCACCTATAACACATGGGGGCAGTGTCCCTTCCACCTACACTACCCCTCTTATCATACATGGGGGTAGTGGCCCTTCCACCCATAATGTCCCTCCCACCACACTTGGGGGCAATGGCCCATCCACAATGGTGCCACAAGTACCCCCAGCTATGCAGGTGCATTATGCACCTGTAAACCCCACCACCATGGCTGCCCCATGTCACATCAACCTGGGGTCAAACCCTCCTTTCATGGCACATCTCAACTTGCCTGATTTGGCTCGGTTAACAAATGACCCCATCCGCCATCAAACGTTTTGGCCTCCCATGCCAACCAAACTTCCCTCAGACATTCTGAAGTTTGAAGTGAAGGCAGGGGAGTGCCCCCAAAACCAGATCATGACTTTTCATCTATGGTGCTCATCAAATAGCATCGTAGATGATTTGATCAGGCTAAGACTATTCCAACGCACTCTCACAAGTTCTCCAACCAAGTAGTACATTGATCTACTGCAAGCCAAGTATCTGGATTTCAACTCCCTGGCATTCATGTTCCTGCAATATTTCCAACTCCCCGTCAGATATGATGAAGGGGTGGATATATTGTTATCTCGCCACTAGAATACTGTGACCCACATAACCAACCACATCCATGAGTGGCGACGATGCCGTAGTTTGTGTAAGATCCAACTTGGTGACATGATCTTCCTGATTGGTTCCTTAAAACCTTGGTCCCACCTATAGCAAAGGACGTCTCATCCAAACTTCCCTAATACAAAGAGGAAGCCATCTTGAAAGCTCAGCAGTTTGATTTGATCTATGCACAGACTGGATACCTTTACACTGTCATTCTAGACGCTCCCCATGTGGGCACTTCCTGCCAGGATGAACCGAGGGCATCCCATGCTGCAGATGGCATCATAGGTTCTGTCTCTCACCAACCACAACACCGTCTGACACCACCTACAATACCACCACAACCAAGAAACACCCCTAGTGTTTCCTACCAAAAAAAAACTCTAGACTATGCAAGAATGATGTCCCAGTCCAGAGCCACAACTTCTTATGCACAACCTATGCTACCGCAATAGGCCCAGTCATTATCTTGGACGACATAGCAATACGCGAGACAAATACCCACATTTGTGGCACCAACACCCACCCAAGTCTACTATGCACCACTGGTGCAACCTATTCAATCCCCCTCTCCTCCTCCACCTGCTCTATTGGGACAGGTGTTTGCACAACAAAACTGTCCCAACCAGCCAGCCCCCAATAACCAACAAGGGCAAGCCAGGAATAACCGACCTCGAAACCAAGGAAACAATCAACCACATGGAGGCGGTCAACAACAAAACCCTCCCAACAACGTTGCGGAAAACCAGCGAGCCCAAAATCCTCAATGACCAAATGCATCGATATGCAATGCTCCATTGCGGACAAACCAACCGTGCACATTATGCGAGGTCTACGGGCATTACACATTCGAGTGTCCCTTCATGGGTCACTCTAAATAAGACATTAGAAACAAGGTTCAACATTCCACCAATACAATGCACCAATCCCAATCCAACCCGGCACCACAAGGACCTCCTCCTATGGTGCTCCAAAACCCATTACCATTCTAAGGATTGGTGGCAACTACACCCCCTCCCCAACCCAATCCCAATGCTCTGAGGGCACCTCCCATGACAGAAACAGGTTTCCACCACCTGCTAACTATGACAACTGAAGAGGTCAATCTACAAACCAGACGAAATCAGTACGGAACCAACACCAAACCCGCTGACACATTAGTAGCATCTACGTCTAAAATAGTCAATGCATATCTTCAGTTACCCCCTTTCCAGCACCCACCCATACGTCGGGTTTCCAACAACACCATGGCTAGAGCTATTGTCAGCTACAGCATAGTGGATGTTTTGGCCCAAACACCTACCACCATGTCTACTCTTGAGGTCCTCAAAACTTTTCCAACGTAGCGGAAAGCCTTACTAGCCACCCTTGGGGCCGTAGACCCCTCTAACTCCAATTTGGTCACATTCAACATAGAGAATGTAGAATGACGAATGCCATCAACCATTACCTTTCAAATCCTAGTGTCTATCCGGAATTTGGTCATGCACTGGTGCATAGTGGATGAGGGGGAATCTGCATGCATTATTTCTACCCTAGTCTGGCAGAAACTTGGATCCCCAATTCTGCAACCATCCTCCACAACTCTACAGGATTATGATGGCCATCCCATTAAATCCCAAGGAATCCTTCCCCATGTCCCCATCACATTATCTGGGAAGAAATTTCTAATTGACATAGAGATTTTCAATGCTCAATTGGACTATAACCTTCTCCTAGGAAGAAGTTATATGTACGCCATGTGAGCGGTAGCATCAACTATATTCTGTCTCATGATGTTCCCCCATGAAGGGAAAATCGTGATGGTTGATCAACTAACTTATCATGATCTACAAGGGATAACGACACCCACCAACATTATCCCTACTATCAACACCATTGATCCGCAAGGGATGACCACACATGCCAATGTTGTCCCTACGTTCAACACCATGGTTGACAACATACCAGCCTCCCCATTGTTAAATGTGGGCCCTAGGTTGTTTTTCAATACCACCATGATGGATTCTTTTACCTTAGTGTCACCACCACCAACACCAAACGAGACTGCATATAACTTGTGCATGCTCTCATCCAGCACCATTGCACCCAAACAACAACCACAGCCGCAGCCCCAACCACAACCACAACACCATCCACAGCCACAAAATCATTTGCAACCACAAGATTGCATGTAGATGCAACCACAACCTCATCCCCACATATAACCATCAAGGATTTATCTTGGCTCCTCTCCAATCCACACAATTCCCTTCCTCTTTCCCCCACCTGGTGTCATGAGCAAGCCAGTAATGGCCACCTTAAACTTACCTAACCTCACATTGGGAATTCCTGTGTGGTATCTTGATCCACCAACTCAACCACCAATGTCTCAGGTAGTCTTAACCCCCATGCAACCCATTGCAATAGAGTCTCACCCTCCACCCGGCCCACAAAAACCAACCACCACACCCACACCCGTACCGCCCCACCCAAAAAGGGCCAGGGGAAAGAATGCGAAAGCTACCACAGAGCCTCAACAAATCTCACCTTGCGCCATCTATGAGGAACAGGGCCATCTGACTCAGAACTTCCCTGAGATTCCAATGATCCTTGTGCATTTGGATGCCATGGATACAACTGAAGACCTCCCCGTGGTTGAACTTCCAACCATGCCAATAGTGAGAAACAAGTCATTGAGAACAAACCATGCTTGCACCCTTTGTGGATTGTATGGACACTATTCTCACCACTGTCAAGACTTGCCCAAGTTCTAAATGGATTTAGCCGACCTCCGTCAACATTCCCTTGTGTTAACAACCTCTAACTAGCAGAGTGTCGAAAGAAGCATGGTAAAGAGAAATGATGGTTGCTCGAAATTTGGTTAAATATAATAATGTGAATCTATGATAAAAGGGCACATAAACAATGAAATAATCGCATGATCCAATGGTATAGAATGAGGAGGTGAAGATCAATGGCTTATAATAGATCGGCTCTGTGAAGATGCACGAAAGATAAGGGCATACAGAGATAGTTAACAAGATGCAAAGATTGACGGTCATGAAACTGGGTTAGCAAAATCTACGGTCAGTAAGAAGTCCGCTCCATAAAGTTGCATGTTGTTAAAAACAAAAAGGCCCAGCGGAATGTGTACATGTAAGTTAATCTGATGGTTTGAAAATAAAGTGAAAATTCATCAATGGTCATCATCGGATCTGGAGGATAGAGTTGCTCGATGGTTGGAGTAGAAAAGTGGTAGCGGAATTGAAATCGTGGTGCACATGGCAGCTTGTGGTACATTTCATGGATAAAAGTGGTTTGAGCAAAACCACTAAAGGGAGTCTCCATAATTCACTTCTATATAAAGTGAATTTGACTTATTTGAAGAATTGTTTTTTATTGTATATGCCGGGATGAATGAAAAGGACTACTCACCACCCTTTCACAGTCAACTTCAGGTATATGCAATTACAGTCACGGGTAAGTCTCAAATACTTGAGCTTTATTCACAGAATTGTCGTCATTGTTATAATATGGATAAAGAGAAAGGGTTAGAAGGGTTTAACTGAATTATGGATGAAAGAGAAGAATTCCTAGTTCATAGAGATAGAGGCGCATATGACCCATTCCTGTCTATGGGAAATGTATCGGTTATTAAAGAAATATTGTGGCGATATAATTCACAGGGAAACGACATTTTAAATGCCTGTACATCATTTCTGTATTATTTTTCCATTGAGCAGACCTTGCACTTTTCTGAATTCATAGAGTGGTGTGCAAGTAATTATTCATCTTCTGAGAGAGTTATTGTAAGCAGTTCCATGTCCAGGATATTGTGTAGAATTGATGCAAAAGATATCCGTGAAATCCTGAATTTGTCCGATAATTACCCTGATAGTCATGAGTTTGTAAATGAGTCTGTTTTGGCTGAAGTGTACAGAAGTTGTAAAAATAAAGTTCGATGTAAATTCTTGTTTAGCATTCTTAATGAAGGTCAATCACTAGAAGGTCTCTTTTTTCCATATCGTATTCACATCTTCAAGTAGGAGATTCAATTAGTTGTGTCTTTGGTCTGCCAGGTTTTAGGTCTAGATGATGACTGTCATGTTAGTGAAGTTGTATTGGGTTTCTTATTAAAAAGTAGTTCAATTAGTCTTGGGTTTGAGTCCCATCCGGTCCATGTTTTCAATTTGGATGAATATCTAGCTGAGGCTATCCATATCCAGTTGGTTGAGTTCTCAAAAGTTAGATTCTTTAAGTATCAATCATATTTGTTGAACATGTTATTATGTTCGAATGTAACTGAATTGCAATTATTGAGTACTATATTCTCTTCAGATATGCTGAAGCAAATCAATATGTTCGAATTCATAAATTCCATTATGTCAGAAATATATAAGCTGCTATTTGATGAAGTATTACCCAGAGTGTTGGAAGAAATGAAGAGTATGATGCAATCTTCACCTGAGGATAGGATTGGAGATTGGTTCTTGTATAAAGACTTTACA
>LPNX010622174.1:308283-331019 GCA_001517045.1 Pseudotsuga menziesii
TTGCCTGCTTTCCTTACCCCTAGGATCTTTGCATTGGAATACATGAGACATAGATTACATGTAGAAAAGGAACATTTTGGGGCTTTCAAAAAATCTTCCAATATCAAGTTCCCTCTTAAAGTTGGTTCTTTTATTTTTAAAAACAAGGGTGCCCTGGTGTTTGTAGAGAAATTATTGGAAAGCATGGATTTTCAAAGGGAAAAAAGGGTCAATTATGATCCTTATCATATAATTTCTCTAAGAAAACAAGTAAATAAAAATAAACCATTTGACCACCAGGTTGTTGAGGGTTTGAAGGAAGTAGCCAATTTGTTTTACTTTGTGGAAATTCCAGGATCTGATGAGAATACAAGCAGTGGATTAGTTGTAGTCTCTCAAATGCCAGATAGTTCTAATATTTTGATAAAAATAAGTTTTTTTGAGATTGAAAGTATGGAAATAGATGAATACAGTTCACATAAGAAGACCAAAATATCTCAAGATGATAAAATTTCAAGTGAAGTAGTTTCGGATGAATTGAAAAGAGTTGCTTTGATTCCTAAGAAATCTATACAGATAAATCAATTTTTTTTGAAAGTGTAGATGATGCAGAATCAAGTCCAGTTTTTAAATCTAAAGAAGAATTCATGACTAGCTGTGTGGAAAAGCAAAGATAGTCCCTAGAAGAAACTAGAAATCTACTCCCACGAGTGAGAAGTATGAACAATCCAAAGACTTCCCTAATTTATACTCGGGACGTAGAAAGAAATACTTTAAAACTAGCTATGGTAAGTGATAAGAAAGTGGCCGAAATGGAAGTGAGATTAGACAAAATCAGTTTACCCGATAAAATACAGTTGCATAAACAAATAGGAGATATGATTTATTCAGATTTATTGCATGCTATGGTAAAAATTAACAAGTTGCAAGTTTTGGTTGACAAATTAGAGGTCCAATTAAAACATGAGAAGGTTGAGAACAAGGCTAATTCTATTCAAATAAAGAAATTGCAAGCAGATATCATAAGATCAAGGGATGAGACAGGGAACACCCAAGCTATCAGAAGACTTTTAGAAGAAAAAGATAATGCCCTCCAGGTAATAAAGAAGAGGTTGAAAATCCTGAGTTCAAAACATGTTCAGTCATCAGAACTGTTAGCATTGCAAGAGGAGAAGGATAAGATTCATCAGGAGATGATGGAGTACAAAGGAAATACTATGAAATTGCAAGAATAAAATAACAAATGGGAAACAGAGCAAAATGAGTTAATAGCACAAATTTCATGGTTGAAGAAAGACCAAAATGACGAAAAAGAGATTATGGAAGAACTAATCAGCCAGACTCCTACTAGTGAAGATTTGACTATTGTAAATATTGAAAAGCCTTTAAATGATTTTTCTCTTGATGATTTACTAGTTCCCATGTCCTAGGTCAGTTTGAAGGATGTAGAGATAAGGGAATTGAAAGAATAAAATGAGAAAATCAAATCTGAGCTGACCAAATTGGCTGAAAACAAGAATAAAATATTACAGGATAAAGGTCAATTACAAAAGAAGCTTAATGAATTAAAAGAAATAAATACAGGAAAGGGTCCTCTCCAGGGAGCTAAACACATAATCTGGGATATGTTGTCTGTGGAAATTACTAAGTTTAGACATTATTTGAATTTCATTGATGATCAAAGTACATTGGTTAATCTAGCCAATCAAACATTGAAACTAGTAAATGAGACCATGGAGAGGAAACCTCTAAGCACAGCTTAGAATGCATTGAATTTCTTAAATTCATCAACCTATCAAAAATTACAAGATATAGGAATCAAAGACAGAGTGGCAATGGTACTGTGGTCAAAAAAATTTATTCATAAACATCATCTTATGAAGATAGTGTCGAGCACCCTATATGTAGATAGATTATTACCGACACACAAAGCATACGAGATTTATTGTCAACCCGAGAAAGTATTTTATTTCAAAGGATAAATGCACAGTCTATGCTTAAACACCAAATCATTGCAACTGCACACTTCTATCTTCTAACAACTATGTCCATCCCAAGAATCTGTGTAATCCCATTCATCTTTTGAATACTACAAATTCAATTTCTTTCTACCATGTATCAACAAGAAATGATATAAGATTCAAACAATGATTGCAGATAAAAAGGAAATCCTATTCATATCCCAGAACAAGTAATTCACCTATTCAATCTTAATCACTCTTGGAAACCACCAACATATACTGAATATTAATCTAGAATTTCAATTGCAAAAGATTGAGTTCAGCTATTCTAAGAAATTGAATTACAGGAATGAAAATCAACAATTATAATAGTAAATATAATTGCAAGGATTCGTGGGATAACAACTTAAACCATGAGATGAACAGAGTTGTGTACAACTATTGCATAAATTGCATAAAGAAATTTACCTACTCAGTCGACTGCCACTCTATACCAATTATCAATCTCAAGAAAATGTAATACCAATTGTACTATAAATCCACTCTTACTACTGCTGCGTACAAAGGAAATATAATCAACAAAACATCACACAACAATGAATTCAGAAATCCTACTTTAACTCAGCAATCTCTGTGGAAGGCAGGCCCAGCCTTCACACAGAGATGCTGGATGAACAACGTACATATCCCTTAACCCAGAAGGAACTCCTTATATTAAAGAGGGAATGATTACACAAGTTGCTTCCACTACTAATACAATGAATGAATTATTTTTTTTCCAACCCCCTGGGTCGAGACAGCTCCTTAGTTTTATACATGCAGATCATAACATCTGATCCTATTAAAGGGCAGCCATGAAGATCTCTGATCTTCAAGCGCCCTAAATAAACTAGCTATTACAAATGTGGCATAGTAAAGATATGAAAAATGCGAGGAAGCTGTTGACTGGCCCAGGAGTGGTGATCTTCTCAGATCACCATTATATTTGAGCAGCCATGTACGAAAGATCCCCAATTGTAGCGCATTCTGTTACAGCTACTCTGTCGCAGCTCTATCTGGGATGTTGCATTAGAACCACGTGCCTTAATTGATGATCGGAGGACTGAGGATCGTTTTGAATAGAGAATGTCCCTCTTTTCAAGACTTGTTTAGCCCCACTTCCCTACAGTCCACTTATCTCAAACTACCTTCATAAATCATAACATGTTAGCACAATTTGAGAGATACACAGCCTTAATTATCACAATCATAAGCATTAATAAGATAAAGCAATGATCAGTCTTACCTTGGCAGTTTGGGAAATAAAGTGAGGATAACAGGTCTGATTGGCATGCTGAATGGTGTAAGATAGGGGAAGAAAAGGTGATTGAGGATGGTTTAAAAGGACCAATTCTAGGCTCAATATCTCCCCCCAACTACCCTGTTGCATGTCCTCATGCAACAACCTGCATCATTCGGAATTTGAGTCTTGCACTGAGCTCTGTTCATGGAGGGAGGAAAAGTTGTAGGGAAACTCAGGCACCTCATCTGTCTTTAAAAATCCCCTGTGAGAAACCCAATACTTCCAGCATCACTGCTCCTCTACCCTAGTCAAAGAGAAATCCATATTATATGGCTTTGCTGACCACCAAATGAGAGGGAATTTAAATTTCAAACCCAACCAATTGACTCCACACTCCCTCATACTTTCCACATATCCCTTGACTATAGAAAGTGCCTGCTTGAAATTCTTGAAACAGTAGGGATCTCGGCCTCTGAGTGCAGAGGAGGTAGCCTGCCATCTATGCTTACTCCCTTCCAATGCAACCTGTTGATATCTGGAAATGTAGTTGGTGCAAGTGGAGATCACCTCTTCCTACACCCTCATGATATGTTGTGCCCGGGGAGGACTTGAAAGGAAGCTTCTGTACCGTGCCAAAAGAATGCCAGGATTCTGTGGCTCACTTTGAATCCATAGGTTAGTGTGAGCTTCATTGTGGGAAAAGGTCTGAAAAGACCTTTCCCACTGAGCATGATTTCTCACAAAAGAGGCAAAGGCTCTTAGCTGAAAATCCCCTACAAATGGAACAGGATTTGAGTGGCGGTCCAGAGGGCAAGCCATCTCATGTAGGTATAATTCACAAAGCAAATTATGATCCTCAAAATTGCTTCCAAATAATGTCTCCAAGAACTTTGCTGAGGTTGTGATTTCAAACAACCTCCCTTCCTATACAGCCTTCAATTTAAACCAGACAAATTGCTCAAATAAGAATACTAGATAAGAGGACGAGGGCTTCCTGGTGCCCATGAGTTCTTGAGAGATGGTGTACATATGCTCTTTTTCACGCTGCATGGATTGAAACTTTTTCAATTCTCTCAACTTGCTCTACAGCTCTTCTTCCTGAACTCTGTGGGCCATGCGTTCTTCAGCCCACCTCTCTTCCAGTGCTTTAATATTTTTTCTATGCTCACTCAAAGCAATCATGCCTCTCTGGTGTTCCTCCACCTGGCTTTTCCATCTGATCACCTCCAGCCTCAGAGTTGAGACTTCTGTTGTGAGGTTCAAAATTTCCTTTTTATAATGCCCTTCTTGCTCTGAGTCAAAATTAATGAAATTTTGAAGAGGTAGAAGCACTGGTTCTTGTGGGGTAGTGTCCTCCAGCATATCTAAGTTTACTATGAGACTTGTTGGTTCTTGTGTAATAGCAACATCCTTTAGACTCTCTTCTGCAGCTACATTCATTGCTTTTAGAGACACTGGTTCTTGTGTAACTGTATATTCTTCTTGGATAACCAGCATTTCTGAATTTGGTTCTTGTGTTGCTGGTTCTTGTGTAACAGCAACATCCCCTGGATTCTCTTCCGCAGCTACATTCATGGCTTCTAAAGACACTGGTTCTTGTGTAACAGTGTCTTCTTCTTGAGTAATCTGCATTTCTGAATTTGATTCTTGTGTTGCTGGTTCTTGTGTAATAGAAACATCCCGTGGATTCTCTTTAGCAGCTACATTCATGGCTTTTAGAGACACTGGTTCTTGTGTAACAGTGTCTTCTTCTTGAGTAATCTGTTGCTGAGATTGGATATCTTCCTCATTGTGCAGCTCCTCCTCAAGGATTTTGGTGTCTCCTGAGGATTGTGTCTGTACCTGCTCATCCTCTCTCCACTGTGTATCGAGAATGATATCCATTCCAGGGTTGTCTTCTAATTGTAAATCAGGAATCCCTGCTGCAGCTTCCAAGGATGTTGGTTCTTGTGTAGCAACATCCTGGCTTACCTCTTCATCCTCCTGTTGTTGCAATTATTCTCCTATGAGCTCTGTATCATGGGAACATTCTGGATTTACGGTGCCAAGCTCTTCATTAGGTTCCAGAGTGTCCTCCATCCCAGATTCTTCTCCCACTTGCTCGACCGATTGGACAAGTATACTTAGGTTTGTTGGTTCTTGTGTTACAGCCCCCTGTTCAAATTCATCAATATTTTGCCCTTGTGGCTCAGCATCTATAATCTCTATGTCGTGGGAGCATTCTAGGTTTACACGGCAATCTTTGTCCCCGTCATCATGCATGATTTCATCCTTTTGCTCCTCTGTGGCAACTTCAGCAAGGATGGATAAAGATGCTGGTTCTTGTGTAACAACATCTTCTTTTTCTGCAGCTTCCTCTATTATGGGCTCAGGCTGTTGTGCTGTACAGGTACAAATTATGATCTTGTGGCTTGCCTCCTTGAAGATTTCCCCACAGGTGGGGCAGATCACTCGCTCATCTTCCTTGTCAGGCTCGATGGAGTTCGATCCCTCCAGATGGTCTGCAACTTCCACCAATGTATACATTTTTCTTTCACCTTGTTTTCTGCAGGTTTCTAATTCCCTTCGAAGTATTTGGATGTCTTCTTTTAATAGTGCATTCTCAGCCAGGATTCCCTCAATACTGGGTTCTTCCTCGACTAGATTTTGTGGAACATCCATTGGCCTTGGTACCAGGAACGGAAAATCAACCTATGCCTCTAGGGTTGCCCATCTCTTTCTAGTTGCCTCTGCTAATGCAACTGATTTAGTTATTTTTCTTCTTATTGGTAAGGTTATGCTTAGTTCATTGATTGATCTCTTTCTTCTCCTCTGTGGTGTTTTCTTTTGAGGAGCTGGTATATCGAGATTCACAGCTCAGATTGAAGGGATGTTTTCTTGCTCCTCAGGCCGTTCTTCCTCAATTAAAGTTCCTCCTCCCCACTCAGGTGAGGATTCAATAGTCACCAGCTCAATATTTTCTTCTATTGCCCTAGCTCTGTCACCCTCAGGTTCAATTGTCGCAGCATTTAGTGTTGCTCCAATTTCACCTTCTGTTGTCAGAGCTGCCCTGTTGTCTGGGTTTTCCACAAGATTTTTATCAACACCCTCCCCCAATGGTTTTGCTTGTGCCCCTTGTTTCTCTTCTTCTGATGCAGTGTCATCCCGCCCCCACAAATACATTGGAGGGACTCCGGTCCTCCTGCTGTAGTGGAATTTGTGCCTGTTCTATCGGGACACCCGACAAAGGAGCGAGTTCCTGAGTTTGAGCTGTGAATTGATCCCAAGTGATATTATGTTGGGCAAGGGTTCTTGAAATGATTAATTTGATGATACCATGGTGGGTTAGGGAAGCAAGTGAATGTTTAGCAACTTGGACAAATGCCGCCATATGACGCAACTCATGAAGAAGATAGTATGGAATGTTCAATAAAGTGCCATGGTGAAGATGAGAAAGCAAAGGTAGTTCAGAATTATAAACAGTTTGGTACCTACCTTCACAAGTGATATACTTCTTCAGAAAGACAGCAACCTGATCCCATGGCTACGGCAGTGATTGCAGTGCAATCCCTCTTCTTGATGATTGAACTTGCTCGCCTTCTCGTAAAAATGCTTCCAGTGCAGTCGTCATGGGGACTCGTCGTCCAAACCATGCCCTTCCCACCTGTGAGATAGCAGTAACCTCGGATATAATGGTCTCAGATACTTCTATACATAGCCCCCACACCTCGGAGTGAGTTTCTGTGAGGTTTAAAGAAAATTGCAAGGCTGCGTCCTGGTTAAATCCATCTAGTCACTCAAAAAATTCGATCCAGCCGGCGGCTTGAAAGATGGCAAAAACCACAGGATTTTTTCTGAGTTCCTGTTTATTCAAAGGTTCATGACGAGCTAGAATCCCCATGGTCTTGGCTGCAAACTAAGGTTTCTATTCCGCAGAGTACAGAGTCCGAGAATGGAGGTTGCAGCACAAAGGATGCACAAATCGCTGAGCGGAGATGTTGATCAAATGGGCAAATTTGGAAAGTTCAGCACAGAAGGATGTTCGAAATTTTATTCCAAATTAGGGAAGGTGGCGGTTATTAGTGTTTATGTCACACGAGGGAAAGGGTTAATTAGGCCATATTGGTGATACGAATAAAGGTACGACTGATATCATTAAATCATATCAAGACTTAATCACGTGAAAATCAAAGCCATACCTCATGAGACTGTGCGTCAGATAGCCTATGGAGAATGGTGGAACATGCAGTTGCTGATGCTGCGAAGCCAAGCTCATGCGCATTCATTAATTTGATCATGATGACGCGGATAATGCCATAATTCCTCCCGCCAGTTAAACACAAACCATCACGTCCCAGGGGTCAGAATTATGCCCAGTTGGCCGGCACGAGTGGGATGAATCAGAGCCATTATCTAGCAGTGGAAGCAATTTTTTGTTAACACAGGAGTTACCACTGCAGGTTGTGAAAAAACCGTCTTTAATACTGGAGATGTCTGCCAAATATAGTGGAGTTGCAACTGCCAAGAATGATATCGCGACCGACAGAAAAAATGTTGCAGTCGCTGGAGATGGTTCACGGTGCCAGGAAAATGGTTTACGGGCATTGAAAAAAGAAAGTCGCAGCTGCCAGGAAAAAAAGTTTTACGGCTGCCGGGAAATATGTTGCAGCCACCGGGAAATATGTCAAAGCCACCGGGAAAGGGTTGACGGCACCGGGAAAAAGGGTTTACGGTCATCGGAAAAAGAAATGCGCGGCTGCCAAGGAAATTTTTTACGGCTGTCAGGAAATATGTTGCAGCCGCCAGAAAATATGTCGCAGCCACCGGGAAATGGTTCACGGCGCCAGGAAGAAGGGTTTATGGTCATTGGAAAAAGAAAGTCACGGCTGCTAGGAAAAAAAGTTTTACGGCTGCCGGGAAATATGTCACAGCCGCCGGGAAAAGATTCACGACTGCCGGGAAAAGTTTTACGGCTGCCGGGAAATATGTCGCAGTCGCCGGGAAATGATTCACGGCTGCCAGGAAATACGTCGCAGCCGCCGGAAATTTATTTTGAGGGAAATGCAGCGCAGGAAGGCATAGGAAAACAACTCCCATTCGACAGGCCCAATCTGGTCATTCGACTGTCGCTTCCCTGCAAATTTTTCTTTAAAAAAAACAACAACAAACGAAAAGATCAAATGCAAAAGTAAAAACAATTATACGCTACAGTAGGAAAAAAAAGAAAATTTATTTATGTACAGTGGTTCAGACGCGATTTACAGTTTAAGGGTTGGAAAAGGCAGAGAGAAGTTCCTGCCCTGGTGCCAGCTGATAATCTAGATCAGCGGCAATTTGCAAAATGAATGCATCTTTCGAAATAGGCTTATGATATAGTCGCAGTCTGTGGCCATTAGAAAGTAATGGTATGCGTTTTTTTATCGATGGTCACGAGACGGACAGTGCCGTTGTCAAATACCCTGTCAACCAAGTATGGACCTAGCCACCTTGTATGTAACTTACCTTTGAAATCATTTTTGAACCTGGAATCGTATAGTAACGCCCAGTCTCCCTCACAGAAGATATTCTTTTTAATAAATCGGTCATGCCAATTGGATCTTTGTTGCTGAGGCAACATGATCTGGTCCACTGCAGCTAACCACTTCTCATCCAGTTCATTTAATTGATTCAATCTTTTCTTCTGGGCTTCTATTATATCCAGATTCATTTTGGTGGTTGTCTTCAAGGTTTTAATCTCAAACTCAATTGGAAAGATGGCACTCTTTCCATACACTAAATCATAGGGAGAGAAACCTGTGGTGTTGCACCAAGTTATGCGATATTCCCACAGTGCTTCTGGAAGCCTATTAGCCCAATCCTTTCAATGGCTCTTAATTGTTTTAGTAAGGATGGCTTCAATAAATTTATTAGTACTCTCCACCTGACCATTGGCTTGGGGGTGGTAAGGTGAAGCCACCCTATGCTGCACATGATACTTCCGGAGTGAGGATTCAAATTGGTGTGACATGAATTGCGGTCCCCCATCGGTAACTACTTCCTTTGGTACCCCAAAGAGGGTAAAGATCTCACTGTGCAGAAAATCAATCACCGCCTGGTCATTAGCCTTAGCCAAAGCTACAGCCTCTACCCATTTGGTCATATAGTCAGTACAAACTAGGATGTAAACTTTCTGTTTGGAAGGAGGGCTGATAGGGCCAACAAAATCCAGTGCCCATCTATCAAATGGTTCAACTACTATTTGAGGTTGTAGAGGCATCTAATCTGTTTTATTAGGTTGGCCGATCCTTTGGCAACTGTCATAGGACTGAACATACCTTTTAGCATCCCTGAACAGAGTCAGCCAATAATAGCCCATCCGCAGTGCTTTATGCCCTATTCTTTTGTCTGCAAAGTGTCCCCCACAAGGTCCATCATGACAGGCTTTCAATATGTGAAAGATCTCATCTTCCCTTACACATCTCCTAATCTCAAGATCGGTCCTTATGTAGAAGAGATGACCATTGAGCCAACAATACCTGGGAATTTGCTGGATAATTTTTTTTTTTCTCATTTAGACATATGTGGTAGGAGCTTTCCTGCAACCAAATAATTAGCGATGTCTGCATACTAGGGGGAATGAGCTGAAAGTGAGGATAGATGTTCATCTGGAAAAGAGTCCTCAACAGGCAAACTATCATCACTGTTAGTGAAACGAGATAAAAAGTTAGCAACAGCATTTTCTTTCCCAGGTTTATCTATAATGGTAATATCAAATTCTTGCAATAAAAAGATCCACCTGGTCACTCTAGCATTGGTAACAAGTTTGTTCATTAAATACTTAATGGCAGAGTGGTCAGTGTGCACAAATGTAGGATACCCAGTAATGTAATGTTGAAATTTATTGATAGAGTAAATAATAGCTAGGAATTCCTTTTCAGTAACAGTATAATTAAGTTCAGCAGGGGCTAAGTTTTTACTAACATAGTAGATGGCATAAGGTACTTGACCATTGTGATGTCCTAATACTACTCCAATGGCAGTATCAGAGACATCTACAGAAATATGGAAGGGTAGGGTCCAATCAGGTCCCCTTAGGATAGGAGCTGTGGACAGTTTTTCCTTAAGCTTATCGAACGCTGTCTGGCATGCTGCACCCCACACAAACTGTGTGTCCTTCATTAACAGAGAGAACAAAGGAGAAGCAAGTTTGGAGAAATTTTCTATAAACCTTCGGTAATATCTAGCATGTCCCAGAAAGCTTCGCACCTCTTTCTAAGTTGAAGGGGTAGGTATATTTTTTATTACCTTAACTTTTCAAGGGTCCACCTGAATGCCATTGGAAGAGGTGAAATGTCCTAATACCACCCCCTCACTCATCATCATATGGCACTTTTCAGTGTTTAATGAGAGCTGAGTCTGTTCACAGTGAATTAAAACCTTCTTTAAATTTTCTAGTGCTTCCTCAAAATCTTTGCCATAGGGAGTAAAATCGTCCATAAATATTTCCATGCTATCATTAACTAATTCAAAGAATATGCCAATTACAGCTCTTTGAAACATTGCCAGTGCATTGCATAAACCAAAGGGGAGCACTCTGTAGGAAAATGTTCCCCAGGAACAAGTGAAGGTGGTCTTATCCTGGTCCTCAGGAGCAATCTGAATTTGGTTGTACCCACTAAACCCATCTAGGAAGGAGAAGAACTTCTTCCCTGATAGGGTATCAAGTACTTGGTCGATAAAGGGCAAAGGGAAACGATCCTTTTGAGTGGATTTGTTTAGTTCCCTATAATCAACACAGACCCTCCATTTACCATTTTTCTTGGGCACAATTATGAGTGGAGAAACCCACTCACTATCTGAAATAGGATATATAAATCCTAATTCCAAAAGTTTCTGGATTTCTTCCTTCGCTATATCCCTCAGATTGGGGTTCATGTGTCATTGGGGTTGACACACAGGCCGTGAGTCACTTTTAATATAAATATGATGGGTGCACAAATTAGAGGGAATACCCCTCATGTCTGTATACTCCCAGGAGAATGCCCCCTTGTGTTCTTTCAAGAGGCTGATCAGGCACTTTTGTTCCTCTAAGGAGAGACTAGGATTGATATTAAAAGTTATTCTAGGCTCTACCTCAATAGGAATGCTTTTTGAATTTTCCAAAATTGGGATTATGTTTGTGTCACTAACTAGGGCTTCTTCTATAATATTTTCTTGTTCTTCCTTTCCCAGGGTAGTGTTCAGGATTTGATAGGCCTCTCTATTCACTGAAGTGGGTTCACTAATAAAATTACTAATAGTATCATCTTCTGTTTCATTTTTAAAAGTTAAGGCCTTCCCTATAGTTAATAGTGGTTGGACATCCTCCTCCTCCTCCTGCTCTATCCAAAGGGAAGTTTCAGCCTCTAGACTTGGCCAAACTGGAGGATAAAGGGTGAGGTTTTTAGTATCTATACCATCAGATATAGTCATGGACCCCGATCGACAGCTGATGCAAGCATCAGCTGTGGCCAACCAAGGTCTCCCCAGGATCAATGGGTGTCCCCCCAGCTGTGATTTTGGTTGTAATACCAAAAAGTCAGCAGGGTATTCCCATGAATCTACTGAGATGACAAGGTCGTCCAAAATCCCTTCGGGTCTAATGGTGGATCTGTCCACTAATTATAAAATGGTAGGGGTCGGTCTAAGATTAGTGAGCCCAAGCTTCTTTACAGTCTCTATTGTTATGACATTGATTGCTGCTCCTAGATCCACTAGCATGTTGGGTATCTGTGTCTGTCCTATCTACACAATGACAATAGGATTTCCAGGGTCATCATACTTAGTCACAGGGGCTTTTCCTGTTATCAAGGCAGATAAATTCCCTATGACGTGAACAGTGGGAGGATCCCTGGGTTTCCTTCCTGGTTTCTTAGTGCACAGGTCCCGAACTATTCTAGCGTAAATAGGCACATCTTGAAGAGCTTAAAGAAGGGGGATTTTGACATAAAGGTTCCTTAACTCTCCTAGGAGGTTAAACTGAGGTTGCCCCCCCGTTCTTGGTAGCATTCGTCTCTCAGGATATGGTGGTTGCCTTATCAGCTGGGAAGGCTGTGTATTGTCAGGTTTATCGTTTGATGTTTCAGCCATCCCATCTAAGGGATGCTCAGCATCTTCAATGATAGGAACTGTATCGGATGGATGCTGTGAACTCCTTCCTTCCTTATGCACAGAAGGTGGAGCATCTTCTGTAATTACGGGTTCTACTATTTTCCCAGATCGTAAACAAATATCATTACATGGTATAGGGGAAAGAGAGTAGGTCAGCATGTTGACAGTCTCCAATTGATGGACTATTTTATTGTTTGGGTTAGGATTAGGTTGGGCAGGCAGCTGAGGTTGTATTGGTATATTAGGAACAGAATTATTCTGCATCTGCAACTGCTGAGGAGGATATTGGGGATGTTGAGGAAATTTAGGATATTGGGGAGAATATGATGACTGTTGGGGTGGAGTTGGTTGATGAAACTGGTTCCCGGGATGGAAATTCCTCCATCTAGGAGACCACGACGTAGTTTGAGGTGGTGGCTGTGTCCAGGGACTCCATGAGTTATAAGTCTGCATTGTAGGTTGGGAAGGATTCCACTGAGCATAATTTGAAGGGAATTGTGTATTCACATTGTGCATATTATTATTCCAATTGCTCATATTATTCAAAAATGGGAATGAGTCTAGAGGCATACCTTGATTTTGAGGCTGCCAAGATTTCTTCTGTGTAATGAAATAGGTCGATTCTACTTCTGGAGCTGATGCCTACAGAACAGCCTTCACTTGGGGGAGTGAGGGACATTCTTTCATGTCATGCTTTAGTTCACACAACTGGCATACTTCTACTTTATCAAGCAGGCATTCTCTCAGTGGGTGGTTTTTTCTACATCGGGGGCAGAACACACCTAGTGTGAGATCCTCCACTACCTGTTTTTGTTTTGCCTTCAGGATATCGATCTCCGAAGAGATGGAGCTCATCATTTCTATTTTAAAATTTTCAAGGAGATTGCCTATCTCTGCACGGGTAGCTCCTCCATTGGACGACTTCTGAGTTCTGTTGAATACATCACATTCTAGCTTGTCCCGTTTGTCCCGCTTATTGTTCCTGGAAGACCCCCTGGAATATCTCTTACATAGTTCCACAATCTTTCCGAAAGGTTACTTGAATATATCCCCTTTTCCTACCAGGTTTAACATGTCTAAACAATCGTCCCTAATCCCATGAAGCAATATTATATTGAGCACGTCCAGCCCCATGTTCGTCTTCCTGGCTCTCTGCACATTGTATAGTAGCCTTTCCACAAAATCCTCCAAACCTTCGTCCTCCTTCTGCACCATTTTGAATAATTCCTCTCTCTTGTCCTTGGTGTTGCAATGTTCCTGATATTTCTCCAGGAACACCTGTTTCATTTTATCCCAATTAGCAACGGTTCCTCCCCCGAGGCTCATGAACCATCGTAAGGCATTGTACTTCAGGGTGGCAGGGAAAATTTTTAGCTTCTGAGCATCGGTGATGTAATCATAGCTGTGACAAAGGATATCGAATTCAAAAAGGAATTCATATGGGTCTTCTGCCACCTTTCCATGAAAGCGAGGCAACACCGATGGTGAGATGTTTTTCATTGGGGCCGTCCCTTCTGGTTGCTGAATCGAAAATTGCAGTGTGGCCATCGTTCCTTCAGGCAGGGAGTGATTTTCATGATGATAGTTTTCCCCCATTGCCTCTTCCTCCTCGGACTCGTTTCTGTTACTCATATCCTCTTCTGTTTTCTCCTCTTCGTTCATTCCTGTGTTCTTTTCCTCATTCTTCTCTTTGTCCTCCTTCTATTCCTCATTCTTTTCCTTGTTCCTCCACTGATCGACAGTATTCTGGTGGAACCACGTCCACTCTTCTTTGGTTACAACCTTCCCAAAAATAGTGTAGATTGTTCTTACACCAGCGGGTCCAGTTATAATAGCTGTTTCCCCTTCTACCAGGATATTCGAGGAAGTCGCGGGTGCTCGTGTGTTCTCCACTATGGACCCTAAGGCTGGTGCTTCAGGATCGGTAGGGTTTCTTTTGATAGGAGTTTCTTGATGGTGAGCCCCGGTGGATGAATTAGTTCTGTCAACAAGATCGTCGATGAATGTCCTTCTTCCCAACGGGGGTCCTCGACCGCGACCCATGCCACCTGCAATGTTAGTATTTTGTGGGGTTTTGGGAGTTGGGAGTTGATCGCATTTTACCCTCCTTGTATTCATGCAACCCAAATCATTTCAGCAAAAAGAATAGAAAATACTGACTAGAAAAATTACCAGATGCAACTAATGATAGTGTTTAATTTTTATCCTTCCCCGGCAACGGCGCCAAAATGTCGAGCACCCTATATGCAGATAGATTATTACTGACACACAGAGCATACGATATTTATTGTCAACCCGAGAAAGTCTTTTATTTCAAAGGATAAATGCACAGTCTATGCTTAAACACCAAATCATTGCAACTGCACAATTCTATCTTCTAACAACTATGTCCATCCCAAGAATCTGTGTAATCCAATTCATCTTCTAAATAATACAAATTCAATTTCTTTCTACCATGTATCAACAAGAAATGATATAAGATTCAAACAATGATTGCAGATAAAAAGGAAATTATATTCATATCCCAGAACAAGTAATTCACCTATTCAATCTTAATCACTCTTGGAAACCACCAACATAATCTGAATATTAATCTAGAATTTCAATTGCAAAAGATTGAGTTCAGCTATTCTAAGAAATTGAATTACAGGAATGAAAATAAACAATTATAACAGTAAAGATAATTGCAAGGATTCATGGGATAACAACTTAAACCGTGATATGAACAGAGTTGTGTACAACTATCGCATAAATTGCATAAAGAAAGTTACCTACTCAGTCGACTGCCACTCTGTACCAATTACCAATCTCAAGAAAATGTAATACCAATTTTATTGTAAATCCACTCTTACTACTGCTGTGTACAAAGGAAATATAATCAACAAAACATCACACAACAATGAATTCAGAAATCCTATTTTAACTCAGCAATCTCTGTGGAAGGCGGGCCCAGCCTTCACACAGAGATGTTGGATGAACAACGTACAGCTCCCTTAACCCAGAAGGAACTCCTTATATTAAAGAAGGAATGATTACACAAGTTGCTTCCACTACTAATACAATGAATGAATTATTTTTTTTCCAAACCCATGGGTCAAGACAGCTCCTTAGTTTTATACATGCATATCATAACATCCGATCCTATTAAAGGGCGGCCATGAAGATCTCTGATCTTCAAGCACCCTAAATAAACTAGCTGTTACAAACGTGGCATAGTAAAGATATGAAAAATGCGAGGAAGCTGTTGACTGGCCCAGGAGTGGCGATCTTCTCAGATCACCATTATATTCGAGCAGCCATGTACGAAAGATCCCCAATTGTAGCGCATTCTGTTACAGCTGCTCTGTCGCAGCTCTGTCTGGGATGTTGCATTAGAACCACGTGCCTTAATTGATGATCGGAGGGCTGAGGATCCTTTTGAATAGTGAATGTCCCTCTTTTCAAGACTTGTTCAGCCCCACTTCCCTGCAATCCACTTATCTCAAACTACCTTCATAAATCATAACATGTTAGCACAATTTGAGAGATACACAGCCTTAATTATCACAATCATAAGCATTAATAAGATAAAGCAATGATCGGTCTTACCTTGGCAATTTGGGAAATAAAGTGAGGATAATAGGTCTGATTGGCAAGCTGAATGGTGTAAGATAGGGGAACAAAAGGTGATTGAGGATGGTTAAAAAGGACCAATTCTAGGCTCAACAGATAGTACAAGATAAGGCTGATGAGATGACCTCACGTATTAATGATTTCAGGCATGATTTTAAAGAATTGTTTGAAGATGGCCTTCCTTCTTTCTGGGACAAAGAAGGGTGACTTTTTTCTCAAGAACATTATCACAGCCTGCTAGTGCAAATCCATATGGATCACTCTAAATTCTATGATTTGGTAAAGGGACTGATGGGAAAGGTCATTGTGGAAAAGTTAATAGAAGACTTCGAGATATTGCAGAAATTTCTAATTGTCAGAGGAGGGTTGCCTACTATGTCTTATGAAGCCTATATGGATTTGGAAGTATCTATTTGGTAAATTATTGATTACGATATCCTAGGCGTGGAACAATGGAGACTCGTGGAAAGATTTGGAAAAACAAAGTATATTCTTCACGCATGAAAACAGGTGTTGCGTGCTATGGAGCTAATTATTCAAGCCTTGTTGTTACCGAGTTGATTTTAATTAAATGATATGTCAGGATCAAAGCAAGTAGTTTATTCCTATTCATTAGGGATATAGTTACAAAGAATTTGATTAAACAGATTATTCAGTTATTAAATCTTCTCGGGAGAAGAGATCATTTATGTATATATTTGCATTTACTTTATGTAATGGGGGTTGAAACTCATTTGTTGATGAATATTTTTGAACACATATAATTTTTGAAATAACAAAGTTGAATGCATGTGGGTTATCAGAGATTCTTGTGCTATTTACATTACAGTCTGTATTTTCTTTCCTCTGTGATCATTTTTCCAGTGTTACATTCCATTTTGTTTTCCTTCGTATCTGAAGCGTAGTATTGAATGGTTGGAATTCATACTTGTTATGCTATGACTATTGCTTCAGATATTTTATAAAATTTTTTGCTAAAGTTAATATGGAACTCATCTTCTAATGCTCTGTATTGATGGACTGTTCATTATTTCTTCCTTTCCACCTAAACTAAATGAATGACTGTAATTAAATGGTTACCTCGCCTTTGATAAAATCTCATACATGCGATTTTGTGATACCTTTATGTATATGTGACTCCATTGTCCAATGATTATGTGTATCATTTCAACCATCTATATGATTTTCGAGTGTTGATTTTATATCTAGCCTTGTTAAATTTATATTTGAAGATCCCTCTCTGGAAAGGAAAGCCAGTTTCTTTCTGAAGTGGTTTTTGCTGTTACCTTTGGAATTTACCTTTGCAACCTGGGTACATTATGAGTGGTAACAAATTGGTGCCATTTCCAGGGAATGAAAGTGCAAATCTGCCCTGGGAAGAATGACAGAGTTTGAAGACCAAGAAAATATTTCTGTGGGAAAACAGGAATTTTTGTCAGTAGAGAATGTTGTATATTTTCCCTGGCGATTCCATTGTGAAATTTTTCAAATTTAAAAAAAAATTCATTTGGGCTTCGAGGAGACACACGCAAGGTAATTTTGATACTGAAATTTTAAAGACTTTGGAAGATCCAAAAAGGTTATTTAAGAAAAAGGATAAAGAAAAAATAGATTTTCCTTTTTTTGGTGCATCATCTTCTCAAGATTCTCCTAATATTTTTGATCCGGAATGGGAAGTTAATGTTGGAAGGAGTTTGTTGAAAACTAAGTCTGAGTCTGATCTTAAATAATACTAAATTTCATTCTCGTAGATTAGAATCTTATTCGCTAAATTCCCTTTGGAGAGATTTACAACAGTCTGCGAAAGTTGAAACACTTGTTGTTCAAAACACTCAAAAGTTGTTAGTTCCTTTGAATCCACCTAGACCAATGGCAGCCAGATTTGCTCCCTTGCATTTTCCTACTTTATTACATGACCTTCCTCAAAATTATTCCCAAATAATTTCCTTATTTGATGGAGAAGGTGACATAACCGCAAAACATGTGGCTAAGTTTGAAAATTTTGTTGACTTGGAGGAAGTTGATTATGCAAATGTTAAAATGCGGTTATTTGCTCAAATTTTATCAGGTGAGGCAAATAAATGGTTTAAAGACTTTCTAGATGGATCTATATTAAATTTCCAAGATTTCGAGAATGCATTCCTAGATAGATGGGATGACAAACATAATCCTTTATAGCTCTTGTCTCAGTATAATAGTCTCAAAAAGGGGGGTTTTGAATCTGTTCATGAATTTTCAAGCAGGTTTATGAGGGTTTATAATTCTATTCCAGAAGGCATAAAACCTTCTACAGCTGTTGCTAAACTACATTATGCTAGATCCTTTGATAATGACTTTGCATTTTCATTGAGAGAAAGAAAATCAGCAACTCTTGCTGCAATGTTTACAGATGCTTTAGAAGTGGAAGTGAATATGATGGCAAGTGGAAAAATGAAACACAGAGATATTGATAGGAGGAAAAAGGAATAAAATTTGCCCTCTACTTCTTCTTCTACCACTGATATCAAATTTGAAATGATGTTGAAGACGATGGAGAAGTTGATGGACAAATTGACTATGGATAATAGGGTGTTCAACAAAGAACAAGTCGATCCTCAAATCAGGAATCCTAATTTTAGAAGAACAAATCCTCCTATTCTTCCACAAAATAGGCAGAGAGACATGAGAAACCCAAGAAATCAGGAAGAACAACAAATTCGACCACTGTTTCCTGAGAATTATGTCGCTGATGAAGAAGATCCCACTGAAAACAAAATTCATCTTTTTGGAGAACTAGATTCAGAGATATATCTTACTGAAGAAGAACATAACATGTTTGCATAGGAATACAGGAATGAAGAATTTGAGAGGGAGACAGGACAGTATCAAAGAGGTTACCTGCATGCCATGGATGATGTACAGAGGAAGATCAGATTGAGAAACAAAGAAGTTTTTATAAATAAAGGGAAGGCAAATCCAAATCAGTCTTCCACTAGTTCTCTAAATGTAGAAAGGGGAAAAGAAATGCAAAAAGAGTCTGTTGTAAATAAAGAAGTTGAGAATGAGATACAAAGAAACAAAGGAATGAAGCAAGTAACCCCAATTGATGTAGAAAGAGTTGGTTCTAGTTTTAATTTGCAAAATGAGATTTCAAAGTTAAAAATCTCTGATCCATTTAATGATTTGTTGAGAAACAATGAATATAGAAATACCATAACAAAAATGGTCAAAGGTCAAGGAGAATTGCAATCTGATATTTTGGAATTGAATGATGATAATCCTACTATTTCATTTGGGTTGAAAGTTGAAAATTTAGAAAATGAAGAAGTCCCTCCTTTTTATCTGAGTTTGAATGTGCATGATATGGTGGTCCATAATGCTATGCTAGATTTGGTTGCATCACATAATTTAATGCCAAAGAGAGTAGTTGAAAGTCTGGGATTAGAAGTGACAAGACCCTATAAAGATTTGTATTCTTTTGATTCCAGAAGAGTAAAATGTCTTGGTTTGATTAAAGATATGGTAGTAACTTTGAATAAATTACCATCTAAGATCATAGTAATGGATGTGGTAGTAGCATATATCCCACCCAAGTTTGGAGTATTGTTGTCAAGATCTTGGACTTCAAAGTTGAAGGGTAGTTTACAAATGGATATGGCATATGCTACTATTCCTATTCAAGATGGAAGTAAGAGGTTGTATAGTGAAAAAATAACTCCTTATGTAGTGAGCAGTCAAGATAAGCTTGAAGTTCATCATATATATGCTATTGATACTAATTTAGGGTCTTCCATTTTCTTTAATGATACTGTCCCATATGATCTAGAAGCTACATTACAAATGAAACCTGAGGAAAATAAAAAATAAGAAGTGATGGAACAAGATGCTTTGGAGGCAAAACAAAAAAGAGAAGGTTTGTGGACTATGTACTTTGATGGATTTGTGGCAAAAATAGGTGTTGGAGCTGGTGTGTATATAATTTCTCCTATCAGGGATTTTAAAGCTTTATCATATAAATTAACATTTGAATGCACGAATAATGTAGCTAAATATGAATCTTTATTACTGGGGTTGCATGCTTTGAAAGATTTGGGAGCACAGAGGATAAAGGTTTTAGGAGATTCAGAATTAGTGATAAACCAAGCGAATGATAGTTATCAAACCAGGCATCCCCGGATGAGGGCTTATAGGAACGAAGTATGGGATATGATTGGCAACTTTTTTACAGAGCATATGATTCAGGTGGTTTCCAGACATGAAAATACTGTGGCAGATTCTTTGGCAGTAGCTACTGGAAAATTTAAAACCCCTATTGCTGGTCAAAAAGAATACCAAGTGGACATTGTGAATAGACCATCTATTCCCGATAATTCTAAATATTGGCAGGTATTTGAAGATGACATGCAGATCAAAAGGTTCTTAGAACTATCAGGAGAATTTGTAAATACTCATATTAACACTGAAAATGACAATGGTGAGAGCTTTCAAGATGATGAAGAACCTGAAAAAGAAAAGGATGGTGCTGAAAAATTAAAGAGAACCTTAGGAGGAAAAGATATTATTCAATTAAAAAATAATTTTATACCAAGAGGTTTGATTCCTTTGGAAAAACGTTTTGATCATAATAATGTTGCTAAGAATCCTAAAGTGAAGCCTGTTGAGAATGTTGTTGAAGATAGGAATATTGGTACCGAGGAGAATCCTAAGATTATAAAATTATCCAAAACATTGCCTGTAAAAGAAAAAGAGGAATATGTGAATTTAATGAAGAATTATATGGATGTATTTGCTTGGAGTTATGAAGATCTTAAGGAGTATGATACATCTATAATACAGCATACTATTCCTATAAAACCTGGAGAAAAAACTTTCAAGCAGAAACTTAGAAGGATAAATCCTAAATTGCTTCCCATTATTGAGAAGGAAATTAAAAAATTATTTGATGCCAAAATCATTGTAACTCTAAGATTTTCGAAGTGGGTTGCAAATTTGGTTCCTGTTAGAAAAAGAATGGAGAAATAAGACCGTGTATAGATTTCTGGAATTTAAATAAAGTTTCTATGAAGGACAATTATCCCTTGCCGAATATGGATCATATATTGCAGAAGGTGGTTGGAGCTGAGAGAATTTCGATGTTGGACGGTTTTTCTGGTTACAATCAGATCAAAGTATTACCTGAAGATCAAGAAAAAACTGCATTTACTACACCTTCGGGCACTTTTATGTATGAAAATATGCCTTTTGGCTTAATGAATGTAGGAGCTACTTTCCAGCGAGCCATGGACATTGCTTTTGTGGAAGAAATTAGTAATTTTGTGGTAATTTATATGGATGACATCACAGTCTATTCAAAATCTGAAAAAGAACATATTCATCATCTAGAAAAAGTTTTCATGAAGTGCAGGAAATTTGGTATATCATTGAACCTAAAGAAGTCCAATTTCGCATTGGAAGAAGGAAAATTGTTGGGAAATATAATATCTAAAGACAGAATAAAAATTGATCCTGAAAGGGTAAGCGCAATTTTAAAGGTAGGAGAACCCAAGAGTAAAAAGGAAATACAATCATTTTTGGGACATGTGAATTTTTTAAGAAGGTTTGTGCCCAGTTTTGATGAGCTCTTAATGAATATTACAAATATGCTGAAAAAAGGTCATGAAATAAAATGGAATGCAGAAGCTAGAAAGTCGTTTTGGGAAATCAAACAAGCAATCTCAGATGCCCCTGTGTTGGTGAGTCTAGATTTTAACAAATATTTCATGGTATTTTTGTATGCTTCAGAGTATACCATTGCAGCAGTTTTATTGCAGAAGAATGATGAGAACTTGGAGCAGCCCATAGCATTTTTTAGTAAGATGTTGAGGGATGGAGAATTGAAATATGACATCATGGAGAAACAGGCATATGCTTTAGTCAAGGCATTGAAAGATTTCAGAGTATATATTCTACATTCACATGTAATCGCACATGTTCCAACTATTACAGTGAAAGGAATTTTGACACAACCTGATCAAGAAGGTAGAAGGGCAAAATGGATAGCTACATTACTGGAGTACGACATAGAGATAAATCCTACTAAGCTGGTTAAGGGACAAGGATTAGCAAAAATGATGACAAATTCAAATTGTGAATCTTTACAAATTAATTTCTTATCTCACCAGTTTAATCAGTTGGATACAGAGGTGGAAGTAATGATTAATTTTGTGGCGTCTCCATGGTACTCTGATATTGTTTACATCCTTTGAAATTTACAAGCACCAATAGGATTGAGTAAGTCAAGGGCAAGATCAGTAAAATTGAAAGCTGCCAAATTTTGTATTATAAATTGATATCTTTATTGGAAAGACCCCGAAGGTGTGTTACTAAACTATCTTTTGGAAAATGAAGCTCAACATACAGTCAAAGAATTTCATAAAGGAGGTTGTGGAGGGCATCATTCTTGGAAGGTGACTACAAATAAAATTCTAAGAGCAGGATACTATTGGCCAACATTATTTTCAGATGTATATAAAGAAACCAGCATGTGTCATCAGTGCCAAATTTTTTATGGTAAAATAAAGGTACTTCCTCTCCCTTTAAATCCAATAACAATAGAAGCTCCTTTCCAACAGTGGGGTTTGGATTTCATTAGCGAAATAAATCCTAATTCATCTAGACAACACAAATGGATTTTAACAGCTACGGATTGTTAGTTTTTCAACATTTAAGCTAGAATCATGACAAGATCTTTTCACTGAGAGAATAACAAGCACAGCAATCACATAAGCACATCACAAGAGACAAGAGACACAAAGATTTTAGGAGGGGAAACCATA
>LPNX010622174.1:336265-368690 GCA_001517045.1 Pseudotsuga menziesii
ATAAGTAACAAGTGATAAATAGAGAGACTCTCACTCTCTATTTATATTCTTCCGTTGACTTGAAGTGCACTCAACCTAATAATTACTACTCGAGCCTACACCTTAATTAGTGTATAATAACTCAAGTGCCCCTAAACAGTGGGGACTTACCCAATGACTTGATATGACTTGTTTACATTATAATCCTCCCGATCGGAACATCGGGGCATGACTACATGACTCAAATACATAATAGAAACATCCCGGAATAAACATTGGGTTACAATAATATAAAATACGTAGAAGAATACATTCCGAAGTTACATATACATCAACACGGATTATTTTACAATATGGATTGAGGCGATTCCCACCAGGAAAGCCACTGAAATTGTAATCATGGATTTTGTTGAGGAAAACATATTGGATAGATTTGGATGCCCCAAAAGAATAGTAGCATACAATGTAGCCACTTTTAAATCCAAGAAAATGATTGATTTCTTTCACAATTATCATATAAGTCTCAATCATTCAATTGCCTATTATCCATAAGGAAATGGGTTAGCCGAATCTTCAAATAAAAGTTTAGTAAAGATCATTAGGAAGTTGTTGGAAGATAATAAAAGATATTGGCATACCAAGCTCAAATATGATTTATGGGCTGATAGGATTAGTACCAAAAGGGAAACTAGAATGTCTCATTTCCAATTGGTGTATGGAACTGAAGTTTTTTTTCCAGCGTCGTTAGGTGTTCCAGTTATGAGATATTTCCAAGAGCAGCAAGAAGAACCAAATCACATGCAAAGGAGGATAAATCAGATGATTGAACTGAAAGAGCAAAGGAATAAGGCTTATGATAAGGTACAATTACATCAGGAAAAAATAAAAAATACTTTTGACAGAAAGGTGAAAGAAGAACAGTTTCAGATTGATGACTTGGTCCTAAAGTGGGATGCTCCTAAACAAAATAAACATGGAAAATTTGATCATATTTGGGTGGTTCCTTATGTTATTGCTGGATATAGAGGAAAAAATGCATTTCTTTTGGAATATCCAAATGGGGTTTCTCTGGATACTAACCCTGTCAATGGGAGATTTATGAAACATTACTTATCCTAAGAAGGAAGGTAAAACCTGTATTATAGGCTGTAAATATTTATTTTCTTTAGAAATCAGCACATATGGTAAGCCGAATGTTTTTGAAGCTCACAGTGAAAGCCCTAAGATTCAAGAGGCACGCCATTCCTTTTTTATTAAATATATCAACGAGAAAGAAAAAAAAATTGGAAGTTATCATAAAAAGATTAAAGACAAGCACCTGGTCTACGAGTTCCTTGATACCTCGCAGGGAGGATATCATCCCCAGATGGAGCCAGTTGTTAACAACCTCTAACTAGCAGAGTGTCGAAAGAAGCATGGTAAAGAGAAATGATGGTTGCTCGAACTTTGGTTAAATATAATAATGTGAATGTATGATAAAAGGGTGCATAAACAATGAAATCATCGCATGATCCAATGGTATAGAATGAGGAAGTGAAGATCGATGGCTTATAATAGATCCGCTCTGTGAAGATGCATGGAAGATAAGGCCATACGGAGATAGTTAACATGATGCGAATATCAACAGTCATGAAACTGGGTTGGCAAAATCTACGGTCAGTAATAAGTCCGCTCCATAAAGTTGCGCGCTGTTAAAAAAAAAAGGCCCAGCGGAATGTGTACGTGTAAATTAATATGACTACTTTAAAATAAAGTGAAAATTCATCAACGGTCATCATCGGATCCGGAGGATAGAGTTGCTCGACGGTTGCAGTAGAAAAGCGGTAGCGGAATTGAAACCGTGGTGCACGTGGCAGCTTGTGGTACATTCCGTGGATAAAAGTGGTTTGAGCAAAACCACTAAAGGGAGTCTCCAGAATGCACTTCTGTATAAAGTGAAGTCGACTTATTTGAAGAATTATTTTTTATTGTACATGGTGGGATGAATGAAAAGGACCGCTCACCACCCTTTCACAGTCAACTTTGGGTATATGCAATTACAGTCACAGGTAAGTCTCAAATACTTGAGCTTTATTCAAAGAATTGTCATCATTTTTATATTATGGATAAAGAGAAAGGGTTAGAAGGGTTTAACCAAATTATGGATGAAAGAGAAGAATTCCTGATTTATAGAGATAGAGGCATATATGACCCATTCCTGTCTATGGGAAATGTATCGGTTATTAAAGAAAGATTGTGGCGATATAATTCACAGGAAAACGACATTTTAAATGCATGTACGTCATTTCTATATTATTTTTCCATTGCGTAAACCCTGCACTTTCCTGAATTCATAGAGTGGTGTGCAAGTAATTATTTTTCTTCTGAGAGATTTATTGTAAGTCGTTCCACGTCCAGGATATTGTGTAGAATTGATGCAAAAGCTGTCCGTGAACTCCTGAATTTGCCCAATAATTACCCTGATAGTCGTGAGTCTGTAAATGAGTATGTTTTGGCTGAAGTGTATAGAAGTTGTAAAACTGAAGTTCAATGTAAATTCTTGTCCATAATTCTTAATGAAGTTCAGTCACTGGAAGGTCTCTTTTTTCCATATCGTATTCACATCTTCAAGGAGGAGGTTCAATTGGTTGTGTCTTTGGTCTGTCAGGTTTTAGGTCTAGATGATGACTGTCATGTTAGTGAAGTTGCCTTGGTTTTCTTATTAAAAATGAGTTCAATTAGTCTTTGGTTTGACTCCCAATGGGTCCATGTTTTCAGTTTGGATGAATATCTAGCTGAGGCTATCCATATCCAATTGGTCGAGTTCTCAAAAGTTAGATTCTTTAAGTATCAATCATTTTTGCTGAACATGTTATTATGTTCGAATGTAACTAAATTGCAATTCTTGAGTACTATATTCTCTTCAGATATGCCAAAGCAAATCAATATGTTTGAATTCATAAATTCTATTATGTCAAAAATATATAAGCTGTTGTTTGATGAAGTATTGCCCAGAGTGTTGGAAGAAATGAAGAGTATGATGCAATCTTCACCTGAGGATAGGATTGGAGATTGGTTCTTGTATAAAGACTTTACAGTTTTGAGAGTATATGGTTTCACTGGAGAGCCTTACAGGCTGCCTTCTTTCCTTACCCCTAGGATCTTTGCATTGGAATACATGAGATAGAAATTACATGTAGAAGAGGAACATTTTGGGGCTTTCAAAAAATCTTCCAATATCAAGTTCCCTCTTAAAGTTGGTTCCTTTATTTTTTAAAACAAGGGTGCCCTGGTGTTTGTAGAGAAATTATTGGAAAGCATGGATTTTCAAAGGGAACAAAGGTTTAATTATGATCCTTATCATATAATTTCTCTAAGAAAACAAGCAAATAAAAGTAAACCATTTGACCACCAGGTTGTTGAGGGTTTGAAGGAAGTAGCCAATTTGTTTTACTTTGTGGAAATTCCAGGATCCAAAGAGAATACAAGCAGTGGATGAGAAAAAGATAATGCCCTCCAGGTACTAAAGAAGAGGTTGAAAATCCCGAGTTCAGAACATGTTCAGTGATCAGAACTGTTAGCATTGCAAGAGGAGAAGGATAACATTTATCAGGAGATGATGGAGTACAAAGGAAAAACTATGAAATTACAAGAAGAAAAGAACAAATGTGCAATGGAGTGAAATGAGTTAATAGCACAAATTTCACGGTTGAAGAAAGACCAAAATGACGAAAAAGAGATTATGGAAGAACTGATGAGCCAAACTCCTACTGGTAAAGATTTGACTATTGTAAATATTGAAAAGCCTTGAAATGATTTTTCTGCTGATGATTTACTAGTGCCCATGTCCCAGGTTAGTTTTAAGGATATAGAGATAAGGGAATTAAAAGAAGAAAATGAGAAAATCAAATTTGAGCTGACCAAATTGGCTGAATACAAGAATAAAATATTACAAGATAAAGGTCAATTACAAAAGAAGCTTAATGAATTAAAAGAAAGAAATATAGGAAAGGGCCCTCTCTAGGGAGCTAAACACATAATATGGGATACGTTGTCTATGGAAATTACTAAGTTCAGACATTATTTGAATTTCATTGATGATCAAAGTACATTGGTTAATTTGGCCAATAAAAGATTGAAACTAGTAAATGAGACCATGGAGAGGAAGCCTCTAAGCATAGCTCATAATGAATTGAATTTCTTAAATTCATTAACCTATCAAAAATTACAAGATATAGGAATAAAATACAGAGTGGCAATGGTACTGTGGTGAAAAATGTTTATTCATAAACATCATCTTATGAAGATAGTACAAGATAAGGATGATGAGATGACCTCGCGTATTAATGATTTCAGGCATGCTTTTAAAGAATTGTTTGAAGATGGCCTTCCTTCTTTCTCAGACGAAGAAGGGAAATTTTTTTCTCGAGAACATTATCACATCCTGCTAGTGCAAAGCCATATGGATCACTCTAAATTTGATGATTTGGTAAAGGGACTGATGGGAAAGGTCATCATGGATAAGTTAATAGAAGACTTCTAGATATTGCAGAAATTTCTAATTGTCAGAGGAGGGTTGCCTACTATGTCTTATGAAGCCTATATGGATCTGGAAGTATCTATCCGGGAAATTATTGAGTATGATATCCCAAGTGTGGAACAATGGAGAGCCATGGAAAGATTTGGAAAAACAAAGTATATTCTTCACTCGTCAAAACAAGTGTTACGCGCTATGGAGCTACTTGTTCAGGCCTTGTTGTTACCGAGTTGATTTTAATTAAATGCTCTGTCAGGATCAAAGAAAGTAGTTTATTCCTATTCATTAGGGATATAGTTACAAATACTTTGATTAAGCAGATTATTTAGTTATCAAATCTTCTTGGGAGAAGAGATCATTTATGTATATATTTGCATTTACTTTATGTAATGGGGGTGGAAACCCATTTGTTGATGAATGTTTTTGAAGAAATATAATTTTTGAAATAAAAAAGTTGAATGCGTGTGGGTTATCAGATATTCTTGTGCTATTTACATTACAATCTGTATTTTCTTTCCTCAGTGATTGTTTTTCCAATGTTACATTCCATTTTGTTTTCCTTCGTATTTTAAACGTAGTATTGAATGGTTGGAATTCATACTTGTTATGCTTTGACTATTGTTTCAGATATTTTATAAATGTTTCTACCAAATTTAATATGGAACTCATCTTCTGATGCTCTGTATTGATGGACTATTCATTATTTCTTCCTTTCCACCTAAACTAAATGAATGACTGTAATTAAATGGTTACCTCGCCTTTGATAAAATCTCATGCATGCGATTTTGTGATACCTTTATGTATATATGAATCCATTGCCCAATGATTATGTGTATCATTTCAACCATCTATATGATTTTCGAGTGTTGATTTTATATCTAGCCTTGTTAAATTTATATTTGAGAGATTCCTCTTTGGAAAGGAAAGCCAGTTTCTTTCTGAAGTGGTATTTGTTGTTACCTTTGGAATTTAACTTTGCAACCTGGGTACATTCTGAGTGTTAACACCTTGAATCTGAGATCACCCTAATAGAGGAAGTTCACCCTCCTCCTCCTTCTTCAGACACCATGTCCATTTACATGATGTATAGTTCTATAGACCCTCTTGTCCCCACCATCACTGACAATCCATCAGACCTATCTCTTATATTGTTTTCCCAGCCATAACCACGACCTCAGTTACCAAGGAAACAATGGGGGTTCATTCCCACTCAACATGATCCTTTTCCTTTTTTGTTTCCTTTTCCTTTTCCTACCATCTGGGATCATGAGTAAGTCTACCTTGGAAACCCGCAATCTATAGGATTTCACACTGGGAGATCCTGTGTGGTACCTTGAACCACCTACCCAACCTCTAAGGCCCTAGGATGTGTTGACTCATGTCCATCCAATGAAGATGATGTTGCACCTACCTCCAAGTCCATCAAATACTCCTCTTGTCTACAGGCCTGCCCCTCTTCCTCCAATAGAGAATGGGGGCAAGGCCACAAAAACCACAACCAATACCATTTACATGATTGCTAGCACCAGTATCCCTTTTGTCTCATCTCTTGTGGAAGATCCACCTAATCTATCACAACACCACTTACACAATGACAGAGAGATCTGTAAGACCGCCTCTAGTTTTACCCCATTCCCTTTAAACCATAGTTTGAAATCAATTCCTCCCATAAAATACCAGATTCTGTCATCCCGCCTTACCAATGACCTTTGTCTCAGCAAGGGGGCGTACCTCTTCATTGACTCATATGGTGGACTCTTGAAGAAGCCATGCAACGGGCTCCACCTCAAGAGAGCCTATGCCTAATACCACCACTATGAGTCCCTTATAGAGTAGTTTTTTTCCTTTTTTTTTTTACAATGTTTTTACCATAAATCAGAAACCCACCATTTAGGGGCAGTACCATTAGCTACTAGTTAAGAGTCACCTGAAGCCTGTTCGAGACACCCCTCACACCTCCAGGCTCAAATTTCTATCTTTTGATGAGACCATCGTCTCATGTTTAACGAGTAATTTTCTGGACCACTTCCTAGAAGTTACCTCAGTTTATGAGCCACGTCGTGGTGATGTAAGTGTCTCTAGACCTATACTTACATCACACATGCCTACCGCCACTCATGCGGGTTCTCGGGCCACCACTCGTTAAGGAACATCATTTCTATTTTAGCATATAGCTGTCTACTTCGTCCACTGCACCTTATGCAGATCTCCAGACCATTGTCCAGAAGATGAATTATTTATTTTGCATGTATTTGGTGTATAACTGCCTCCAAACTTGCACTCACATCACATGTAGTCAATTCCATCCACTACAGTTCACACACAACTCTCCTTACCTCTATGTGAGAGACACCTTGGTTTATGTGCCTCTGCCACATCGACTCACATGCCTCTGTCGTGATCTATATCGTACATGTATTGGTATGTTTGAGAGCCACCTACTTTGTCCATACTACGTGGATGACCTTTGGACCATTATCTACCGTCCCGATATGGGGCACTGCCTATGCCACCACAATCCAGTGACCATATTATAGTTTTGTTTAAGCTCTTTTCTTACTCCTAAAAACAATGAAAAGATTGTCAAGCATAGTTGCTTCTTTTCTCACTCGTTAAAGTATAGGAAAGGGCGTCTACATCGTATCATTTATCTCCTTTTGTGGAATATGTAGACCATCAAATGAAAAGGACCACCTTGGCATATTCAAGCCAAGACCATTCCCCTCTGCATACTTTTATGCTTTATGAGGTAGAGAGGCCACACTTTACGAAAAATCTCACCATGGGTTGTCGTTAAGCTCTTTTCCAGCCTTCTCATCAATAAAATCTTGCCGAGAAAACTTGGTTTCATTCATGCTTGTAAAAGTATCTGAATGACCGTCTAGTCAGTATAGGTTTAACCTTTTATGGCTTGATTGGACTACCAACGTTAAAGAATTTTATCATCCCCCAAAAGATGGGCGAGCTCTCCTATGTATACTTTTATCCTTTTTTCAGGCATAGGAGACTACCAACAAAAAAGATCCCCCACTAGAGTCTTCTTCATGCTTTCAAACTCTCTAAATTTGAAAGCACCATCGAGCATTTACTTTCTTGGGCTCACCAAAAATCCATGAGATCGTACCACAACGGTGTCTATAGACACCACCCCACATAAAACAGTTTGGCAGCATTCCCACTTTGGGTCACCTTTGTTTAGAGTACTCTGCAATGTGTCTTCCTTGGATCCCATCAATATCAAAAGTGTCTACCTCCCCCTAGTATTTCTCATCTGTAGTGGCATTCCCGGTATTACAGCTATGATCCCATTCCCATGAGTCATTTTCATTTACTTCCTGGTCCACCCTGCCATCGTACTCTGAACAAAGGAAGTTTGAGTCTACTACACTCCCCCTACCCCTGTTCAACTCTTTCCCTTCCCCCCCCCCCCCCCCCCCCCCATTTAGTGGGTCAGTCCATAGATTGTCTCACATGTTTTGGTTATCTCCCTCGCACTTCTGGTCAAGGAAACACCATTGCCTTAACCAAGGGCAGGTCTCCCTTTGTCGATGAAAACACACATATTCCATATGATAGACCCAAAGGTCCTTGTATCTTGGTTTCATTAACCTCATTGATGAGTTCCTCGGACCACTTGATAGGAGTCCTTAGTGCCTCTCCGGATGGTTGTTTCTCACGTGCTCGACTCCAACTACATCATTGCACCATTGAGATTTGTACAGGGTATTGGTCTGTGTATTATTTGGTCGAAGACCCCGTATGTCACCTTAATATAGCACATTGATGAGTCTATTTGAGGGACCTAAACAGGTTATGTCCCTTATTATTTTTGGGCTATGTTGGAGACAGTGTTCAGAAGCCCCAATAGTGCTTCTATATAGATTTATGATTGATGGAGCATACTTGTACCACAAGGACTCTGACTCTCCATCAGTGAGTCCATACAGCTATGTACCGTCCCAGAAATAGCAAGATATCAGTCATGAAGATATAGCATTCCATGAGAATTCTATGCATCCAATGTAGCAGTTCTTTAGATCAATATTGTATTCAGCTTCTCAGTGAGGCAACCACTATGTATCATCAGTTGTATATGATCGAATCTTGTATTATAAGAGCATAGATCACATTATTCTTTTGACATTGACATGAGCATGGGGATTCTCTCCTCATCCATATACATGTCACACATTATTTGTATCTCACCCATTGGTGGGAACCATATTAATATAAAAATCAAAAGCCACCATGCCCCAGCCCAAGAAGCACCACCTCTCCGCAGAAAATCCTATGATGTCCATCGGCCATACGATGATCTCCTGCCCTCACACATCAGGGGGCAATCTGTTAACCCAAAAAATCCCTCACTCAGCTCTACATGGCCTACACCACCCAAGGACACCCATGCACGACCCTCATTTCACCCCATTGGACCGCCATGCCCTCAAAAAGGCTTAAGAATGAGCAAAAGGGCTTAAAACCCCCAAAAAATGGCCTAAATGGTTCTCCTAGGGGATAAAGCCTCCAAAAAGGGGATAAAACCCCTCAAAGGAGCTAAAAACCCCAAAAGGAGCTAAAGATAGGGTGGAAGGGGCTAAAAGCCCAAAAAAGGGGATAAAGCCCCAAAAAACCTATAAATAGAGGGGTGGGGGTCACTCTCAAAACACCTCTCCCTTGCATATTGTTATGCTTCCCGAGTGGATTCCTTGAGACCCTTTGTCTCTCAAGCCACCCACACTCCCTCTCCTCCATCTTCCATTGAGCCATAGCTCCCCCATCCAAGAGAGGTGCTTCTCTGAGCTAGGGCATGGTGGCTCATTCCATCAAGAGAAGCTATAGCTTGTCGCTTTGTGTTGTTTATGTGATTTCATCTAATCCATTGTTTGTTTGTAGGTTCATTATTTAACATGTTTTTGCAGGCATTTTGATTCTAACAGTTGTATGCAGATTGTTGGAGCTAAGCCTTAACAATGTTTTCAGAGGGGTTTCCATCCATTTCTTTTATTTCTGTTATGTTTCATTTTCTATTTGTTTTTCTTGCATTTCACCATTGGGAACCTACCCTTCCATCCTATAGATGTAAGGTAACCATTCTTTCCCTATAGCAAGGGAGAAATCCCTGCTACAAGACTCATTATGAACCCACAAGCACTAGTCATGTTCATTATGGCATGTTTGATATCCCTGCACCCAATCCAGCACATCATGTCGAGTTGGAAGTTGAACCTAGCACTATGCTTGGGGGCACTCCTATTCCTTTCCATGCAGAGAGATTTGGGAGCACTAGTCACATTGCACATTCCATCCCAGCGGTGGAAGCAACCTCACATGTCCATCCTAGACCTAGTGTTAGTAATCATATGCAGATACCATAACCGAAATGAGTGACCATTGGGAACACCACTTACATCCCTTCACATGTCCCTTCGTCCTCAAACCATACTCCTTCAAAAAAAAAATGGACAACCCTTCCTCCCCCTCATTTATGTGGTCCTTTGGGCCGGAATATCGCTACTAGCCATGTTCATACTGCAACTACTCATGTGGTAGTATCTCAAATTAAAGTACCTCCTGTTGTGTCAAGAGGTCATATCCCCATTTCTAGATCATCTTATGGTCCACCTCAAGGAGTTCCCCATATCCCTAACTATGGACATTCTCATGGGACATCCCATGGGACACCTTATGGAGCTTCTCATGGACAGTCTTATGGACCACAGCATGGACACAACTATCAACCCTATGGGTATGGGTATCAATAACCTATTTACTCTTCCAATTATGGATTTTTAGCACCTCATAATCAAGGTACCCCATATCACAATGCTTCCATGCATCCCTATATGGGTCAAAGTGGAGGATTTTATTATGGCCAAGGCCATGGTAATTATAGAAATCAGCCATACATGAACCAGAACTATCAGGGAGCGTGGCATAGACTGGCTTAACCTAGGCTCCATTTCCTTGCAACTTTGAACTTACCTGACTTATTGAGACTTATGAACGATCCGATGTCTCATGACCCAGCCTGGTCGGCCATCCCTAACAAGCTTCCTTCAAACATTCCCAAGTTCGAGGGAAAAGCTGGAGAAGATCCTAGTGAGCATGTCACTACTTTTCACCTTTGGTGCTCTTCCAATTCCTTACATGATGATTCAATCCATTTGAGGCTATTTCAATGCACCCTCACCAGGCTTGCAGTGAAATGGTATATAGAGCTACCAAGGAGGGAATTCATTTTATTTGATGACCTTTCCATGACTTTCCTCAATCTCTTTTAGAAACCCGTATGTTATGACGTTAGTACTGAACTCTTGTCGACATTTCGACAAGACAAAGCCACACATATCTCAGATCATATTCAAGCGTGGTGTAGATGAAAGAGGTTGATTAAAGCCTTTATACCATCAGAATTTATCCTTGAGTGGTTCCTCAAGTTGTTGTTACCTTACATCGTGAAGGATGTTTCTACATCTGGAGTCCAAAACAAGGAACAAACAATCTTTAGGGCACAAGAGTTGGATTTAATCTATGCTCAATCCAGACTTTTGTATGAGATTATACCTAATGCTCCACGATCTAGTTTCGATCCCAAGATCAAGCTTGGGCCACATGCCGATGGCATTATGGGCTGTACAAGTACCAAACCTATGGATTCGGTTGTGAAACAAGTGATCCAATTGTCAATTAATCAATTTGTGTCAGGATAAGCCATGGATTTGTCTCAAGATACCCAATCCACAAGTGTACTTTTCATGCAATCATCGGATCAGAAGGGCAACCAATAGCCTAGAAGGAATAATAAAAAAGGAAAAAATAATCGTAATGGTGGGAATAAGAACAAAAATTCTAATTATAATGACAAGAATTCTTGTAATACTGGGGGGGACAAGCAGACTAAATGTAAGGTAAAGTTTCCTTGCAAGTTATGTAAGGAGGACCACCTCACTCACTTGTGCCCTCATATGGAAGATGCCTCGATGTTCATAGTACAAGGCCCAACCGTGCTAACTAATCCTTTACCCAACAATCAAAATATGAACTTGAGGACCGTTGATTCTCATTGTGCATCAAGTTGAGATCAAAATCCATCGGAGGCTAATACTGGTCATGGTTGCCTCAACATGGTACGTCCTACTAAGGTTGTGACTCATGCGAAGGATTATGTTTCGTCACAGCCAGACCTTGGAAAGGAACCTGCTCCACCCGAGAACCCTTTGTGTATCGAAAAACCTATAGATAAACCTGAAGTTGCACCTCACATTCCTAAGGGAGTCCTAAAGCATTCGGGGCACAATCCTAATTCTCGAGCTGCCCAGAACTATTCTGTTGTCGAGGATTTGGGCCAAAATCCTTGTGCGATGTCCGCACCTGAAGTACTTTAGACTTGTCCTCTGTAGGGGAGAGCTTTGCTTTCTTCTCTTGGGGTTAATGATGATAACACTTCTTCCATTATCAAATTTGAAACCATGGGAATACATCCTCGCTTGCCTTACTACATGTCTCTTTTGATTCATGTAGAGTGTCTTAATATGACCGTTAAACACATTGTTATTAATGAAGGTGATGTTTCTTTCATGATATCTTTGTCCCGTTGGAAGGGTTTGGGTTCTCCCGAGTTGTCTCAATCTACTACTATGTTGACAACTTTTGATGGTAGATCATTTTGGCTACACAGGATTGTTCCTTCTCTTAAGGTCCAATTGGGAGGGAAGACCATTGCGATCAAGGTTGAGGTGGTTGATGCGCCCCTTGACTACAATATTTTGTTGGGTTGGAATTGGATGTATAGTATGCGAGCCATAACCTCATCTCTCTTTTGAGTCATATGCTTTCCATTTAATGGGAATATCATTACAATTGATCAGACTTCATTCCATAATCCAAGTGTTAATGCATCATTGGGAACTTCTATCCCGATTATCGATCATTCTTAGCCGGTAACTGGGAGTGTGGGTGTGGGTATGTATCTGTCTCTTATGGGAACCTTTAGCTATCATGTGCCTGTTCTTATGATCGAATCTAGTTTTGGTGGGGCTTTGTCCTCATTGAATTCGGTGTCTTTTCACACTACCCATATGGAAGATCCTTGGATTCTTCCTTCACTGATTCCTTCGATTGGACCTATCTAAATGGATGTGTCATTACCTACAATGATGGTAGCATATCAAGAAAATATTGATCAAGTTGCAGAGCCTATTTCTTCCTCTTCTCAGACAGAGGAGGAGGACCCATATGTGCTTCCTACATGGGCAGTTGAGTCCTCTCACGCACATGATTTCCTCGATGATGTTTTTCCATTGGATGAAGCCATTATTTAGGCCATTTTTGGGGTTGAGCTACCTTGGGAAGAATTACATCATTGATCATATTTTATTCCTGAACTCAACCATATGGAGCGTGATGAGTTTAGGGAGTTTATTAGCGAGAATATTGGCAGTCCCATGGTTCCATCGAGCTCTCCTAGTTCGATGGTCGATGGGAACTTGGCGAACTTATCACCTACTATTGCTATCAATATTTCTTGTGATCCTGGCAAAGTTGGGAACGTCTACATTGGGGTGATTTGTTCCCCTTATGAGATCAAGGAGTATACCGAGTTGTTTAAAGAGTTTCATAACATATTTTCTTGGTCATACAAGGAAATTCCAGGTATTGACCCTCGTATTGTCGAACATGATATTAATACTTATCCGAATATGAAGTCGATTCAACAATGTTTGCGTGCAGTGAATCCTAGAAAAGCACCTACCATTAAGGTTGAGATAGAGAAATTGTTAAAAGCCAGTTTTATCTATCACATTCCCCTGACGGAATGGGTTTCAAATCTCGTTCCAGTTGATAAGAAGCAGGGAGCGATTTGTATATGCATTGATTTCCATGATTTAAATCATGCTTTTCCTAAGGATAATTTTCCCACACCATTTATTGATCAAATTTTGGATGAGTGTGCAGGAAGCAAGGTATTCTCCTCCATGGACAATTTTTCCAGATATAATTAGATTTAGATCAAACCCGAGGATCAACATAAGAATGCATTTATTTGTCCTTGGGGTACTTTTGCATATCAGAAGATTCCTTTCGGCCTTAAAAACATCGGAGCTACATTTCAGTGGTTTATGACATTAATTTTTCATGATCTCAAAACAATTATCAAAGTATATTTGGATGACCTTGCTGCTCATTCTTGTTTGAGAGTGCGTCATCCATACCATTTGAGAATAGTATTCAAAAGATGCAGCCATTACTAGGTTCGGTTAAATCCTCATAAGTGCATATTTTGCGTGACTATTGGTCGCTTGCTAGGGTTCATCGTATCCAGGGAGGGTATAAGAGTCGATCCCTTAAACATTGAGGATGATTGGGGAAAAATACAATAAATGGATTTTTATTTTGCAAGAGTTCGATATCAAATTTGTTTCAGTGAAATCAAAGAAATAATTGATCTTTGCAGAGCTCATATCTAGTTTTCCAAGTTTGGAGGAGGAAGAGGTTTATGATGATACATTTGTCGATGAGCATATTTTCCTTATCTCAACTTTGGACCCATGGTATGGGGATATCATTGTATATTTGAAAACGTTGAATTTCCCTACTCATCTTTCATGGGATGAGCGATGATGATTGCATCATGTAACTAAGAACTGCCTTATAGTGGAAAAACTTTGTACCACCATGGGGTAGATTCCATTTTGCGTCATTGTTTAACCCATGAGGAGGTTGACGTTGTGTTGAATGATTGCCATGGAGGGGCATGTGGTGGTCATTTATATGGGCTTTCTACAACCCAAAAAATCTTGAGAGCAAGATATTTTTGGTCGTCAATATTCAAAGATTGTGTTAATGCGTTCAAGAAGTGTCACCCTTTCCAAGTGTTTGCATGCAATATGCACTCGCATCTAGCCCTGTTACATCCTATTGTCACCATCGGTCCCTTCACCAAGTGGGGGCTTGACTTTATGGATTGCAACCCAGATTAGGTTGGGGGAAATCATCACATTATAGTGGCTGTCGATTATTTCATGAAATGGGAAGAGGCTATGCCCACGGTTAAATTCAATGGTGAGACAGCCACACATTTTGTTTTCAACCAAATTATCACTCAGTTCAGCATTCTGAAAGATCTTGTCACTGAACATGGTAGGAAATTTCCGAATAAAATGATGGAAGAGTTGTCTTCAAAGTTAGGGTATAAGTAGGAGCACTCCTCTTCTTATTACCCTCAAGAGAATAGACAGGTTGAAGCAGTGAATAAATCACTTAAGTCTATTCTCCAATGAACCATCACACAAAGCAAAATGAATTGGCATATCATGACATATCCTGCTTTGTGGTCCTATAGAACTATCATTAATACTTCCACTGGTTTCTCTCCATATCAGCTTGTACATGGGGTGGAGTCTGTCTTACCAGTTGAATGCGAAATCCCTTCTCTGAAGCTAGCTATAGAGATTTTACCAGACACTTCCACATTGGAAGAACGTTTGGTCCACTTAGAGCAGATTGATGAGCAATGCTGGGATGCGTTAGTGGCTCTAGAAGTAAATAAGTGTCATGTCAAGGTCCAATATGATAAGTCTGTCCGTCCAAGGAATTTTAGTGAAGGTGATTTGGTCCTTTTGTGGGATCAATCTGAAGAAACCTTGCGGGAAGGGAAGTTTAACCCCATGTGGCATGGTCCTTACGTGGTCAAATGTGTGTTAGAGAAGGGTTCCTATGAGCTAGTGGATTATGAAGGGACAACCTTAGCGAAGCCTAGAAATGGGCTCTATCTTAAAAAATACTATACATGATCTTCAGCTAGGGCTGATTGTTGTATATTATTGTACAGTTTTTGAATTGCATAGTTAGATTTTCTTATGGTGATCAGGTTTGTTGATTAGCTTTTGTTTCTTATGGAAAATGTCAATGGAGTCTTTCGTTTACATAGGATTCCCTGATGGTGCTAGTCGTCACACTCAAAACTCAGCTTCGGTTACTTGGGTGATTTATACTCCTATGGGTCAAGTATTGTCTTCAAGAGGCATATGTCAATGGCCTTCTTCAAACAATGTTGCTGAATATAGTGTCATTATTGAGTTATTGTGGGATGCCATTTCACATGGTGTTCTCTCTCTTATGGTATGTCTTGATTCGCAATTAGTGGTTTCATAGCTTAATGGCTCGTATTGTATTAGGGATCTAATATTATTACGAAGATTCTTATGTGTGATATTGCTAGAATGACAATTTGAGAATATAAAATACATTCATGTTTCAAGAATTTTTAATCAAGTTGCTGACTCATATGCTAACTATGTGTTAGATTGGAATTTGTCTCGTAGACCATAAGCATATCACAAACATATATTTTTGCACACATGTAAATAAATAAAATCAATCATCATAAAAAAAAGTTCATTAATATTTAAAAAGTGACGTCATAATACATAAGTGTCATAGTACAAAATTGGGGCTTCCGAGCCACCAAAATATAATACATAGTCGTACAAAAAGGAATACTCTCAGGTCTCTAAGCTTGAGGAGGAGGAGGGGGGTTCTGATCATGGTAGCACACTATGACTCTAGCTAGCCATCAAAATAATCAAACCCATGCCCATGGTACACCAACCACCTGGCACTGCATGGCCTCAGGCAAGTCCTCGACTTGTGCCATGGGTACCTTATGCATCAAGCGTACGAAGGTGTGTGAATGCTTTGGAGCATCTACTCCACATCTGCACCCATGATATCGTCTCCTCTTCCCCTCCTTCGATGATGAGGGAAACCATTTGGTCATCATGGTCCAACATCTGCATACACATGACAGATTGTCATTATGTGTCGTCACACCAAAACATGTTTTTTGAGTCAATATAACAAAAAACACAAAAAAAATTAATAATTCAAAAAACTTAAAAAGTGGGTTTGGGATTCATTACCTATGTCACCATATGCCACTCCTGGTGGTAGGGGCATGTCCGGATCTCCATAGTAGTCTATCCCTGCATAGGGGTAGTCATCAATGGCAATGATGTGCCTCTGTCACAATGGAAAGAAGTCTACTAGGTAGGGGTTAGCCACCCTACCTCTGCCCAGTCTGTACATAACATTTTCCCAACATCATTGGGCCAGATCTCGAACTCTATGTGGAGGAATGTCCACTCTAGGGATTAGCCCTAGTACACGCTCAAAGAGAAACATGCTTAGTATGCTGCCTAAACCAAAGTTCCATACCATGCTCATCCTGTAGTCATTGAGATGATGTTTCGTGTTGCTCAATAGTGCAGTGTTCCAGTCATACACTGTGGGTCTCATACACCCCACCACATAGAACATCAGTGACCAAGAGGCCTGGTGGAGTGAAGCTAATTCGGATATCCTGCCTAATGCCAATAATATGGCCTTCAGTCCCAAAACCTGGATAGAGTTTGTCAAGACTTGACTCCCAACCTTTTCTTTGTATGAAAAGTAGTACATCGCAATGTACTCATCAATAGTTGATCCACCTCCTGGCCCGCGAGATCAGAGATTTACCACCTCTCCTTGTCGGGATAAACCAGCGATACAGTATATGTCCTCAACTTCTATGCTGAGTGACATCTCGTCAATGTGAAAAGTCTCAGAGTCTGGATCCTAGTAATCCACTAGCAGCTAGAGGAGTCTTGGTTTGGCCCTCAAAATGCCAAGACACCAAAACTTATACAAACCACATGCACGTAATGCTTGTTGGGCCATTAAATCACCTTGCACAACCTATTCCACATCACTATGTTCTCTCTCCCTCCACTCTAACACCATCTTGCACAAAAAAACAAGCCTTTTGATTAGTATTTTCCCTTTAAAATCTCATTTGTGGCCTCATACATGACTGTTTGCAAATAGTCACATATGTACGTGGGTTTGGGTGTTTTTTCTGCGTATGGTGAGCCCTATATGCAAAAAAACCCGATACTCATGTGGGCTGAAATGCACAACTTGGAATGGATTAAAAAATTAATTGGACCATGAAAACTTTAAAAATTTCATGAAATAGGAGAGGAGGACATGAGGAGTTACCTGGATCAAACGGTGTCAACTTTTGCTGGACAACACTCCCAGAATTTGTGTTAGAAGTTTTGAGCTCAAATGGGTAAAAATTTCAAATGATATGGAATTTTTAAATTTTTTACCCACTTTCTATAGTTTTGACCGTTTCTGACCATTTTGGACCATTTTGAACTAATTTGATGATGTAGGAATCCGTTTTGAGCATGGTTTGATCATGGTTTTTGACCCATTCATGTTGATTTCAGGTATTATGTCTAAACCATCATATAGGTTAGGTTTCACATCCATTTTCACTTTGCATGACCTTATGACCATTTCATTATAACCTTCGATACGAACCCATTCTATCTTGTCACGAAACCTTCTTGTTTCTTTTAGAAGTGACATGATGTGAATGGTAGAGCTTGACCATACATGGGTACTCTATTTAGCTCCTATTTTTCATTTGGTGCCCATGCCGACATTTTTCCTTTAGGGTGTGGGAGTGCTTTGTATGGTATCGCCATGACTTTGCGCAAGAGCCTCATACTCCTCTTGATCATTTTTTATGGCCTTTTCCCTAGGAATCCCTTATGTTAAGTTGTAATTGCATTATCATGATTTTTTCTTGACTTATTGAGCCTTATCCTGGCTTCCTTGACTTTTATTATGAGCCATATAGCCTAAGAGTGTCTCATGTCTAGCCACCCAGAGCCATTTTATATATCTTTTGTAGCTTGATTCCCCATTTTTACCAGGAGGGGACTTTCCCCCGAGTGTTGTTATCCTTGTTAGCTGGAATATTTCACCTCCTGCAGACAGCAAGGTGTTCCATTGGTCTGAATGGTTCAAATATAGAACAAATAGAGGATAGAGGTCGAAGACTCTCCCTAGATGCCATAGATACCTGGAATGTAATGCTTCGATCGTTACCCTATGTACCTACAATAAGCTTCGACATGAGAACATATCGAAACCACCAGAATATAATATACTAATTTATGTTAGTGACTAAGGAATCTAACAACATACATGTGAAATCAAACAACAACAATATATGTGGGACAAAAATCAACTTCCATTAAATAAATATGAAGAAGTTTACAACCAAGTCTTAGTGTTGACATGCATCTCCATGAAACCAAGCATTCTCATCCCCATAAGCTTCGATTCTAGCTCTCTCTATGCTCTCCAATGATATGGACCAAGTGATCAATCCAATAGCATAACAATACCTTAAGATTTCTTCCCCTCAACCATGGCCATAAGCTTGTATTTATAAGGCTAGATGGATAGGGATGGTTGAGAGATTAGTGGGTGAGGTGGCCTCTAAGATCCTAGGATGAGGAATCTCAAGCTCAACTAACCCACAACAGTAGGGATAAGGGAGGACACAAGGCTTATCATCTAGAAGCCTTGAGAAACTTCTCTTTTTCCCTTTTTACCCAGGGTACCACATTTCTCCTTCAATAACAGAGCAGTTCTGGTAATAACAGCTTATGTACCAAGGGCCATAAGCGATGGCACCACTTGTGGGAAACAGGGGATGGGCGGTGCAAACAAGGGTACTTCTTCTAGATAACAAGGTAAGTGCGGTGCTAGGAATTTGTATGAAAGATTGACATTTAGTATGGGTTTCCACTCCAAAAGCTGGGATTCACAGCAAGTAGGTATGTCAAATATCTTATCACATGATGGTGACAGGATTTTGGTATAACAGGATGCCCCCCAAAGCACAAGTCTTAGAGGGATACGATAAACAAGAGCTTTGAGAGAACAAGTCGTCATCATGAGATGAAAATGTCAGCTCGATCGGAGCAAGTTGTCAAGTAGGCATCTGTATTACATCAGTATGTTGACTCATAGACACAAGTAACTAAACTCATGGATGCAGACCAATACAAGGAAGATCCATGAGAGGAATAAACAAGCATGGCTACTAGAATACAATGCAGATCCATGTGATAAAGGACTCAAAATTGGACATAGCTACCAGACATACAACGTAGATCTATGTCATACAGACACAAATTTGAGCATAGCCACGACCATACAAATGTGGATCCATTCTAGATATACAAAACTCCATCGCAACAAGAGGAAAAGCAATGAGCGCTTTAAACTAACACCCAGGGTCTTTGTCTCATCTTCCACAAAGTACGATTCTATCCATGTGATTACAATGATGTGAAGTCAAACATGGTAGAAACCACTTAATTTTTGGCCAATGATGTGAACCATTAACAAGTGCGAGGGAGATCACCATTAATGTCAATGATTCCCAAGGTACTCTAGTACAATCTACTGAGTGTGAATAGATGTCCTGATGTCGAACACCTAGTCTATTCTATCGATCAAAGGTCAATGATGTGAACCTATGTCAAGAGAAAGAGAATCTATCATTAAGGCATACAGATCTCAAGGTACTAAATATTGTTTCTAAGACTATTTCCCAGATGATAAGCTAAAGTTGACAGGAAAAGTCTCATCAAAGGAGGGCCATGATGAGTCCCACATCGATGACATGAAACTTGGAACATAGTTCTGGAATTATGTGAATGTAGTAACCATATGACTGACTCAAAACTATGTAGGTTGTAGAGGTAAAACTTCTTCAAATCCCCTTTGAACATCGGGCAGCATGACAAAAATACTTGGCAGCATGACTAGACAAGACAGACACACAATGCAACAGTGGACAATGCATTCTTTTAAAAGACTCAAAGGAGTGACATGACTCATGAATGTGGACCGTCATGGAGATTAGCTGAATACCCAATTGACTAACATGATTGTGTAGACAAGTGCCATGTTCAAAGGTAATGACAAACAACTGCCATTATTTGCAAAATGATTCCCTTCCCATTTCCCCCATCATGATTGATGAGTGCCTCTTTTCGATTTTATGAGTTCAAAGAGGGTAACAAACACTCGATATAGCTTGTTAGAAGACAAGTCCATACTCATATGTTTTACGAACCTAAGAGAGGAGGGGTTTGTTCCTAAAATGGGTCTTTCAATGTTTAATTTAATGATTCCACTGAAAGAAAACTCGGCATCATTCATGTTTAGAGAGTATGAACAAATATAGAAGAAGACTCCAAAGGGTCCTTTTTCATATGATTTAGTCTCTAAGGTATGAAAAAGTATAAAATCATACCTTAGAGAACTCTTCCAGTCATGATTGGCTGGAGTGTTCCTTTTTCGTAAGTATTCCTATCCGAACTGAAAAGGAGATAACCTACCATCGGAAGGATGACTCGTCAAATACTTTTACGAGTATGAAGGAGACAAGTGCTCGACAATCTTTTCGTATTTAAGGAGCCTAGAAAGAGTTTAAAGAGGACTCCAGGAGGTTTCTTTACACAATGTCACTTTTTACGAGCCTGGAAAGATTCGAAAATGGACTTGACGATATTTTCATGTTTAAGGAGTCTAAAAAAAGATGTGAAAAGAATACTCCATGATGCTTCTTTACATAGTGTCAAATTTTACGAGCCTAAAAAGATTCACAAATGGACTCGGACCTTTGATACTAGGTTTAAAGAGCATGATCAAAGAGTCGTAATAAACGCTCATTGACCTTTTCCGTTTTATGAAAGTGTGAAAAAACCATAAACAAACTTTCAAATCTTTTTGCTAGAGTTCTCCTATCCTACAATAGTCTCAGGAACAAGCGTTAAATGCATTCAAATCTAGCATTAGGGATTACAACAGATAAATTTTGACTAAAACATGATTTTACATCAAAACTATAGCAAGTCAGACCCAAAAATGCCTATATGAGTCAATTAAATAGTAAAAAATCAAATCATTTCACTATTTTACCTCTAGCAGAGAGCACTTGGAGCATTTTCTTAGACAGATATTCCATAGCTAATACCGGGAGTTTCCACCGTCCATTTTCAGCATCGTCAATTGCAGGTAATAGCTAAAACCCTTATATTTCATTTCATAGCATTTATTTTGAGATTTGGTGGGGTTTTGGGACCATAAGGCAAGCCCTAAAACTCAAAATGTGGGCACCACGGCTACACCTTGCAAGATACATGGTACCACCCAAGAACCGCACCAATAACACAGTGGAAAGGCTATGCCACCGCCTGTCTCCAACGATGCACAGGCGGTGCTCACCGTGGATAACTTAAACTAATAGTATGGGCAATTCAACTTCATTCTTTTTATTTTCAATGATTTAAGGATGATTCTAATGCATACCATTATTGCTTTTGGCAAGTCTAGGTTGCTCAAAACATGGTGATATGGAAAGAAAGAATGCATGATAATGAGGATGCTGCTGCTGAGAGAAATGCGGGTTGTATTGCCGCACTACGGGACTATGGGCTCCTAAAGTTCTTCTGGACCCCAAGCATGTTGTCACATGAATGGTTACTAGAACACATACTGCAAATGTGGAATCCAGAGTAGCAATATTTCAAGGTGGGGGAGCATATACTTATAATTGAGGTAGAGGATATCTACTTCCTAATTGGTCTCTCAAGACGGGGTTCCCCCATCTCACTGACAAGTTCCCATGGAGGGGACATTACTACCAGAGAGCTTATAGATCGACACTATGCACTAGGGACAGGTACGTCAGGGAAGAATATTCCCATCAAGGCAGTGATGGATAGGACTTTATGGACTATTCTATTTACCATCCAGAGGGTGGCTAGGATTCAGGGTGTGCACCAGGCTTCGAGGGCACACATGCTGTATGCCATAGATGCCATGGCACACACGGTGTTCAACTGGGTGGAAGAAATGCTTCCAATCTTCAAGGATCAGCTGACTAAGTGTTGGCAAGGAGAGCTAAATTAGTTCGGCTTTGGTTCCATCTTAACCTGCTTCTTCTTCAAGTGGGTTCCATAGATGAGGCCTCAGGTGACCTTTCGGATTCTGAGAGCATGGGACCCCCGTATGTTGAGGTGGGTCCAAGTCATGGCTCGCACAGGAGCGGGTAGGGGAAGGGTGAATTTCAGTGATCCATTCTTCAGATCGCTCTGAGATCAGATCCTCATGGTTGAGGAATATGCTTACGCAGGCACAGACTTCACCGTAGATCCTGACCTACTAATCCCACCTAGCAGACAGTGGGGTGATATTAGTAAGAAGCAAGAAACCCTAAAATGGATGAAACATTTTTATGTTTTTTATGTTTTATATTTTTTATGTTAAGTGATGAGACCTATTTATTCTCATGCAGATGTTGAAACAGTGAGACCTGGAGGAGCATCTTCGTTGGATAGGAAATTTGGAGCCCGCTTTGTACCACAGGGTGATGATATCACCGGGGAGCTAGAGGAGAACCTGGAGAGGTTAACTCTAGATATCCAAGATGCTGACATAGATGACCTCCTGATGAGATATCAGAGATCTACAGCGGGAGTACCAGGCCGATTCAGTAGGCTACTACGTAGGGTAGCTCGAGTAGTGATGTTCTATCATGAGCACCACTAGTGTATGAGATATGTACTGAAAGATGATAGCTTCAGGATTTTGTATGATCATTTTTCCTGAAATCCTATGTGCTTCAGAGGAGGTCTCTGGACCTATTTTTAAACTTTTTCATATACATATATACATACTTTTACACGGTGTTTATATGTTTCAAATGGTAAATGTGTTTTCTATGAGTTTTACATGTCTCTAAATGTTTATTTACAATGGACCGTGTTTGATTTACCATCATGAATGGGCAATATGCCAGTCTAGGATGTAGTTAGCCAATGAGTAAGTGACTACATTATGTTCCCTAGGGATATGCCTATAATTAATGGTTTCAAATGATATTTCTAATAAACGCACTCTTTGGAAGAGGTAGAGGAGTACCGGGTTCCTAATGGTGTAGACGTGGTTCAAATGGAAAACCATGAGCTGTGAGTCCATCAAGACTACTAGATCATGAACATCTTGGGAGGTAACTTCAGTCAGAAGACCGATGACTGCTTCATACTTGGCGATGTTATTAGTAGCGGGACCTATATAAACCGCTCCTGAACTGACCAAATATTTAGCTGGGGAATAGAGGACCCAAGCAGCTGAGGCAAGATTCAAGGTGTGGTGGCAAGCACCATCAACTAAGTCGTAGAAATCCATTTGCATGACCAAAACATGGTATAAACAGATGTGGACACCAAAACTCAAAACCATCTTGAAAATACTAAAAGCACACTGAAAGTCAATCAATATACATATATACAAGATACTATGCAAGAAAACCTAGGCATAGTACCTTTTTAGGTACAACCCATTGCGAGGTTGCCCCAAATGGATTCCATCGTAATCAACAAGATCATAAGCTCCTTTCTCTAATGCCTTAGGAATAACGAAAGGTCCGTACCACATGGACTCGAACTTACCCTTCCCTAGTTTGTCATATCTCTGGTCATAGGTCAAGACTAAGTCACCCTTGTTGAAGACACAAGGTTGGACAGATTTATCATACTGTGCCTTAATGTGTTTCTTATGTGCCTCATTAGCCAAGGTAGCATCTCTACGAGTCTCATCAAGGTTACTTAAGTACAAAAATATTTCTTTCTTTGTGGAAGTGTCTGGGAGAAGTTCGATGGCAAGTTATAAAGATGGAATCTGACATTGGATCGGTAAGATGGCTTCAAGTCCATAGAGAAGTTGAAATGGCATGAAACCAGTAGTTGTTTTCACAAAAGTTTGATAAGCCCAAAGAGAGGAGAAAAGAACATGGTTCCAGTTGGATTTATGGTCTCCAACCATCCGACGAAGCATAGTTTTTAAAACTTTGTGAATGGCCTCTACCTAACCATTAGCTTGTGGATAATACAATGTAGATTTTTCATGGAGAAACCCTAGCTTGGCACTCATTTCCTCCATCATCTGATTACAAAAATGGGACCTGTGATCAGTAACGATGGACTACGGAACTCCAAATCTAGCTATGATATGATTGAACAAGAAGAGAGCGGAAGTCTTGCCATCTTATGCATACGTAGGCATGGCCTTAGCCCATTTAGTGAAATAATCAATGGCTACGATGATGTAACCATGCCCCTCGGTTGAGGTAGGCTTACAATGCATGAATTCAATCCCCCATTTGGCGAATGGGCCAACGGCAATGACAGGGTGGAGAAGAGCGGGATGGGTGCTCTTTTTAGGATAGAAGTGTTGACAAGGTGGGCATTTCTTAACAGCCTCATGACAATCTTTGAAGATAGAAGGCCAAAAATAGCCAGCGCGAAGGATTTTCTAGGCTATAGCCATATGTTGGCCAGGATATATGACTTATGGGGTTTTGTGGCCAACTACTGAAAAGAAACCCACACACTCGATTTACTGCAATCTTGTATGTGTTTGGTGTAACTGTTTTTCATAGGATAAAGGACCTACTGCCTGTAGAATATGCTCTCAAGGTGGAGAGTCTCTTGGGGTGTAGATGGTAAATTCTACTTAATCAAATCTTCACTCAATTCAAAAGATCTTATTTAAAATGACTAACTAATGCTAACAAATACCTTTAAGCTAAAATAGAAAAACAATAGTAGCTCCTAATCCTGATCTATAATGACCTAAGATGCAATATGACTATCCCAAATTGGGAGTTGGACTTAATAATATGGTAAAAAGTTTTATTTAAAAATTAATCCTGCAATGTTAGGAAAGCCTAATCTCAGCAGAGATAGATCTAAATCAACTTACAATAAAATAACATTTTATTATAAATTAATTTGAACATGAAACAAAACTCATAATCGAAATAAATTTAACACGGTATTGAAGCATGAAAAATACACTCATGCACTAATGCTGAAATGAATAAATTTCAACTCACACAGGCAGTACTTTGTATAAAATCATGTCATTATCAACTAAAGAAAAGAAACATGAAGAAGTTCACTTACTTTTCTACATGACAACTACTCATCCATACTTCAACACTAAGTACTTTGTTCAGAATCCATTAACAAAAGTGCTTTCACATATAATATAAAGATACATATATATGAAAACGAAATTCAACATAGGAAAAAAAACATCAAGATAGCATGATATAACTGATAGACTTAGCTAATGTCTTTAGTAGGTCTGTAAAATATAGTAATCCTCATAAATAGTTCTAAAGGAACACAAATATACAGAATAATATTAAATGTTGTATTATATTTGTTCATCACAAGTTCCAGGATTCCAACCCTTTTCTTCAGTTCAGAAGTTGCTTATAAAGGAAATTAAAAGACTACAACTGACTAACTAGAATCCTATTCTTCAGGAAAAATCCCAATTGTATCCCAATATGGTTCAACCGCAACCAAAATCATAGGCATGTTGTTACAAAATCACCCGGAGAGAAAGATACGCCAAGAGGTTAACTTACTGGAGAAACTCCAACGTTATACTCTCCAAATCATACTAACACCATATTGGATAATCCATGCCAACAACAACTTAGAAATAGGAACGAAGTAATCACTAAGCATCAAATCAGTTGTAAATATTGAACATTCTTCATTGAGTATCCACATACAGTCAAAAGACACGAATGTAGACCAGCATCCAGTTTTATCCCAACAATTTCTTTGACACCTGTAAATATTAACAAAAAGTTGTTTAGCAAGATTTAATGATGATCAATTAAGCATGAGCGAGATATCTGCAGAATTTTAATTCTATAGATATCTCAATTTAATCACTTAGACCATGAATTAAATCGAAACTGATGAACCCAAAACATCACTAATCTATAAGGATCTATCCAAAATCCTTTGTAGGTATAATGTAAGATACAAAAGACAAAATTTAGAAGTCACTGGAAAAACAAAATATCAAGTTTTTAAGGCCGACTCAACTAAGAATCGAATAGGCACACTTCTCCTAGCTTCATTCAATTTAGCCCTAAACCTGACAGCCATGGTCCTGTTAATACCCTATTTTATCAAAACCCTAAAAACCTTCCTGTAAGTTCATCATAACGTGAATTAGCAGAGATAAGAGGTTTCGAAAACAACTTACCAAAACATAATGAGCCATAGGAGAGTCACAGAGGTGAGTTATTACAAGTGATGTTTGCATGATTAAGGATTGACAGATAGCAACCGTCAAATGACACGACTACCAAAACCTTAGTTACACCATTACTTCATCATTAATTGCGATTTCATAACGGGTTGATAATGGACGTTAACTCATCGTTTTTTAACACATGACTAAATAATTTCCAAAAACCTTAATCCTTCATTTATCGAATACAATCATAATAATGTGATCACCTTAGCATATAATCAATATCTTAGGGTAAAGGTCAAAACTAATCAGAGAATAATTTGATAATGTGACCAAACCAATGTCAAAAACCTAGAAAGTGACTTTAGACCTTCATCACAAACTCTGATACCAACCTATTTCAGAAATATGAATTTGAAATAAGCGATGAGCATATAATATAGTAGGGTTCATGAAGATCACATTAAATCCACCTTCAAACTTATGACAACTCAGATAAGATAAATAATTCAAAAGTGATAAATTTTTACCAATTTTTCCATATGAATTAGACAATAACAGTTATCACATCATGCAGTAACTAGTTTGAATTAATAATTTATAAATTCATTTGATTTTATTCAGGCATGAGTGATGAGAGGAAAAAATAGGAGCTACCAATATTCTATAATTATAGTCCTCCTGATGATTGACATAAATGAAGAATTAAGATCATAAGAGTCGAATTTTTCTATTATTGATGTTCAACCAATCTGAATCAATAACTCAAGTAAGTTTCTGTTAGGAGTGCTTTAAGAATCAAAGATTCTTAGGGCCCTCTTAAGATATCCATGATGAGTTTTTTGATCCAAACAAAAAGAACCAATATTGTTTGAAAATTATCAATCTTCAAATTACTTGTGTTAAAAAATGCTTAAAAGGGTGTTGCCTTCCAACAATTGGTGACATGCTGGGACCGAACCAAATATCTCTGTAAGAAAACACCATTCAAACTTTAGATAATCACAAATGATGCCATCAAATATCGAATCTCTGCCTAAGTGATTCAAATTCAAAATTGTCTGAACATGTGATTGGACCTCAACATATTTCTATAACAACCCTATGACTGTCATCTGAGTGTTTTGATCCTAATCAAACTCAGGCAAAAGCAAGATGACTTAATTCCAATGTAGATCCACAAGGTCAAAAACAGGTTAACCAATACCCGTATAGATATGGCTTCTCAAGAACATCAGTTGGTTTTCCCCCACATTAAAGAAACACATTAGACAATACTCCTTTTATACATATATATTTTCTTGTTATTATATATACAAATCATATTCACAGAGACAAACATGAAAATAATTAATCAGAAACACTATCTTAGCTTGGTGACCAAATAGATAGCATTATTCACCAACCCTACCAGAAATTGATCAGGCCAGCTCGTGATGAGACTTCCTGTCTCTCAGTTATTAAAGCAAGAGTCACTGTCATTGGCTTGGTAACCAAATTTTGACAACGTCATTCCAATAGAATTTATGAGACCTCCTGTTTTCTGATAATACTTTTCATGTTCACCTAATTTCAAGAGTATTGTCCTAGTCGAATGACCAAATGTATACCCAAAAATGGGGGGAAGGAAACCATAGACTTCTCAAGAGTACATAGAGATAACCAGATATCTTCAATAAGTTTTTGAGCTTAGCAGAAATCTATTGAAATCAGTAAATAAATTACCTGAAGTACTTGATCTGTAAGAAGACACTCAAAAGACAACAATCAAGGACTGCTGATAGCAAAATTATGGAGGCTTAAATTGCCACAAATATGGAAACAAATCACTTATTAGAGATCCGATACTCCTTGTCATCATCAATGGCTACAGTCTAGTATGCATTTCAATCATCAGGTTCTAAGTCCGTGCAGAATGCTTCATGTTGGATCTTGTGATCAAATAAAGGAGATGCGTTTAAAAAAAACACACATATTCACAGGGGCAAAAACAAACTTATGTACAGTAAATGATCTAAAGAGTTGGATTATTTTCATAATCTATCACCTAGAATTGCGAATAAGCATTGTGATGGTGATAATAATGAAAATAATTAGTAAGTATAAGATTGAATAGTCCAACCACAAATCAACATAAATTGCAATCTTATATACAGAAATCTGCACAGATGGAAATATACATAATAATGAAAATAATTAGTAAGTATAAGATTGAATAGTCCAACCACAAATCAACATAAATTGCAATCTTATATACAGAAATCTGCACAGATGGAAATATACAATGGAAAGATTCGATGATGTGCAATTATTGAAAGTACCTTTTAAGGGAATGCCCATTTACCGGAAGGGTATCGAACTGTCCTCGTAAAGTCTTTAAACGGAAGGTATTTGGACCAATATTTTCTGCTATAATATACGAGCCTAACCAAAGACATTGAAATTTGGTATGTTCCCCTTTATCCTCATGTGCTTTGTCCCATCTCAAAACCAGATCATCTACTTGCAATTCTTGATTCGAGGACGAGCCACGATCGAACCATGCCTTAATAATTTGTGTTGAAATATTGTAACTTCAAAGAATATTCTATATGTATCTTTTGTGGTCCCCGAGGGTCCTATCGGGAGAAGCACTTGTATTACTTTGTACCTCGATGCTTCTAATCGGAAGAACTAATAAGAGTCATGAGGCAGTCCCCTCTAATTGTAAAGGTGGGTCATTAGCACCCCAGTGTGGTTACTTGAGCCTACATGTGTAAGTCGAACCTACATGTCATATGAGTTAATTAAAATGAACAGATGAATATAAATAGAGGTGTGGTGCTCCTCATTTGGAACACACACACTCTCACTTGTGTAGCACACTAGTGAAGGAGAGAAGTAGCTAGAGAAGGAGGAGGATTAGGCTTTGATCTCCTTGTTGGTTTTACCTTTTATATTTTTGGGGCATCTATATTGAGGAAGCTTTTGCTAGGTTTTTCCCTTTAGAGTTTTCCTAGGATAAATCTTTATTTTCCTTTTGTATGGTTGTTCTTGTCTATCTTTCAGTGATCCTGTTTATATGCTTTTGTTATGAAAAATGAAATGATATAATGATGTCTTAGCTAAGCATATGAAAATTTAACATGGTATCAGAGCCACCCTAAAAGAAGACATTGTGCAGATATAGAAGCTAGGGCTTCTTAATTTTTGGTTCTCTATCCACAATCGATCAGCAAAAGAAGGCTAGACTGACTCTCCATTGAAGGGTGCATCTTTATGTCGAAGCGGAATTCAATTCCGAGCATTTTCAGTTTTGGTGCAGAAAATTAGGGTTTTCTACAGAAGAGGAATTTTTTCTGAGCTCAGCATAGGATTTTTATCCACATGAAAATAGAATTTTAGAGACCTAGATCAAGAAATTTGATTGGGTGAAACCCCAGAAAATTCAAACCCTAGTTTGACCCCGAGCTAGAAAAACCCTAAATACTAAAACTACTACATTTTGGTACATTCACTATATCTCAAGATTGGAGATGGTTCAGGAGCTCAAAATTGCAGAGGCTGAATATAAAATCATGATGTAAATTGTGTCCAAAATTAAGTCTCATATTCGTTGTAGTATAGGAGATATGGTCCCTCCACGTTAGCTTTCCAACCTCTTCCAGAATTCATCCCTAAACAAGACACCCGGGGAAAATTGCTATAGCTTGGGCTATATAGGTCCAAATGGAATTCATGAAGATGTTCCAGACATATCACGACATTTAATTTCTATCGTCAGAATAGTAGACTCAGAAGATGAACCAGTGACACATGGCATGCTGTACAACTTCGTTGTTCTGAACAATCTTATAACAGGTCACCCTGGGAAAAGGATCATAAATCCAAATTTTTGAAACCAATTCTGATGAAGCCTATGGTGTTGGCTCAGGGACATTTGATATTACCTCAGTGAGAAATTTAAGACATATAGGAGCATTAATTTCAGAGATATCATAGAAGTAGTGACAGGCATTTCTGCAGAAGAAATTGGAAAACTAGGGCTTCCTATTCCGGGAGCTTCCCTCCACTGTTTTCAGAAAAGGAGTACATTGGACAGCTACATTTGAAGATATCTATATTTCTATCCAATCAGATCTGAAATAATCCAAATTTTTGAAAATTAGGGTTTCTCTGACAAGCCCTAGATCAGCTAGCTCTGGAAGCAGAACAGACACCTCAAATCAGTAAGATCTAATCTTTTTCTATTTGCATTTGAGGTTCTCATTTAAAAGTGATCTATCACATCAGCTTGATGATAAGCTTGGTGAAGTTGAAAACTTCCAAGCATGGAAGTATTTGATCTCTCTGAAGAAAATGAATTGGACACCTACATGAGTAGAGAGGTTCCAGTTCTAGAGGGAGATGAGCCTCAAAGCCTTACACAAGAAGAACTTGATCAAGGCCAAGAAGATCATTGTTGATTCAATCATGGATCAAATTGTACCACAAGTGTCTTCCCTAAAGACACCGAAGATGTTTGATTCCTTGATCAAGCTATTTGAAGATAAGAACATAAATCAAAAGATTGGCTTTCAGAAAACAGTTGAAGAATGTGAAGATCCAAAATGCAGAACATCTTGAAATGGTAGAAGAAGAAGCGGAGAATGCAGAAGTGGTGATAGCCACCTTGAATGGTCTCCCAGGATCATAGAATTTATTCATTCAAGGAATGTGTGCCAAAAGGAAGTAATTACTTTCNGAAGAGGAGAATGCAGAAGTGGTGATAGCCACCTTGAATGGTCTCCCAGGATCATAGAATTTATTCATTCAAGGAATGTGTGCCAAAAGGAAGTAATTACTTTCAACAGACTCTGGGAAGAAGAATAAGCTCATCTCATAAGAAGAGAAGAAGAAAAATGGGAGCAATTGAAGATCAAGCTCTCACCATTCCAAGATGATCCCTCAACCTATGAGGAATATGAAGAACTCAATTCTTAAAGAACCTCTTATTCATCTTATCATTTGGATAAGAAATGATGATTTCATGAATGAAGAAGATGATAAATCAGAATGATCAATATGGAGTCTANACTAAATTCTTAAAGAACCTCTTATTCATCTTATCATTTGGATAAGAAATGATGATTTCATGAATGAAGAAGATGATAAATCAGAATGATCAATATGGAGTCTACCCATGAAACAAATAAAAGATAAGTATTCAATTGTCATTTCATGATATTGTTTTGTTATACATTTGATTATATTTAGTTGATGTGTTATGCATGATAGATTGTTTGCATTAATGACTATATACTACTAATATGCATGTGGTGGGTAAGTAGCTCATGGTGCTATACAACTCTCCATTTCTACTTATCTAGAATGAAACCCCTTTGCTGACATATTGGATTAGTGCACAATCTCAATGATGTCATGGTAGAAGGCATCTAGAAAGTTTCTGTGAGATATGGATGAATGTTGTATTGGCTAAACAATTGCATGATGGATAAGAATTTGTCATTATGCATATGTTTTATGAAATAGTTCTAACCATGCAACTAGTGCATTTGAATTGTAGGAAAGGTCCTGTAGAACCTCCTACAAGAAAAGAAGGATGAGACTTGTTCCAAAGAACAAGTGATGACAATTCAATAAACATGAATCTGAAGCTCCCAGGGTCAGAGACACCATGACGGAAGAAAGAGCTTCAGAGAGCGGTAGATCCACCTCGAAGGATGAAGACTACCATGGGTATGAGAGATAACTCAAGATGAAGAAAATAATGCTATGAAAGAAGCTATGATCAAAGAATAATAGTTGATCATGGGGAACGATGTATACAATATGATTTTGAGACATAAAGGGAAGTACGTAGTATCTTCCATATGGATCTACAAGAACAAGTGTACAAAGCAAGTTTCTTGATTTGCCTCAGAAACAATAGACTATGACATGACATAATCTATTGACAAGTATATA
>LPNX010622189.1:4036-25591 GCA_001517045.1 Pseudotsuga menziesii
TTCTGTTTGGGATTTTAACCACATGATATACCCATGATTCTAAATAGCCTGTTCCTATTTTTAAATCTTCTGTCCAACAAACCAAAGCCCAAGTTCAGTTTTTAAAGCAGCGGTAAGGATATGATAGCTGGTCTGGTTAAAGAGAACCCCAAAAGTAATCCCTCTTCAACCTTAAGAGGCGTAAACTTCTGGGATTGTTTCGTACTTTTGAGATGCTATAAGATTCATCTACAAAAGGTTGGAGTCAACTATTGTTTTACATTTATAAACACCTCTTCATGCATGATAACAGTTTTAATACATCTAGCCCAAGGGTTAACTCAACCAGTTGTCACCAATTTTGCTGTGCATTGTTCAAATCACCCCAGGTGAGTTGTGCTAGTCTATGCTGACAGGTTTAGTAGGGATGCCATCAATAAATGTGGGGAAGCAATTTTGCTGTGCATGGTTCAAATCACCCTAGGTGAGTTGTGCTAGTCTATGCTGACAGGTTTAGTAGGGATGCCATCAATGAATGTGGGGAAGCATTTCTTATATTTTCTACACACTGTTTGACTTAGATAAAAAGAGAGGTTCTTAATAGGATCTAAATGTCTCCCAAACTCTCTGCTTATATATTATTTTTCGATCAACTTTTACTCTAAACAGAGCATCTATATGTCATGTATGCAATGTAGACAACGAGATTCGTGCACTCCATATACAAGTCATTTGTTTATTAGCAATATACTTATTAAAATAGTGATAAACGAGTAAATCACTTATGAAGCATTTTCAGTCCCCAACAAAATAACAAACCAACTTTACATGATTCTGGCCCCTGACCATGTAGGTTTGTAGGTAACTGACCATTGAGGAGAATCGAACTATACAGATGTTAGAATTCAGTAAACAATGGCAATGTTCAGTAATGCCATTTATCTAAAAGCATACACTATGACAACCACCCATTATATTGTAATAGAGAAATAGGATCATAGGCATAGAAAATCCCAAGAATATAAAGTGATATTACCTGGCCTGCACTGCCTGAACAAAATCTGCTTCCAAATTGCAAAGACTGTCTATATCTTTTTAAGCCAATCCTGAATAAACTTGCTGCTTTACAAAATAATTCGACTGATGTTTCTAAAGGGATTATGTTCTAGAAATAACCTACACTTTTCTTAATACCCCAGCTAAATGTGAGAAAGCTTATGCTTCACTGTTCTTTCTAGATTCAGCCAATGACTCTTAGCTTCAACTCTTTCCTATCTCCACCTGAAAAGAACAATGCCATGTTTCTCTAAATAATTAACCCATCATGGCTCTCATGAACTTTTCGATGACTGTTCGGATGCTTCTTGGTACTCCTTGCCAGATCGTTTTTCTTCCATTGCCCCAACTTCAAGGCTATAGCTGAAATTATTTGCTTCATTATCATCCCCCATAAAACACAGAAAAGCCATATATAATGACGCCATACCTAATTGAAAGGCTTCAAAATGAAGACAAAAGTACTGTCCAAAACAGTGGAAAACCTGCAAAGCATCACCCAGGAATTTCTAAAATACAATCAGAGAATAACTAAACAAGAACAAAATATTCGATGAACTGAAAAATATGCTTTCCTGTGTTAAGTTTTAACAAGCAATAGCAACTTATAAGATCAAATTAGTAAAAATAGAAAAAAATCTTCACATTGGTACTCACTGTCAACATCCAGGTGGCATTTTCAACTTCACGTGGATTGGATTTTACGTAACGGTGATTAAAAGTACAACTAGTGTGCATGTCAACATTATGATCATCCCTTAGATGTGCCACAAGAGTCTGAATATCACCTGTGATAGAACATTCTGACCCTGCATAGGGGCAGTTGTATGGTTTGAAAGTGCATAGGGCCTCATGTTTAAGTTTGCTATAGTAGGGAAAATTTTCCGGGCATCCAAGATTGTAATGCTTGCAAGGTAAATCAAGAGATTCTGCCACTTTTTCCAAGGCTATAGAGTTTCCATTCTGCATGGTGCACAGTTTTTCTTTCTCCATTTCATAATCTTGGATCTTTTGTGAGGGAATTCTTGAATTTATTATTCTGGCACATTACATAAAATAGTTTTTTTATAAGTAAACTCCCCGCAGTCTGTCAAAAGATGGCACTGCTTGTTTTTGTTGTAGGTATCATTGTTTAATGGGGGACCTTCATACAGTCTATATTCATTTTCTCAATATTCCTAGATTACCACTGTAGGAATTGGAGTGTTAATCTTGCTAGAGAAGGGGGTCTGCAGTGTGCACTCATTGACCTTTGAGACAATGATTATGAACTGTAGAGAGAGGAGGGTGAAGGAGATACTGGATATGATATCTGGGGAACATATACATATACATTCTGGGCATTATCAGTATTATGTGGAGTGACTGCTACAGCAAGAAATTAATTGGATGGGAAATTTTCGGGACTCAGAACATCCAATAATCTTTTCTAGGCATGTATTTGTGCTTCTCATTATAAATATCATTCGTCTATTATTTTGAATTAATTTTCTCACCATTTTTCTATGTTATGTTTTTTTAATACAATGATGTGAATGGAATGTGAGATAAATGACAAATGCTGTGATTAAATGAGCCCAAATAAATCATGAAAAAGAAAACCATACACACTTATTAGTGCACCGACAGTCAGGGATTCAGTTGAGTTTCAAACAGTGGGTATCTAATTAGCATCCAAAGTACTTGTAGAAAGTACTGAACCAAGTTAGTGAGCATAATATCAGAGAAAGGTTAGCTCATAGCCAAGTGGGACATTTCAAGGTCTTGGGGTTAGATGAAAATCATTGTTGTTGCAAAGACAGTGAAATGCAACAATGTTGTATTTTGATTATGCACAAAATTAAAAATCTCTGATAGCCATGACAATGAAATGCAATCTCTTTTAAACTGTTCATTTGTGCCAACTGTAGATACAGGGATCCACAAAAAACCAACTAGTAGTGACTCCAATTATTTTCCAATAATGCAGTTTTTACAATGTCTAGATATGAAACTTTCTTTGGAAAACTGGAAAACTTTCCTTGGTCGTGGTAGCATTTTTGCGGAATGAATTAAGTTCTTTGCTGGCATTCTCTCAGGTATTGTTCTGATAGGAGAAATTGGATAACTGTAGAGGAGGAGGATGATGCATTTATTAAGGTATATACATATATATCCTATAAGCTGCTTCAAATTGAACAAGATATTGTGAGTTATGAAAACTAGGTCTAGGTTGTATGATCTAAATTGAACTGTTGATATTCCTTATGTACTTTCTTTTCTTTTCTTGCATGTAATTGAATGTAAATAACACAGTTTCTAGTAATAAATTGATGAATCGTATAGTAATTTGACATCAAGCAAAACAAATTAGGTCATTATTACCAAAAACAGTAAACTTGGTGTTTGATTTTAATTTGTTCAACTAATTAGCGGATAGGAACTTTTACATTTACTTAGAAAGGTTTGGTCTGAAACATGCCTGAAATTAAAGTGTATGATAGAATAGCAATATCTCCATGAGGGATACTTTTGTACCATTCAAAAGCATGGTTAATTACTATATTCATGTGCCAAGGTTTATTCCCTATTATTTAATCCTTGGACTTGTTTGTCCCAAGGACTTATTTTTGTATTACAACATTATATGCAAAGGGATTTTTGTTCACAACTCTTAGAACTCAGTTAAGCTTATGCACGTTCTTGCTTTAATTTTTTCTTCAGTCCTGCCATTGTTAAATTGGTTTTACAAGCATCTCTGTTGACTAGCTCTATTGACAAGTAATCACACTTTGTTTGATATTAGAAAGGAGCCTTTGGAAGTTCAGTTCCTACACAGAATTACTGAATGCAGTGTTTGAACTTTGGATGACTCAATTTAAGATCTTATTTTTTTACTTTGATGTTTACAAGAAATGATTCTTTTGCAGCTTCCATCTAACAGGGTTGGTTATACATTGCATTTGTTGTCCTAAATTAGTGAATATAGTTTGTTGAGACACTACAATATTTATCTCTGTTTGTCCATTAAGACAAAACCCATATTGTTGAAGATCTTCCACCTAAATTTTCCATTTTTAATATTCAGTGAACTTTGCAATTGGGCATTGAGCTTGTTTTTCAGAGATTCCTATCCACATTGTGGGATTCCCTACCCCTATTATAGTTAATATTTGGTTGCTGAGGTGCTCAGAAGAACTAGAGTAACTAATGACCTTCAGATGAGAAGTTTGCAGTATGGATCTGATTTTCTTTAGCAGGTGCTATCCATACCTATGCAATGTTGGGTCAAACCATTGGGAATGTTATCATTTTTCTTGTCTAATTCTACTTCAGTAATTAATTGGCTTCATCACATCTCTTGTAGTCCCAGAATATTCAATCCATTCCTGTGAAGAAGTTGAAGACCACATGGCAGAGTGAACAACTAAATTTGCAAGTTTGACAAACCAGCCTTGTCCTTAAAGAGGTCATTGTTGCTAGTTGTTTGCCTAGCAATTTCTTCAATTTTTTAAAGATGGATGAAAGAATTCTTGAAGGAATGTCCTTCCTTATGGAAACGAGAGCATGCTGTCCACTTCTTGTTTGACGATTTGGGTGTTTCCTTTACACATTCATGCTTGCGGAGGAGAGTCCCAAATGATAGGCTTGATCTCTAAAGGGCCGTTGACCTAAATTCCTCAAGCTGTCTTGATGCTTGATAAGGTAAGAAAACACAACCTATAAAGTAGGTGAAGCAGGGGTTGGGAAAAAGAGACATGCTGTAAGAGACGATAGCAACATTTTTGAATGTAGGAGAAAGATTATACAGAACAATACTCACATATTTCAAATTTGATTTTTCCTTGCCAACATATATAATAATACCAACTTTTAGTTTCTTGAATCTTGCAATATACTCTAGAGTCTACACTATTGAAGTCTGCCATCTTGAGACTGGAGAGCTCCATTTTGCACTTTTGTTATTCTTGGTGTGATAAACAAGGCCCGAATCAACATAGGGAGCCTCCAATCCAAGTTCTTAAGACCCTAATATTAGCATGAATTTTTTTTTTTTTTTTTAAATTGACTACCGTCGCTTAACCGATGGCTATAACTGTCGCTTTATCGACGATTACAGTTTATATCTGTCGCTTAACCGATGGCATGAAAATTATTATTTTTTTTTTAAATTGACTACCGTCGCTTAACCGACGGCTATAACTGTCACGTTACCGACGATTACAGTTTATAGCCGTCTCTTAACTGACGGCATGAAGGTTATTTAAAAAAAAAAAAATTGACTACCGTCGCTTAACCGACGACATGAAGGTTATTTTAAAAAAAAAAATTCACTACCGTCGAAGAAATTTTTTTGCTTAACTGACGCTTTACATTTAACCGACGGTAAACTAAGGTGTCGCTTAACCGACGGATTGGAAGGATGTCGGATAACCGACGATTAACCACCGATGCTTAAAAAAAATCATAGTGTCGTACATGCGACAGAGAAGTGTCGAAAATCCAACAATACGGTCGTCAGATTTTTGGTCGAAATGTAGTAGTGGTAGCCGAGAATACAAGAAAAATAACTTTCCCTTTCTGTTTCTGATTCGCCACGATCGCACAAGGTGCACGGCAAAGAGCATAGGCAGCCAGGGAAGGCAATAGTCCGAGACTAAAACAATAAATATCTAATAATAAAACTGATAAAATATGAGAGATATAAAAAAAATTAAACAAATCCGTCACTGTAACATTATACCTTTAGATTTGCCGAAATGGGTGTTTCTGGATCAAACGAAAATGGTTTTCGGTGAAATGAAAACTATTTCCCAATGGAAACGGTGCTGTAGATGCAATAGAATAGATCCCATAGGCCACAAATGCATATAAAATCTAGAACCAGAAACCCTTTAAAAGTTTTGGCAACACCGGTTCCAGATCTTAATCAAAACCGAATGCGGCTCTTCATAAATGCTCTGATACCATGTTTGGGTACATAGGATACTCCCAAAAGAATGAACACCTTCAGAAACCACTTTACATAAATAGATCACAGATCAAAACACCGATGTGTGTCATGTGGTTAAAACCCTCAAGAGGGAAATGGTTCACGGCCCCAGCCAAATAGCTACCTGGAGCAATTTATTATGCAAAAGAAAGAAAGTTACATGAGCTTCTCATAATCGAACAACTAGCCAAGGACCCTCCATGATCTTTAAATAAAGATTATGGACCAATCACGTGTTAAGCCATGGATCAATGGTAGGTATGATCTAAGAGAAGTTGAACTGTCAGATCACTCTATGTCTAGAACATATCGTGACCATTGGATTAGAATATTTACAAATGCATACTGATGCATACTAAAGAAACACACTTTTACCTAACGAATATATTACACAAGTTGATCTTAACTAACTCCTAAGTGTCTAAATATCCTAACATTACTGGCTCCTAAATTATAGGGATTGGTCTCAGAGGTGCATAAATTAATGCATGACGATGCAGTCAGTTGAATTATTGTGACATTAATATTAAGGCAATGAGTGGAATTAGATTGTATTATTATGCAATGTAAAGGAATGAATAATACACACTAAACAAGACAAATTTCACTGGAAATAGATAAGTGTTGCTCGGTATAATAACAATATAAACTTCTTTAATCCCAGTAGTATACAAAAGTGTTACATAAAGGAGAATTCAAATCATACAGATATGATTTGAATCTACCAACTGAATCTAGTTGCATGGATAACTAGAAGTGTTTAAATCACTATAGGAGTTCACTAGATCAACTCTAGTTGTCTAATTCAGTCTCTCAATCAGTTATAATCAGTTAAACTAGTCTAACTGGTGTGGTAGGTGAGAAGTAGATGAGAATAGGTGCCTACCCACATGCATCCATGTAATATTGGTGCTAACTGAGCTAGAGGACATATAACTTAATGTAACTAGAGCATAACTAAGCTTGACTAGTCACCAATTGCCAACAACTGAAGGAGGTTGGTGCCGACACTCCTAATGGCTCCTAAATTGTAGGGATTGGTATAGCAAGAATATAAAATAATGCATGAAGGTGAAGTCGGTTGCAGTTAACCTCTATCTGTGTTCCCCACACTCTAGTGACTAGTACATGTGGCCCCATTGGCCCAAGTGGACCCAATGGTACTAGTGGACCCAATAATAAATAAATGACTCCTAAGTTAGGAAAATATAATATAGTATACCAGTTTGGATAAGGGAGGATTATAAATCCTAACACCCCCCCTTAATACTAACTTGGACAACTGCGGGCCCTTGAAACAAGGCTAAAAGTCACCCATATACAATCTAAAAGAATTAAAAAATGTTTCTTAATAAACCAAGGAAATAATGGAAAACCTCAAGGGAACCCGCCCCCTCAAAATAAGCAAGAACAAGAAATACAAAGAATTTTTAGAAGAAAAGAAGCTTCCTCCTTAGAAAATAAATTGCAACAACTCTGCTGCAATTTGCAGCACTATGCAACAACATGGTTCTTCTGTGTAGCAGCATCCTGAAGATGTGCATGTGAACCTCTCAATGTCCTTCTGAATTGATGGATGTTGTATATGTTTCTTCTATATGGAAGAGGTATAGAGTGATCAATTTTCTTCTTATGTGGGCCAAGTAGTTGATCATTCACCATTATCATGTAGCACTTTTCTGGAACCTTGTTGCACCACTCTATAGGGAGCGAATATATGAGAGAGGGAGAAACATGCTCATTCTGATATTGGGACCTATTTCTTCTTCTATCTTTGGGATTCCCAACACTATTCCTAGTTGCATCAATGAGATTTTAAGCCCATCTAGGATTGGGTCTTTTGTTTGGAATGGATGTTGTATTGGGATCTAGAATCTCATGAAGTTCAGCCTCAATACCAAGATCTTGATTATCTTGATCCTCTTCATCTTAATCTAAAACATGTAAGAAATCAACATCATAAAAAGGTAGTGGAAGAGTGGTTATACCTTCTTATGATTCAGATAGTTGTGGATCACACAACTTGACTACTTCGAACTGAACATTGTGCTCAATGAAGCATTTCCTAGTTTTAACCTTCATCTACTTGTATTCTTTTGCATATTTTGCATATCTAGTAGAATGCATTCACTACTCTAGGCCTGGAATTCCTTTCTCTTATAAATGGGTATTCTGGCCCAAGATTTGAAACCAAAAACTATCAAGTGATAGACATTGGGATTATGCCCATGCAGTGCTTCAAATGGAGTGTCCCCAACCAGTGATTTATGAAGCACTCTATTCTTTATATATGAAGCAAAGTTTACAGCTTCTTCCCAAAGAGAAGGAGGAAGATTCTTGGTATGGAGAAGACATGTTTCCATCTCCTTCAATGATTTGTTTTTCCTTTCAATGGCACACCATTCTGTTGTGGTGTGTATGGAACTTAGTGTTCAATTCGAATCCCCTATGATTCACAATAATGTTGGAACTCTCTTATAATGTATTCACCTCCCTTATCATATCTTATGGACTTAATATTTTTCTTGAAATTATTCTCAACCATAGCTTTAAAAACTTTAAAATTTAAAAAACTTCTGATTTTTGTTTCAGGAAGTATATCGAGCAGAACCTAGAACAATCATTAATAAATGTAAGGAAATACCTACAACAATTAATTGATGTTGTGGGAAATGGTCATGCCACATAAATATGTATCAAATCATGTATAGAGGTAGAACTATGTGCCTTCCAAACTTCATACCTCTTCTCTGGATGCTTATCTACCAAGAAACCAGAGCATACTCCATCGGAAGTTTGGATGAGAGGAAAACCTTCAATCATTTTATCATTGTGGAGTTGCTGGAGATATTTGAAATTGGTGTGCCAAAATATCTCATGCCATATCTTACTGGTGTTGTTATCATGAGTCAATAGAGATGTAGGAGGTGAGAGAGGAAAAAATTGTGAGAACTCATAAGCCTTAGTGGCATGGTTAGCAATACCTTTCTCTATCATATTTCTAGTACCTTTTTTGTGATTTCAAGTGAGTTAGAGTCAAATGTAACTCTCTTGGGAGAGCCTGTGTGGGTCATCTGATAAACATACAACAAATTAGCTGCAAGGGAGGGAACATAAAGAAAAATTTTGAACTCTTCATATTGTATTTTAACTGAACCTCTTCCTACTAATGGAGTTTCGGAGTCATCTCCCATGTGAATGTTGGGTCCCTCTGATAGAGTGAGAGTGGATAAGGATTCCTTGGAAGCAACCATGTGGTTGGATGCTCCATAATCAATCAAGTAAACTTTCAGCTGAGGAAGGACTTCCTTCAAGGAATGGCATCTCTCATGCTCTTCTATCTATGATCCAGCATCAGAATTCTTTGCTCCATGTGGAAGAGAAATGTTGTTCTATTCAAGGAGGACGGACAGTTGGTCGATCTTATTCTTCATGCACTAGTTTTCAGGATAAAAACCCCTCATACAATAAGGACACTTAGCCTTTTCAATATTTTTCTTATTCTTGGATCCCGAAGCTCCTTCAGAAGACTTATGAATCTATTTTGGTTTTGAATCATATGCTTTAGGATTCTTCCCCTTGTGATTCCCTTTATCTTGCACATTGGTAGAGTCTGGCACCAGAAGAGCTTGGTTCTTGGAAGTTTGGAAGACTCCCATTTGGACCAATTTCTCTTGCACTTGTATTAAAGACTCGACAAATCTGTCAAGTGAAGGCATCTTCCAATTGGGGATGGATATTCCAGAATGGAAGGTAGAGACGAATACAGAATACTCATAACCAATTTTTTTGAGCACTCAGAGAACAAGTTTCTAATCCTTCCTCTCTATTCCGCACTACTTACATTGTAGTGTAAGAGACTTGAATTTAGTAAAAAATTGTTGTATGGTCTTGAAACTGTTGGGGTGCAATGATATTAGCTCATTCTCCAGAATGTGTCCTTGAAGCTCATATTTCTTTCCAAAAAAGGAATCGATATTATCCCAAGCTTCTTTTGGAGTCTTTAATCCCTTAGAATGAAAGAGGAGATCCCTAGAGATGTGAGCACAAAGGAGGCCAAAGGGTTCTTCCAACCGGTTTAAGAACTTGTTTTTCTCACCAGGATGATGTGGTACTTTCTATCTGCCCATGGTCATCATGTACAGGCAAAGATTGCACAAGGAGAAATGCATATCTGCCCTCCAATCAACATAGTTGAAGGGTGTTAGGATGTGAGATAAGAAATCTTGAGAATCCATCAATTCTCCTTCTGATCAGTCATTTTCTTCAATCAAGCTACGTAGAACCTGTAACAAAACACCACAAACACAAAAAAATTCACATTATGTGAGAATTGATCCTTCCATATCGACATGTATACTTTCACAGGGTGCATCATGCCCACAGATGCTTCTCTGAATGAATCCAGATTTAGAAATGCACACTTTGCGGGACTTGTGTGGAAAGCCAGCTGCTTCTGGTGTACAATGGAGAATGGATGGACTTGCTTGTTGCCTGAGGAGGATCTGATACCATGTTTGAATTATTGTTCCATTGATATTCAGGAAATGAGTGCAATTAGATTATATTATAATGCAGTGTAAAGGAATGAATAATACACACTCAACAAGAAAAATTTCACTGGAAACATATAAGTATTGCACAGTATAATTACAGTATAAAATTCATTAATCCTAATAGTGTACAACAGTGTTACATAAAGGAGAATTCAAATCATGTGGATATAAATTGAATATACTAACTCAATCTGACTGCATGACTAACTAGAAGTGTCTAAATCACTATCGGAGTTAACTAGATCAACTCTAGTTGTCTAATTTAGTCTCTCAATCAGTTATAATCAGTTAAACTAGTCTAACAGATGTGGTAGGTGAGAAGTAAGTGAGAATAGGCACCAAATTGTTGGAAAGTGGTTGGAGATAAGTGAGTTGTGCAACATCTAGGATGTAGCACATACTCACATGGCACCGTGTAAGGAAAAGATAGCGCAATAGGAAGAAAATAGTCCACTTCTTGATATTTTCATGTCACTTTTTGTACTTATCAACCATTTCTTTGGAATATTGGTCCTTAGTGGTTAAGTTAGTTAGAAGTTTGTTAGAAGTAAACCTTGAATGTAAAGGCGCAAGCCTATAAATAGAATAATTATGCATGTAAGAGGAACAATTTTTTGGAGAAGAGATATATGGTGAATGAATTATGGATGTAAAATTGGATAGATGTTTGTTTTGATCTTCGATTTGTTCTACGAATTTACTATAATGTGATGTGGGTTGCTCTGGGCTTCTGTTGCCACTTTTCTTTTCCTGTTTTACTTTGTTGCGGTTCTAATGGTGAATGATGAATAGATATGCATATGAATGGATAATGCGATTATTTTTTCTTATGATTGTTGTCATCTTTTAGATCTATTTTTCCCACTGGTAGATCTGCAGTAATGATGAATGACTAAGTGCAACATGATGAATGGTTCAGTAAGTAAAGTAGATCTGGAAATTAAGTTGATGAACAGTCGATGCCCCAACCCTCCTTTATACTGTGGAAACTTGGTTTCGACAACTCTCCCTTAAACATATGGGGTGATACCTCATCCACTTCGCAGGTGTTGCTAGACAGGGTAAAAAATGTCTAAGACGATGCTCAGGGAGATCGCAGCATGTTGAGTATCAACAGAGTGGAAACCTTTTTTACTAGGTTTTGTTTGTTGGGATTGCGCCAACAAATGGTTCTGTTTTTGCGAGCTCATTGCGATTGAGAGGAGGGCATGTGGCACTCGACAAATGGTTACCTAAAAATGGATGTGGCATCTGACGCAACCAAAAATTCAATATTGGTTGGATCAAAAGATGAGAGAATTTGCTGAGGAAGAAAATCAGAACCCTGGGTTGAAAAAAAATGAGTGATTAGCAAGATACATCCATGATGGCCCGCAAAAATACTTCTTCAGTGAGTTTCCTATCATATTGTATGAGTGACTAGCACAATTCACATACAAGAAGACAAAATTTCAAGGAGGAGAACCGATGACATGGACCCCTGAACTACTCCAGAAGCTGCAGAAAATTGATAACAGAGCATTGTGCTCTGTCGAGGTCTAGTTGGATAGTATCTTAGAGGGATATATCACTGAGTTCGCTTTCGACACCAATAAATCTTACAGTGAAGAAGAGAAGGAATTCTTCAACAGACCCAAAGGTAGGTTCTTATTGTTGCTTCAATTGTCGATTAAAATAATGGTATGCAAAAAGGGTATACTCAAGATGCACTTAGAGTAGTAGCACCCTGTTGTGCATAGGTTGTGGATACTGTGACCAAGGGGGAGACAAATGAGAAGGTAAGGGGTAGATGGGTGCAATTTTCGATGATATTGTGAGGGAAGCTGAGGAAGGAAGTGGTTGTACAAGGGGAGGAGCAAGGTTCTGACTAGAGAAGAGGCAGAGGATAGGGGAAGGTCTTGCTGCGATCGGGATGCAAGACTGCGAAGGACAACCACACGGGACAAAGTGACCCTACAATGAAGATGAGGATGACCAGGCCCAGGCTACACCCATAATGATGATAAGATCAAACCCCGACAGCAACGTACCCATGCCTCTGTGCACTACTCCAAACTCAGGAAAAACTCCAAGTCCCACATTGACTTGTCCGACGTGCCAAAAGCATTATAGTAATAAGTCAACATCTGTAGGAAGGCAAACCAGATGGTGGGCAATGACATGAAGCTACACTTGTTCCATGGAAACGAGACCGATGATCTTGAGTAGTACTTCTTTTTATGTGAGGCAGTATGGACTGTTAGACAGGCCACTGATGATGATGTAAAGAAAGCAAAGTTAGCGACTAATCTGAGGGTCGCGCACTCGATTGGTTTATGAAGTTTATCCAAGTTCCTCAGGGGCCTCCAGTGAAGACATTGGATGAGATCTAGATAGGACTAATCGAGGAATTCAGAAAACTGAAGTCAGAAGAAGAATACATTACATAGTTGAAGGAAATTAAGCAATTCTCTAATGAGACCGTATGGGACTTTGATCAGCAGTTAAAAACACTGATGTTCAAAGTCAGTGTTTCTATGAGTGATGTCCAACATAAATAATGGTTTATCGTAGTATTTGTTTCTCTTATCTGACAACCATTGATGCAGCAAAAGATAGCGACGCAAAGAGAAGCCCTGGAGATTGCGATGAAGCTTAAAGCTTCACCTATCGGGAAGAGTGTAGTTGGGATGAATCAAATTCAAGAGTAGCTAGAAAACCTCACACTTCAGCTGCAGGATATCAATAAAGGTAAGGAGGAATGTGCAGATCTTTGGTGTACTCGGTGTAACGTAGATGGCCACACCAAAGATACTTGCCCTAACTTTAGAAGCTGCCTCTTATCTGGAGCTCTGAACCCATTGAGTAGTGGTAGTATACCTTGGTGCTGCATCTACCAAGTCTATGGACATCGACATGAGGAATGTAGATATATGCAAAATATGGTGTCAAATCCAGTCAATTTATACTGTTGATTCTGTCGCGCAGTCGAGCATGAGGATAAAGACTGTCGAGCATATGATCTGCTTCAGGAAAGAACTTACTATCATATTTCGTGAAGAGAAAAGGCCACTGCACAGTCCAGCAACCGTAGCCACAACCTCAAATGGTTAGTTCTCAACCATAGCCACAGTACACACAGCCGCCACTAATGTATTTTTTGCCACTACAGCCTATTGTAGACACAACATATTCAAGGGAGGCACAATTACACATAAGAAGGTAACAGTTTGAATTCCTTAAATCATTGTAAATGCCCCTATCACATTTATCATGGTTTCTTTATAATCTAACTTAGTCAAAATTTTGAATCTATGCATGATTTGTGTGTTTTTGATGAGTTGATGAAGATTACCTTTTATTGAAATTGTTTCATCCCGTAACCTTCATCTTGTAACCCACAAGTTGTGGAATGCGGGGTTCTGTTGTTTAAATATTTGAAGTTCTCCATCCCGCAACCTGCATCCCAAAAAATGCAGAATGTGGGATGCGGAAAAGTTTTTGTGTGTGCAATTTGTTCATCCTGAATTCTGAAAAATGTGGAATACAGGATGCGGAAAAGTTTTTTTGTGTATGATTTGGTCATCCTGCATCTTGCATGTGCAGAATGTGGGGTGCGGGAAGTAATATATTTTATGATTTTTGTCGCGTGTCCCCGTAACCCGAAACCTGAAAATTGTGGAGTGCAGGAAGTAGTTTGATTTATGATTGTGTTGTGTGTTTCCGCAACCTGCAACCCGCAATTACGAATTGTAGATTGCCAAAAGGGTGTGTACGTTTGCAAAATAAATGCCTGCAACTCTTCTCCCGCATTCTAGATCTTTGGTATTATTTGGATTATTTCCTTTCTTACTGATATCTAGCTTACATTTTATATTTTATTCATTTGATTTGGTTCTATGATCTTCGTGGTTAGCTTACCATGTTATCTTTCACATTCCCCACCTAAGCTTGGTCTTCACTACACAAACTGATTATTTGAGATAATTGTTGGTTATTACCTTCGATCTGGGATTCAGATTGATCTTATCATATCTTCTTTCATACTTTTGTGTATTGCAATAGTTTGATATTTGGCCTTGATTGAGTTTTATTTTCCCTTTTGCATTCCTAGAATTGTAATGTAAATATTTTAAATAATATTGGTATTTGGGTTATTTGCTTATATTAGTTTAACATTTTTAATGTTTGATTTAAGCTTATTGAAATATTTTAAATATTAATGGTTATGTTTTGACTTTCATTAACTTAACTTGTCTATTTCATTAAATCCATATATTAAATTTATACACAATTGCATGTTATGAAAATTAAAAAAAAAACATGTTTTAGTTTGTTTGAATCCTAAATTTCCTAATTTCTATGAGATTTGGTTTTATGATTATTTGGAAATTTGTGGAATCAGAATTCAACATTAACGAATGTGAAATTAGTTTGATCATGGTTAAGTCTTTTTATTTTCAATAAGTTAATTTGATTTTGAAAATATAACTTTTATTTTTCCATTTTGCAATCTAAATGGATTTTCATTTATTATTTTGAAAAAAGGAAATATTATTTTCTAGGTTTTCTATTCTTGGAAAATGATTATGTTAGAAACCTATTTATGGAATTCGTTAACTCTCCTGTATTATAGGAGTGATTCTTTTCCTATTTACTTAACTTGTTTCCAACATTTATTTTCTTAAGAATTAAAAAGTAATTGGTTTTCATAATTTCTAGGTTTAGGGTTTTCGATATTGGATTTTCTTTCACTTTGTAAATATTTATAGATTTTTAATATTTTCTCTATTATTGTTTTATTTCAATATATTTCATACAAACTTAAAGAAAATTTTTAAAAAATCATTTTTTAAAGCTTTCCAATCATTTGTATGCGTTTGCGGAACCTTTCATTTTGCTAAAATTCAACCTTTCTGCAATTCCTTCCCGCATCCCGCAACTTGCAGAATTTGGATTGAACGATGGAGTAAATAAAATTTTGATATTTTTTGATATCACATTTTCATTCCTGCGTCTTTCCGGAACCTAAGTTTATCTTAGGTTATAATTTAATTTGATTTTGGATCCATAAATTTTGGTAGTTTTATTTTTTACTTAGGGTTTTAATTTGGTTTTGGATCTTTGGTTTTTCCCGATTTGTTTAAATGATTGTTTTAAACAAATTCGAATTTTCTTCCCGATAGGTGATTTTCGATTTTGTTGGGAATATTAATTTTGTTTTTGTTTAGTTTTATTTATTTGGAAAATAATTAACACGGAATAATAGATTTGATTGTTAAACTCAATGGCCACAATTCACTTTGCAGTAAAATCAATGGTTACTAAACATTAAATTCCAAGAGAATAATCTTGAGGTAATATACTATTTGTATCAAAACATTTTAAAGAAGGGATTGTTGAATGATAATATTGATCGTCGGAAAAAGAAGAATTCTACATTATTTAAGAATTTATATTACATTCTACCTTGATTAATGAACACTAATTGATGTAATTTTTTGCAGGTTTGCAATTCTAAGCCGTGCATATTACCAAAGATAATATAATCAAACAATGGTTGTGCTACCAATTTGAAGTTTGATGAAGCTAAATCGCACCTGAAGAGGGAGGCAAATTTCGGGCTCCATTTGCGGTCAAACCATGAAGAATCTAACAAACCTGTTGAAAACCCACTTCACAAAAGGGGTCTTTTACTCCTAATCATGAGCCATTTTGGAAATCTCTCAACCAATTTGGAGAAAATCATGCCCGAATAGAGGAGTATTTTCAGAAGTTGGTTGCGGCCAGTTTTGATGGGAGCTGAACGAACCATATTTCTAGTGGTTGGATCATATCCTTCCATTTCTTGTCTCTTCTATAAAATCGACCCAAATGTCTGAGAGAATAGGGGGGAGTGCTTGAGAGAGCTGTATATATTTCTCCTTTATGCTCTGAAAACGCTTCCAGCAGGGGGGGCAGCCAGGCATAAAGGATTTTTATTTTGAATGTTCTGAAATTCCGCTACCTCGGCAGAGCTGGGATTTTTCTTTCAGGTTTAATGGGACACTGCCAGTGAGGGATTTTTGAAGGTGAAATATTCAAACAGGAGACTAGAGATACCTCTTTGTAATCAAAATTTTTATGTATTTTTACAGGACTCGCTATTAATAAAGTGTTTTTATTTTCACACCTCTTGTTATGAGTTCCATTAAATTTCTTTAGTAGGTCTCATGTTTTCCCTGTTTCAAATGGACAAATGATGATGTTGTTTATTTGCGATCATTAAATGGATTTATTTGTAACTTATATTTCTCTTTGTTATTGATTCATGCATTGATAAAGCTTTAAGGAATTTCTTCTTTTAACTATCTTTATCTATTTCTACAAATGATTGAACAGTGAAACTTTACAGCAAATATGTTGGTTTTTCAATTGACATGTGTTATGCAGGTTAACTTTGAATGATATAATCTAAAGTTTCTATCAATTGGTTTTTATTAATTGATTGTAAGTTAGGTGATAAGTTCCTAATCTAATTTACATTTCTGTTGATTGGATGAAAATACTTGTCTGTTTTACATCTCTGGTTCACCTGCAAATCAGTTCACCATACTCTTGAAGTAGCTTAGATTTAGATCATGTTTTATTTTAGTAGTTAGATCTAAGTTTCAATTTTCTTTACATCACCCACCTTGTTTTCCAATCTTGGAAACATATCCTTTGTGGATCAAACTCACAAAAGATAGCAGAGGCTATTGAAATATCCGTGGGAGATCACTACCTTAAACAACTCGAGGATAAAGAAATACTTGTGCGGGATTGCTTGAAGCCTTTGGATGGGTTTTCTTATTGTGTTTTAAGTCTTAGATACCCTTTTCAGCCACATACACAACTAAGGCTTCAACACAGCCATAGCCACAGTTCGCACCACAACCGCAATTCACACCACATCAGCCATATAATCAAATGCTAATGGTCCAGGAGTAACCATAGTATGTTCAAGAAGCACACTTTGTTTAGCAAAAACAAAATCCCCCACCACAACAGGTATTTCAGCCCTAGTACCCACATCAAGGGGGATTCTGTAGAGGATTCCGAGGCAGAGGAGGAGGATTTGGATGAGGAGGGGGACGAGGTCACACATATGTCCAATGCTATAATTGTAGATGGGAATTATTAGAGAGAATTTCCAAACTTGCAAGGCTCATGCACATACTCTCCAACAATTGATCATACCGTGGAGAACTGCACGCAGTTAATCGCAAGATGGAAAACCGAAAACATTCTGCAATTACAGAATCAATCCCAGTTGCAGAATCAGAATTAGCTACCAGCCCAAAACCAATTACAGGGCCAGGTCGAGAATCAAGTCTCGCTCCAAAACCAAACTGTGAATCAGCCAATGAACCCACCAGTGAACCAGAATCCACCACTGGTTCAGACTCCATCGATGAACCAGACTCAAGGTCCAATAGTTGCGATGATTTCAGCAGAACCCAGAGCATAGGATGTCGACATCACCATTATCACTCGCGGAGGTGCGATGACGGGAGATGATGGACCTTAGCCGCAAGTTCGATTAGCTGGGAAGAAGAAAGCGGTGTTTGATATTGCGACTGAAAAAGAGACCTTTTTTGAAACTTGGGATGTGATAGGACGAAATTTTTCTATCTATGAAATTCCATCCTCTTTTGATTCATCCTTAGAAGAAGAACCATTGCGACAGCATGGTACCTTGTAGCATTTCCTTGCGAAATGTTTAGCACTAGCAGGAGATCTCGAGGCTCTTGTTAAGCTAGAGAGGTTGTTGTACTGTTCAGGGAAGGAGCTGAAAGAATTCACAATGAACTCCTTGTAGAAGAAAATTATAGGTAAAGAGATGCATATGAATATCCATATTGCCTACGATGAGGTGGATTCAGTCATCCTGGACCTGGGGTCAGATGTGAACATCCTGACTAAGCAAAACTGGAAGAAAATGGGGAGCCCAACATCGGGTTGGTCCCCTGTGTAGCTGCAATTGGCGAACCAAGCTAAGGTGCAACCCATTGGATGAGTAACAAACTTGGCTGTAGATGTTGAAGGTATGAGAACATGCACTAACTTTGATGTGATTGAATTCGTTAATGGGGAAGGTGTTGGAGACATTTACCACCATACACACTCTTTTTGGTCAAATTGGCCTAGTTAAACCACTATCCTAAGTATAATTGACATTAATTGACATTAGTGGAGCATTAATTTCCATCATCCAGTCACACCCATGCCTACCTACAGTCAAGGAGGCTAACTTAGCCTTCTCCTACAGTCAAGGAGGCTAACTGGAGCACTTCGGGGGTGATTTGAGTGATATTAATGCACCTAATTGCTAAGTAGTGGTTACAATCAGTTCAACCAGTCAGTTAAGGCACCTCCTCTTGTTAAATATATTATTTAATGGTTATTTAATATTATTTAATATTATTTAATGATCTGGAGTCAACAGGGCGCCTCCACCAACTTTTGATGATCAGTTTAGCTTCAGTTAACTTCATCGGTGTTCATTGAAGTCATGGAGTGCTAACACTTGATGGTTGGCTTGATATGACATGTGTTTGATCTCCTTCAGTTGAGATTTAGTCATTTATTGCACTCCAACTTCAGTTAGGGTTTGGTGAGTCAATTAGGGTTTTGGTCAAGTGGTTAAATGAGTGTGATTGAATGGCTAAGAGTCAGTTAAGCCAGACTCACTCATGATTTCGAATTGCCTCCTTAGGTATTCAAATTTCTTATTGATTCATGCTACTGCTTGACATTGTTATTGTAACTATTCATTGTTTATTTAATAATCAGAGAGGAAACCATTCCTGGTTCCGATTAACACCATTTCATGAGTATTTTGTTGATTACTCTTTCATGAGATTGATTCTTAGTTCCTAGATCATGTGCAAGAATTAATATGGTATCAAAGCATCCAGTGGGAAGATGATCTATCTCTCAAAAATAAGCTTTTTGACAAATTTATCCATGAAAAGTCAGCAATAGCTCAAAAATCCAGCACTGCACTAGAAGCCAAGGCTTACCACTCAATATCCCAAGTAAAGAACTTGTTGATCAAGCTTGCTTGATTAACTATGCTGGGTGCGATGAAAGCCTAAAATGTGGAGGCTTTCCGACCTTATGATGCCCCTTTTTGTTTTGATTTGTAGGTCTTAACAGGTACAACTTCGAATGGACTCATCAATCCCTCTTATCACCCCATTCACAAGCTATTCGGAATGGAAGTTGAAGATGATTGCATCTCTAAAGAGACGAGGTCTCTATGAGGTGTCTATTGGACTTGGAAAAGAGTCTTATGGGAATGAGAATGACTGGCTAAATGACGATGATAGATATTTTGGAGCAATATGTCTGGCCCTTTCTCCTAGCTTGTACGACCTTATTCTTGGTTCTGCTGAATACCAAAAGGAAGTCTGGACAATATTGGACAGAATCTTTGGCAAGAACAATGAGGATCATAATAGTACTTTGGAGATCACAGCCAGCACCAGAAGAGTTCTTCACTCAAAATTCACAGCCTCTACTCTCTCTGATGAAGTTGTTCAAAATGAAGATGAAGCAGAATCTTCTACACATTCAATTCGAATTGAAGAAAGTCTCCATGCAGTGACTCCTTCTCCTGATGCTCCAAAATTTCATGAGATCTATGATATCTCATCTTCTCATATTTCTGAAATAGAAGAAGAAATTTGAATCTCTGATATTGAAGAAAAACACTGCTGCACTTCCATGCAAACATTCACCGGTGATTTCCTTTGAATTTTGTGCAAAATTTACCAGTAATTGATTCCGAAAGTGAAGAGAAATTTGATTTTTCTCCCTCTAATGTTGCTGCTGGTGTGAAAATATGTAATACCTTGGATATTTTGGAAAAAATATCATATTACAAGAGTGATCAATTTTCTCCCCATGATCTAAATCTTCCTGCAAATTTCTGCAGGATTGCATGCACCAAAATTCAGAATTTTGAAGAAGAAGAAAACTGTGCATCTACCGTCTCGGTTGACCATAATTTTGGATCTGATATGAACCTTATTGTATATCATGTGATATTATTGTTAGTTTTTCAACATTTAAGCTAGCATTATGATAAGATCTTTTCACTGAGAGAATAACAAGCACATCAATCACATAATCACATCACAAGAGACAAGAGACACAAAGATTTTAGGAGGGGAAACCATAAATGGAGAAAACCCCTCAACTTCCTCTAAGATAGTATCACCACAAGATGTGATCCCAAAACAGTAAGATGATCTCCCAACACAATAGCAGCCTTCTATCTTCTGTTAAGCCAAAGATTTCCTTCTCCAAAAGTGCGCCACACTTGAGAGAGCAAGAGAGCTAAGTCACAAGTGATAAATAGAGAGACTCTCACTCTCTATTTATATTCTTCTCTTGAATTGAAGTGCACTCAACCTAATAATTACTACTCGAGCCTACACCTTAATTAGTGTATAATAACCCAAGTGCCCCTAAACAGTGGGGACTTACCCAATGACTTGATATGACTTGTTTACATTATAATCCTCCTGATCGGAACATCGGGGCATGACCACATGACTCAAATACATAATAGAAACATCCCGGAATAAACATCGGGTTACAATAATATAAAATACATAGAAGAATACATTCCGAAGTTACATATACATCAACACTCCCTCTTAACTAGGAAGGTATTCTTTCGACACAATTTTCCAGCACTGGTCTTCTGCTCTGCTTTAACTGGATCATCTGAGTCATCTTCATCTTCAAGTCATCTTCGTCTTCAAGTCATCTGGATCTGGATCATCTCTCGATCTGGATCATCATAAAATGGCATCACTGGATCTAGATCATCACTCGATCTAGATCAACATCACTGGACTGGATCTGGATCATCACTCAATTTGGATCATCTCTCTGGACAGGATCTGGATCATCACTCGATCTGGATCATCACTGCTGGATCTGGATCATCACTCGATCTGGATCTCTTGGAGTCATCAT
>LPNX010622189.1:27026-94526 GCA_001517045.1 Pseudotsuga menziesii
GCTTTCCATCTCTACCAGGACAACATTGAGATTGTGCACTAATGCAATATGTCAGCAAAGAGGTTTCATTCTAGATAAGTAGCAATGGAGAATTTGTATAGCACCATGAGCTACTTACCCATCTCATGCATATTAGTAGTATACTGTCATTAATGCAAACATCCTATCGTGCATAATACATCAATTGAATATAAACAAATGCATAACGAAATAATATCATGAAATGACAATTAAATACTTATCTTTATTTGTTTTGTGGGCATACTCCTTCTTGAGTCTTCAGCTTCATCGTCTTCTTCATTCATGATAGCATCATTTCTTATCCAAATGCTGAGGTGGATAAGACGTTCTTCAAGAGTTGAGTTCTTCATATTCCTCATTGCTTGAGGGATCTTCTTTGGATGGAGAGAGTTTGATCTTCAGTTGCTCCCACCTTATTTTCTTGAGCTTCTTCTTCTAGAGTCTACTGAAATGTAATCACTTCCTTCTGGAACACATTTCTTGAATGAATGAATTCCACGATCCTGGGAGTCCATTCAAGGTGGCCATCACCACTTCTGCATTCTTCACCGCTTCAAGTTGTTCTTGATTTGAGAGACTCTTATGACTGCATGGTCTCTGCATTCTGGATCTTCACATTCTTCAACTAGTTTCTTTAGGTCATATTCTGATTTTGTTCTTTCCTTCAAATAGCTTGAGATTCTGGAAGACCTTCAACAACATTGCTTGCAATAGGTAGTGCTCTGTAATTCACATGTGCAAGCCCTCTATGCCAAAGCTCATTTGGCTCTACTATGTCATGGATCAAGGCTTGTTCTGGATGGCCCTTCAATTTGTACAAGTCTCCTTCTTGTTCTCCAATCACTACCGCATCATCGATAGTCTTTCCTTTTGGTCACATGATGACTTGACCATCGATGGATGCAACCCGTATTCCTTTTTGCATCAATGCTGAAATGGAGAGAAGGTTCTTCTTCAATCCTAGCACAAACAATACTTCTTTCATTATTAGAGACTTACCAGAGTATAGCCTGTATGAAGATTCCCCACTACCTTTTATTGGACATTGGTAGTCATCTCCTAGTTTCACCTTGTGAGGTGATTCATGTTCTGATAGTCTTACAAAGGATTCCTTGAATCCCGTCATATGTTTGGAAGCACCCCTGTCTATGAGCCAATCATCACTTCCATGAGTTATGTTACCTATGAGAGCTGATATTAGAACATATTCATCCTCGCTTGAAGAATCTTCACTTTCGTATCTGGATCTCTTCTTGGATGGTTCATCATCCTCTGCAGCATGAGCATGATGTCTTCTTTGGCCTCGTCTCCCTCTGAAACTGGAACCTCCATACTCATGTAGGTGTCCAATACATTTTCTTCAGAGAGATCATATACTTCCAGGCTTGGAAGTTGTCAACTTCCGCAAGCTTTTCACTAAGCTGATGTGATATATCATATTGAAATGAGAACCTCAAATGGAAATAGCAAAGGATTAGATCTTACCAATTTGAGGTGTCTGTCCTTGTCCCGGAGTTCGCTCATCTAGGGTTTGTCACAGAAACCCTAATTTTCAAAACTTGGAATCTTTCAGATCTGATTGGATGAACAGATAGATCTCTTCAAATGGAGCTATCCAAAGTACTCCTTTTCTGAAAACAGTGGAGGGAAACTCCCGGAACAAGAAGCCCTAATTTTCTGATTTCTTCTGCAGAAATTCCTGTTACTATTTCTGTGATATCTCCACAATTACGGATCCTCTATGTCTGAAATTTCTCACTAACATAAATTCACATGTCCCTGATCCAACACCGTAGGTTTCATCAGAATTGGTTTCACCATTTTGGATTTATGATCCTTTTCCCGAGGTGACCTGTTACTGGACTGTTCAGAACAGCGAAGTTGTACGGCATGCCACGTGTCACTGGTTCATTTTCTGAGTTTGAAATTTGGAACACAGAAATTAAAGTCCGTGCCATTTCTGGAACATCTTCAAGAATTCCATTTGGACCTCTGTAGCCCAAGATATTGCAGATCTCCCCAGGTGTCCTATTTATGGATGATTTCTGGAAGAGGATGGAACCCTAACTTGGAGAGATCATATCTCCCAGAATATAGTGAATCAGAGGCTGCCCTTTGGACACAGTGTTCATCAGGATTTTATCTTCGGCCCCTGACAGTTTCAGCTTCTGAGACTTCGCCAATCGCGGAATATAGCTACTGTACCAAAACTTAGCAGTTTTAGTATTTAGGATTTCTCCTAGCTCAGGGTCAAACTAGGGTTTGACTTTCCCGGAGATTTACCCAACCAAATTTCTTGATCCAGGTCTCTAAATTTCGGTTTTAATGAGGATAAAAATCCTATGCTGGTATCACCCAAAAATTCCTCTTCTGTAGAAAGCCCTAATTTCCACATCAAAACTAAAAATGCTTGAAATTGAATTTCGCATCGACAGAAAGATGCACCCTTCAATGGAGAGTCATCCTAGCATACTTTTGCTGAAAATCTGTGGAGGAAGATCCACAAAATAGGAAGCCCTAGTTCCTGTAGCTGCATAATTTCTTCTTCTCAGGTTAGCTCTGATACCATGTTAGTTTTTCAACATTTAAGCTAGCATTATGATAAGATCTTTTCACTGAGAGAATAACAAGCACATCAATCACATAATCACATCACAAGAGACAAGAGACACAAAGATTTTAGGAGGGGAAACCATAAATGGAGAAAACCCCTCAACTTCCTCTAAGATAGTATCACCACAAGATGTGATCCCAAAACATTAAGATGATCTCCCAACACAATAGCAGCCTTCTGTCTTCTGTTAAGCCAAAGATTTCCTTCTCCAAAAGTGCGCCACACTTGAGAGAGCAAGAGAGCTAAGTCACAAGTGATAAATAGAGAGACTCTCACTCTCTATTTATATTCTTCTGTTGACTTGAAGTGCACTCAACCTAATAATTACTACTCGAGCCTACACCTTAATTAGTGTATAATAACCCAAGTGCCCCTAAACAGTGGGGACTTACCCAATGACTTGATATGACTTGTTTACATTATAATCCTCCCGATCGGAACATCGGGGCATGACCACATGACTCAAATACATAATAGAAACATCCCGGAATAAACATCGGCTTACAATAATATAAAATACATAGAAGAATAGATTCCAAAGTTACATATACATCAACAATTATTTGGATCTGACCTGATATTTCTTGGTTCAAAATTTCAGGTTCATAAACCTTTAGCACTGCTTGTAGCTGTTCTCGTCAACGCTGTGAAGAAACAAGTACTGCAAGTCTCCTACAAAACTGCTGCTGGGGATTTGATTTCATTTCACAGTTTTGGATCTGTTGTGAACTTATTTAGATCTGATTTACATTCTTATCTGATATTATTTTGTTCATATTTTAAAATCCAAGAGCTTTCAGCCATGCTTGTAGCTACTCTCACCAATTCCGGTGTGAAAAATCAAGTACCGCAATTCTTCTTCAAATTTGGTTATGGGGATTTGGTGTTAGTTTCCTCTTATGAGGTTGCTAATATTTTATTATGTGATTCATTATATATTTCTGAAGCTATATCAGATTATGGATCTCAAGCATTTGCTCTCCAGATTCCCAGGGATTCTCTCCTTTCGTCACAAGCTCATCTCCTCATAGAACTAGTAAAGAGGAAGACATTCTGCATCCGCTTGGACACTTGCTCCTAAACATTGGGGATGATTTTACCACTCATGGTTTGTTGTTCAAGGCTGCAACATATCAATTTCTTTATTTTTCCACACATGGTTCAAATCCTCAAGAACCTTTGCTCTCTCTTCAGATGATTTCAGCTACTCTACATGGGTCCAGTTTTCACCGTGCAGCTATTTATATTTCTGATTTAGTTGAGTGCATTGTTCTTCTTCCAAAGTGGAATATTCCTCTAGACATATTCATTTAGTTTGGATTTAGAGGTTCACATGCATAGTCTCAGGATGTTGCTGCATAGAAGAACCAATTCTTGATTTACTGCTTAGTTTGAGGGGGGGTATTTTTCCCATGAGGTTTTCCCCGTTTCCTTGGTTATATTAAGCAGTTACTTTATTGTACAGGGTGACCTATGGCCTTTTTTTTGGGGGCCCTAGAATTTTTATGCATCTATGTTTTCTAACTCTTCCTGAGTATAGCTTAAGGGGGGGTGTTGGAGACATTTACCACCATACACACTCTTTTTGGTCAAATTGGCCTAGTTAAACCACTATCCTAAGTATAATTGACATTAATTGACATTAGTGGAGCATTAATTTCCATCATCCAATAACACCCACGCCTACCTATAGTCAAGGAGGATAACTTAGCCTTCTCCTACAGTCAAGGAGGCTAATTGGAGCACTTCGGGGGTGATCTGAGTGATATTAATGCACCTAATTGCTAACTGGTGGTTACAATCATTTCAACCAGTCAGTTAAGGCACCTCCTCTCATTAAATATATTATTTAATGATTATTTTATATTATTTAATGATTATTTAATATTATTTAATGATCTGGAGTCAACAAGGCGCCTCCACCAACTTCTGATGATCAGTTCAGCTTCAGTTAACCTCATCGGTGTTCATTGAAGTCATGGAGTACTAACACTTGATGGTTGGCTTGCTATGACATGTGTTTGATCTCCTTCAGTTGAGATTTAGTCATTTATTGCACTCCAACTTCGGTTAGGGTTTGGTGAGTCAATTAGAGTTTTGGTCAAGTGGTTAACTGAGTGTGATTGAATGGCTAAGAGTCAGTTAAGCCAGACTCACTCATGATTTCGAATTGCCTCCTTAGGTATTCAAATTTCTTATTGATTCATGCTATTGCTTGACATTGTTATTGTAACTATTCATTGTTTATTGAATAATCAGAGAGGAAACCATTTCTGGTTCCGATTAACACCATTTCATGAGTATTTATTGATTATTCTTTCATGAGATTGATTCTTAGTTCCCAGATCATGTGCAAGAATTAATAGAAGGTTCCTATCCTGTGCTGTTGGGGATTGGATGGGCTAATGAGATTATGGCCATGATTAATTTTAAGAAGCACATGATGACATTTGAGAACCAGGAAATTCGAGTCATTGCACCCATGGATCCGATAAAGGGCCGTAGATACATTGAACCTGTGAAGGATGAAGTTGTCAAGGGGTGGGATCATGCATACAACATCTCTGAATACTATATCCACTCGACTACAGAGGGGGAACTTGGTTGGCCAAACGCTAGCTTTGCGTCCTCTGACTCTGATGATGCATTCAAAAACTAGCAAAACCACATGCATGAGGTATTCTTTAGGAAGTGTGGTTTGGTTACGCAGTCTCTGCACCAGGTTGCAACTGAAATTGTTGAATTTCAATTATATGAAGGGTTATTCGAGTTGTCTACATTTTTAGAAATATTTGAAGAAAGAGTCTCTGTCATAACCCCAAATTTTCAAAAAAATTTAAAATTTTGAGATAACATAAAATGTTTACAATTGCAGTTAGATAACTACTAGCAGCTATTATAAGATATGAAAAAGACAAATAAAAGTAACCATTTAACTTTAACACATATAGACTAATGCTGTTTTAATTTTTATATGTGATGTAAGTAATCTACATTCAATTATTTAGCTCTACTGATAGTTTGAATGTGAAGTAGGTGAGGAGACATTTTCTAGCTGGGGCTTACTTAGCGATTGCTAACATATCTGGATTCTTGGATATTTATAGTCTTGACAGGTAATTTTTGACCCAGTAAAAGTTTATTAAGGTGATAAATCAGATATATTTCTCTTAGCGTAGAATATACTGCTAGAATAAAAGTTATGCTTAAAAGAATCAATATTCTACAAGGTAAAGTAATGTTTCTTTTACTTAATCCACAATATTATTTTACTTAATCTTTGTCTCACAGAGGTTATTAATGTCTCCCTAGTGTTTGTCTCTTAACAGTAAGATCTTTAAGATAGATAAAAAAATTCTTTTAAATTTACTCTACTTGATTTCTAGTTCTTAAAAGAGTTCATGATAATATTTCATAACTCTTCCTTAGACATAAGAGTCTATTTCTATTATCATCATAACAATTAAATCGTTGCTTATCATTATACAAATAGACCTAAGTTTTTCGGAACATAAGCCTATTGTATTCTTATCAACTCTGTTTCAATTAGGACTCAGCATGGTTAAATTATCAGCTTAACATCACTTGTAGTTTATGAGATGTCCTCTACATAAAAATCATCGAAATCATGGTTGGAAATCCCATTTTCTTCATGAACAACATAATGTGACAACTTCACATTACCCTACTATTTATTTAAATGTAAAAGTAATGCAATACAATCCTAGATAGTTTACTATCCTAAACTTTTAGATTCTAATTTAACCTTGATTCGATACGTTTTTGAACTTGGTAAATATTATGGAGTTCAAAGATCATGTACTTGTAGGTTTTATATCCTACATCCAGTACTTTAGATCCCTCTTAAGAGTAGGAGCTATTCTTGTGTATAATTGTTACTATATCTACATACACTTTATTAGTTTAATTCCAATTCTTGTAGCTTAAACAATCATAGTTCATGATTATAAGGAAAAGTCATTAAAGGAACTAACATCCTGTCCAAGCTTGTACTATTCTCTTAATCTTTTTCTTACATGTATGATTATGAAAGGTTATAAGATCCTCATTAAAATTAGGCATCGAAAACATACATAAAACCTTTGAGAAACAAGTGCATCGAATCCATATGCAATTTGGTTCTTCACTAAAGCCATTTATAAGGTTAAACATTATGTTTAAACCTTGGTATAACACTTGCTCATCGTCGAGGATTGACTTTGTTTGGAAATGATATGATTTGGACTTTATGTGATAACACATTATTATTACAAGATTAATGTAATTGATTTAACAAATAATTGGGTTTGAATGATTACAGTGGTGACTATACAAAAGAACCCACTGTGAGGTGAAAATATTTGTGTATACGTGGAGATCTTCTCACCATGAAAATTGTGATTTATAAACTTTACTTTGTAACCTTATCCTTCATTGTTCAGGGAGGGTTTCAGTCTTTGCAATGTTGGGGTTCATTGCGGCCATTGAGGGCTCACAGTTGCTTGCCTCCATATCCACTGTCTGCACCCTTTCTTTGAAGAGCCATTGTTTAGAGTGAGAGTTATAAGCTGTAGCTCATGAATGAATAGTTTTCTGCAAACACCTTGCTGTGCATGAGGGTTGATTTATGCAGTTGTTAGTTACAGTGTTGAATTCATGGTTTTTCCACTGCCTTGGATTGCTCTTGCTCCAGTTGTCGATGTAGTTGAAAACTCAAACTCAACTACCCCTTCTCAGGTGAACGCAAAGGTTGTTGAGCTCGTGGTGTCGGTCTGCCTTCTTCTTGACCTCAGTTTCCAACGTTACAGGTATGCATCGCCTTAAAGAAGTTGAAACTATAACAATTTATAGTTTTAGTTCTATATACATGTTTTAATTCTATTTTGATTTCCATTTGTGTAGGTGATAGTTCACATAACCTTGGGAAAGAACCTCTTCACAAAAAGGACCGGCGTTGAGTTTACGGGTAAGCCCTGGTTACGAAATGGCTCCCCGTGCTTGTTCATACCTTAGGGGAAAGTTTGCAGTTGGAAGAAGTTACGGCATGGTGTTTCCTAGTCTTGGGTTGTTGTTCTTTAGTTTATTAGTTTTGTTTTTTATTTTAAACCCTTGCTTTGAGCAGGGTGACTCCAACACAATGGCATGACTTGTAAAGCTCTTTTCTTGTGTTAAAGGATTTATAAAATGTATGTTTGATACTTGGTCTATTATTTTCGTTATTTAAAAACCCATATTACAATATGTGTGCACCAGCTTTAAGTTGGTTTTTGTACTCTGTTTAAGTTTTAATCCTTACGACCTATCATGTAATACATAGTTTTATTAGAAGCAAAGAGTTATTATTCAAGCTCGGACTCAGTTTAACTTAATGCTATTAATATGACTCTGTGAACTTAGGGTTTGTACCCTATTCGACTGTGTAATAATAATTTTACTGTGTTTTGTTTGTTTGTGTGAAAATATTATTAGTGGCTTGAAGATTGTCACTCGGTCATATTATAACATTGTTTTACTTACAAGCTCAACAATTTCGAGCTAGGGTTTCTTGAATGAAACCCTGGTTTTGAATAACTCCTTTCTAATTTATTTAAATAACTTTTTGTTAGTTGTAAAAACAAATAATGCTTAAGTTATTATTATTATCTATATATAACGAAATTTATTAAATTGCTTCTATATATATATATATATTATCATAAAGACTGTAACCAGTCTTCAATAGTTCAATTTGTTTAATAAAAATGCTTCCTATATTAGAATTATAGCTTACTATTTTTCTGTTATTAAGATAAAGAAAATAAAAGAGGGTTTCGACCCTATAGTTACTCTTACTGTATAATCCGGTTAATAATTTCAGAACAGTTCTTACATAGATATGTATTTCGTTTATGAATTTGTTATTTATCATGTTCTTATTGTTTAATTTACTAAGTTGACTAGTTGAAAATACTCAGAACTCAGCTTCTGTAAGTTAGTTTAGTTTGTTCTTTATATTTAGATACTTTAGTAATATACTACCTTCTTACAAATAAATATTAGATTTAGTTGAGTTAATATTATTAGTAAATAAGCTATAAGAATAGTATTTGTATCCTTAATGAACTGAATGTAAACAAGTAGTTTAAATACATCTCTTTCACTATATAAGGAACTAGTATTGAAATAAACATAAAGAAATTATGAATACAACATAACATTGTTTACCGTCCTGCATATTTTAATTTGAAATAAAAGTATAATATATTGTGTATAAGCATGACATCCTACCTACTAGTGTATTCTCTTAACATAATAATTCTTCTATCTATAATGGAATACTACTATTTTATTATTAATACATTTCAAAAATAAAGAACATAAATAACCAGGTTTTTTGGTCATTTTCATAAAAACCTATATACTGCAGTAAATTACTTTGCTATTATGAAATGCATATTACATCTATTCATTTCAGTTTATTATCATTTCCTTCATCTACTTTAAATACTGTGCCTGTGTTGGAGTACGGTTTGGTCCTTCCAGATGTGGAAAAACACAAGTTAGAATTATTTCCTATCTATTCCATATTCATTCCCGCAATAATCTAACATTTTATAGCTAAACATTTTTCATTCATTTAACAGTCAAAACTCACATTTAACTATCTAACACAACAAAACAAAAAGACTATAGAACCTAATTAAGATGGACAACAACAGCATTAGGAGGTTGTTCCTCCCTACTAACTCCTGGAGAGTGCCCAAACAACGCTTCCTTAGGACCCCCGAGCCTGTTCCTAGTCTCCTTGGCTGAGAACTGGTGGAGCAAGAAAACAATAGACTGGTCCAATGACTTAGTAATCACTTTGCACTTGGCAGTAAGATCGTTTAGCTGAATAGCTGCACTAGATCACTTAGCAGTTAACCCCTCAAACTCTTTCCACAAATTCCCTTAGCATTGAATTTCTCTGAAGTACATTCACTTGAATGAACACTTCTCTAGAATGAGAAGCCTCAACTCTCTTCAATGGGAATTTTTATAAAGATTGCCTAGGTCTTTTGGGTCAGTTGTCATTAATTGAGCCACGTACTCTGATCGCACTTTCTTGGGGGATCATGACCCCAAATGTAGGGAGGTTTCCACCTACAACAATTGGAAGTGTTTAAGGATGCTTCCACATGTCTGTTTGCTCTCCACCCAGTCTCCTCCACCAAATTGACAAGTAACACTCTTTTAATAGCTCTCCTAAGCTGTTGTCTCCAGTTTTATTTATTTATAATTAAAATATTCATAATTACATTCAATATCGTTGACTCTACTAAGTCATCAATTACAACTTAGCATAAAATTTAACATATTGTCTTTAAACAAAATCAAATAAGAAAATATTATTTTTACAAAATTGGGGCATCTGACATACACACCCCCTTAGAACATAACATCATCCTCGATGTTATTCATTCTTCATCCTCAGAATTCCCCTAGAACAAAATTGGATATGCATATCACATATTGCTTTCCAATTCCCAGGTGGCTTCCTCTGGACCAAGGTGCTTCCATTGCACCTTCACCTATCCAATGGTGTGGTTTCGAAGTGTGATCTCCCTCCACCCAAGGATACAGTCCGGTTCCACTAGAAAATATTCTTCTGGTTCCACCTATACATCATTCCAGTTAACAACATGAGTAGCATCATGAACATATTTCTTTAATACATAAATGTGAAAAAAATTATGTACTCTTAAATTTGGTGGTAATGCTAATTGATAAGCTACTTGTCCAATCCTGGACAAAATTTCAAATGGACCACAATAACGAGGTGCTAGTTTTGCACAACTCCCCAATCTCAGAGAGCTCTTTTTGGGCCTTACCTTGATGAACACATGTTCACCTACCTGAAACTCCTTTGGATTTATTTTTAAGTCTGCCTGAATTTTCTGCCGATCCCGTGCAACTTTCAGATTACCTTGTACCTGTTTTACAAGTTCTTCCATTTCCTTTAATAGTTCAAGACCTAATACTAATCTATCCACCGGATTACTCCAAGATATAGGAGTATTACATTTCCGTCCATACAAAATTTTGAAAGGACTAAATCTGGCTGATGTCTGATAAATATTATTATAAGCAAATTCTACCAGATGCAAATAATCCTCCCATTTACCTGGCTGGTCTTTCACATACATTCTTAATAAATATTCCAGTACTTGGTTTACTCTTTCAGTTTGTCCATCTGTTTGAGGATGGAAAGAATTACTAAAATTTAATGTAGTGTTTAAACCTCTCAACAAAGACTTCCAAAAATTACCTGTAAATTTAGGATCTCTATCTGAGATTATTACTTTCGGTATTCCATGCAATCAGAAAATCTGTTTTAGAAAAATATCAGCTATGTTTGCAGCTTTATATGTAGTTTTAACAGGTATAAAGTGAGCTACTTTACTTAACTTATCAACTACTACCATGATAGAATCATTTAAATTCTAATTTCTAGGCAGTCTAGTAACAAAATCAAGACTAATTATCTCCCATTTCTAGCCAGGAATGGGTAATGGCTAAAGTAATCCAGCTGGGTGTTGATGTTCAGTTTTAATCTGTCGGCATTCAAAACACCTAGCAATATATTCTGCTACTTTAGTCTTCATATTTGGCCAAAAATATTATTTTCTTAACATAGTTATAGTCTTTTGATAGCCTGGATGACCTGAGTATGGATTTTTATGAATTTCATCCAGAATTAACAGCTTAACTTTAGGTACGTTAGGTACATACATTCTGTATTTATACAGTAATTTTTTTTTTTGCATTCAAACTATACCCTTTCCTTAAGCTTTTTGTTGTATTTTCTTTAATTTTAGCTTGTAAATGTTGGTAAATTTCATCTTGTTCTATTCTTGCTTTAAGCTGTTCATCCAAATCTATAGTATAAGTGCTGATAGCTGCTGCAAAATTCAGCCTTGCATTCCTACTTACTTCATAAGCAACTTTATTTTCTTTACCTTTAATTTGCTGAATTTCGAAATCATACTCACTTAGAAAAGCTAACCACCTAGCTTGTCTGGCATTTAGATTAGGCTGGTCAAACAGATACTTTAATCCTTTATTATCAGTCATTAAAATAAATTTTCTGCCAATTAGGTGATATTGCCACATCTTTAAAGCATGTATACCAGCTGCTAATTCAAGATCATAAGTTGCATAATTATTTTCATGAATTTTTTATTTTCTGGACTCATAGGCAATAACATGCCCTTCTTGAGTCAGAACACTACCTAAGCCATCATTGCAGGCATCAGTGCACACTACAAATTCTTTATTAGGATCAGCTATTCTTAAAATAGGTGCGCTGGTTAATAAAGTTTTTAACTTTTAAAAGCTTTCTTCACATTTTTGGTTCCAATCAAACTTCTTTTCTTTCTTCTGCAAGGAAGTTATCGGATTTGTAATCCTCCAAAAACCTTCAATGAATCTTCGGTATTAACCAGTAATTCCCATGAAAGATCGAACATACGTTACATCCTTAGGAACCAGCCAATCTTCGATTGCTTTTATCTTTTCGGGATCTACTAAAATCCCTTCCTTGGTCACCACATGACCTAAATACTGAATCTTATGCTTGAAGAAATCACATTTACTAAACTTTGCAAAGAGTTGATGATCTCGTAACTCTTGCAAAACAATTGTTAAATGTTCCTTATGTTCTTCCTCAGTTTTTGAATAGATTAAAATGTCATCGATAAACACGAACACAAACTTATATAAATACTTATGCATAACGTTGTTCATTAAACACATAAAAATAGTTGGGGCATTAGTAAGCTCGAATGGCATGACAACAAACTCGTAATGGCCATATCGAGTTCTAAAATCTGTCTTAAAGATATCTTCATATTTAATCCTAACTTGATGATATCCATACCTTAAATCTATTTTTGAAAACACCGTGGCTCCACGTAGTTGATCGAACAGATCATCTATGCGGGGAAACGGATATCGATTTTTAATGGTCATCTTATTCAACTGACGGTAATCTATGCAAAGTTGCATGGTTCTGTCCTTTTTCTTAACAAAGATGACAGGTGCCCCCTAGGAAGACACACTAGGTCAAATATACTTTTTATCAATTATTTCTTTTAATTGGGATTTTAATTCATTAAGTTCAAGTATGTTCAATTGATAAGGGGCCTTTGAGCTAGGTACTGCACCAGGTACCAGCTCAATGGTTAAATCCAATTCCCTTTTTGGAGTTAGTCCCGAAATTTCTTCAGGGAATACATCAACATATTCTCTTAAGACTGGTATGTCTTCTACTTTTAACTTATCTGTCTTGATTAGCCTCTCCTCATCAGTTATTGTTACTGCATAAGCTTTACATCCCTTCCTAACAAATCTCTTAAGTTGTAGAGCAAAAATCTGCCTTATAGCGATTTTTCTAGGGATTCCTTTTACACTTACTGGTTTTCCATCACTATTTAAACATGTGAAGGTTTTATCATAACAATTTAAAATTACCCTATGTTGTTCTAACCAGTCCATATCGATCAGTAAATCATAAGAACCAAGAGGCAATACATTACATTAAGCTTCACAATAGTTTCTAAATGATCCATAACTACTGCACATTCTTTTACAAAACAAGTTACCTTTCTTTTAGCACTAGTGTCTAACTGAACCAACCAAGACTTTTTAAATTTTTCAACAGGTAACTTACATTTTTCTAACATTTTAGGTGCAATATAACTGAGACTAGCTCCAGGATCAATTAAAATAGTTACATTTGTTTGATTTATCATACCTTCTACTCCCACCATGGAAGTCTGATATTCTGCTTGTTGATTCTCTAAGGCTGCGTTGATTCTGGGCATAGTCCTCGCTAATTCTCCAACAATCATCTCCTCCTGTATGGTATGAATATTGCTGATAGTCCTTTTTCGATTAGGACATACTGAAGCATAGTGTGGGCCATTACACTCCCAGCACTTTATAGATTCTTTGCGCTCAAAGTTCTTGATATAATTACCATGGTTATTAGCAAATTCTTTACCCTTGGAATTATTCCGATTGTTTGGAGAATTATTCTTATTTCCTTGGAAGTTCTTATTATTAGGATAATTTCTGGCCTTATTGTTCTTAGAATTTATGTTGGGCACAAAATCCTTCTTCTTTTGTGCATACTGATTATTATTTTTCTTGGCCTTCCAGTTGGCCATGCTTTCTTTCTTCTGATTCTATTCAAAACAGAAGCTAGCTTTCCTCATAGCTTCTTCCAAAGTCTTTGGATTGTCATATTCAATCTTGTCTTTAATATGATAAGGTAGGCAGCTGAGGAATCGTTGTACCTTTGGTTTGTCATCTACAAGGTATGGCACATACCTAAGTAGAATTAAGAACTTGTTGTTTAGATATTTCATTATTAGTATGTTTCATCTTTTTAAATTTAGCTTGATGAATTCTATCTTCTGATTCATTTCTTCTACCCCTACCCTCAGTTTGAAACCTTTATGTTAGGATTTGATTCAACTCCTCCTGAACCCTCAGAATCCTTTCATTCTCTCATTTTACAGACTCCATCTCAGATTTAGGTCTTTTACAGTTTGTAACAGTTCTAGGGAATTGGTAGTTAAATCCTCTGGTATAGGATCTCTTGGGAAGTTTCCTAGTTCAGTAACTAGAGAATCTCCTCTGCATATTCTTCCAGTCTTTCCATACATGTTTGTTAAACTTCAAAAAACAATTTCTCTGTTGAATAACATTTAAAAGAAAATACATCAGCATAATAATTCAATTTATTGTTTCATAAAAGCTAGTTGGGCTTCATCAAGGCCTAGTGTTTGAACCTTGTGCTCTGATACCACATGTCATAATCCCAAATTTTCACAAAAAATTAAAATTTTGAGATAACATAAAATGTTTGCAGTTGCAGTTAGATAACTTCTAGCAGCTATTAAAAGATATGAAACAGACAAATAATAGTAACCATTTAACTTTAACACATATGGACTAATGTTGTTTTAATTTTTATATGTGATGTAAGTAATATGCATTCGATTATTTATCTCTACTGATAGTTTGAATGTCAAGTAGGCGAGGAGATATTTTCTAGCTGGGGCTTACTTAGTGATTGCTAACGTATCTGGATTCTTGGATCTTTACAGGCTTGACAGGTAATCTTTGACCCAGTAAAAGTTTATTAAAGTGATAAATCAGATATATTTCTCTTAGCGTAGAATATACTGCAAGAGTAAAAGTTCTTCTTAAAAGACTCAAGATTCTGCAAGTTAAAGTAATGTTTCTTTTACTTAATCCACAATATTATTTTACTTAATCTTTGTTTTGTAGAGGTTATTAATGTCGCCCTATTGTTTGTCTCTTAACAGTAAGATCTTTAAGATAGATAAAAAAATTATTCTAACTTTACTCTAATTGATTTCCAGTTCTTAAAAGAGTTCATGATAATATTTCATAACTCTTCCTTAGACATAAGAGTTTATTGCTATTATCATCATAACAATTAAATCACTGCTTATCATTATACAAATAGACCTAAATCTTTCAGAACATAATCCTATTGTATTCTTTTCAACTCTATTTCATTTAGGACTCAGCATGGATAAATTACCAGCTTAACATCACTTATCATTTATGAGATGTCCTCTACATAAAAATCGTCGATATTGTGGTTGGAAATCCCATTTTCTTCATGAACAACATAATGTGACAATTTCACATTACCCTACTATTTATTTAAATGTAAAAGTAATGCAATAAAATCCTAGATAGTTTACTATCCTAAACTTTTAGATTCTAATTTAACCTTGATTCGATTCATCTTAGAACTTGGTAAATATTATGGAGTTTAAGGATCATGTACTTGTAGGTTTTATATCCTACATCCAGTACTTTAGATCCCTCTTAAGAGTAGGAGCTATTCTCATGTATAATTGTTACTATATCTACATACACTTTATTAGTTTAATTCCAATTCTTGTAGCTTAAACAATCATAGTTCATGATTATAAGGAAAAGTCATTAAAGGCATTAACATGTCGTCCAAGCTTCTACTATTCTCTTAATATTTTTCTTACATGTATGATTATGAAAGGTTATAAGATCCTCATTAAAATTAGGCATCGAAAACATACATAAAACCTTTGAGAAACAAGTGCATCGAATCCATATGCAATTTGGTTCTTTACTAAAGCCATTTATAAGGTTAAACATTATGTTTAAATGTTGTTATAACACTTGTTCATCGTCGAGGCTTGACTTTTGTTTGGAAATGATATGATTTGGGATTTATGTGATAACACATTATTATTACAAGATTAATGTAATTGATTTAACAAATAATTGGGTTCGAATGATTGCAGTGGTGACTATACAAAATAACCCACTGTGAGGTGAAAATATTTGTGTATATGTGGAGCTCTTCTCACCATGCAGATTGTGATCTATAAACTTTACTTTGAAACCCTATCCTTCATTGTTCAGCGACGGTTTTGGTCTCTGCAATGTTGGCGTTCACTACAGCCATTGAGGGATCGCAGTTGCTTGCCTCCAGCTCCACTGTCTGCGCCCTTTATTTGAAGAGCCATTGTTTAGAGTGAGAGTTATAAGTCATAGATCGTGAATGAATAGTTTTCTGTAAACACCTTGTTGTGCATGAGGGTTGATTTACACAGTTGTTAGTTACAGTGTTGAAGTCGTGGTTTTGCCACTACCTTGGCTTTCTCTTGCTCCAGTTGTCGATGTAGTTGAAAACTGAAACTCAGCTGCCCCTTCTCAGGTGAACGCAAAGGTTGTTGAGCTCATGGTGTCAGTCTGCCTTCTTCTTGACCTAAGTTTCCAATGTTACAAGTATGCATCACCTTAAGGAAGTTGAAACTTAACAATTTACAGTTTCAGTTCTATATACATGTTTTAATTATATTTTGATTTCCATTTGTGCAGGTGACAGTTCGCATAACCTTGGTAAAGAACCTCTTCACAAAAAGGACCAGCGTTTAGTTTACGGGTAAGCCCCAGTTATGAAATGGATCCCTCTACTTGTTTAGACCTTAGGGGAAAGTTTGCAGTTGGAAGAAGTTACGGGATGGTGTTTCCAAATCTTGGGTTGTTGTTCTTCAGTTTATTAGTTTTGTTTTTTATTTTAAATCCTTGCTTTCAGTAGGGTGTCTCTGGCACAATGCCATGACTTGTAAAGCTCTCTTCTTGTGTTAGAGGATTTATAAAATGTATGTTTGATACTTGGTCTATTATTTTCGTTATTTAAAACCCCATATTACAATATGGGTGCACCAGCTTTAAGCTGGTTTTTGTACTCTGTTTAATTTTTAAGCCTTACGGCCTATCATGCAATACATAGTTTTATTAAAAGAAAAGAATTATTCTTCAAGCTTGGACTCAGTTTAACTTAATTCTATTAATATGACTCTATGAACTTAGGGTTTGTACCCTATTCGACTGTGTAATAATAATTTTACTGTGTTTTATTTGTTTGCATGAAAATATTATTAGTGGCTTGGAGACTGTCACTCAGTCATATTATAACATTGTTTTACTTACAAGCTCAGCAATTTCGAGCTAGGGTTTCCTGAATGAAACCCTAGTTTTGAATAATTCCTTTTTAATTTATTTAAATAAGTTCTTGTTAGTTGTAAAACCAAATAATGCTCCAGTTATTATTATTATCTGTATATAACAAAATTTCTTAAATTGATTCTATATATATATATGTATTATCATAAAGAGTATAACCAGTCTTCAATAGTTCAATTTGTTTAATAAAAATGTTTCCTATATTAGAATTATAGCTTACTATTTTTTTATTATTAAGATAAAGAAATTAAAAGAGGGTTTCGACCCTGCAGTTACTCTTCCTGTATAAGCCTGTTAATAATTTCAGAACAGTTCTTACATAGATATGTATTTCATTTATGAATTTGTTATTTATCATGTTCTTATTTTTTAATTTACTAAGTTGACTAGTTGAAAATAATCAGAGCTCAGCTTCTGTAACTTAGTTTAGTTTGTTCTTTATATTTAGATACTTTAGTAATATACTACCTGCTTACTAATAAATATTAGATTTATTTAAGTTAATATAATTAGTAAATAAGCTATAAGAATAGTATTTGTATTCTTAATGACCTGAATGTAAACAATTAGTTTAAATACATCTCTTTCACTGTATAAGCAATCAGTATTGAAATAAACATAAAGAAATTATGAATACAACATAACACTGTTTACCCTCCTGCATATTTTAATTTGAAATAAAAGTATAATATATTGTGTATAAACATGGCATCCTAACTACTAGTGTATTCTCTTAACATAATAAGTCTTCTATCTGTAATGGAATACTGTTATTTTATTGTCAATACATTTCAAAAATAAAGAACATAAATAACCAGGTTTTTTTGTCCTTTTCATAAAAACCTATATACTACAATAAATTACTTTGCTATTATAAAATGCATATTACATCTATTCATTTTAGTTTATTATCATTTCCTTCATCTACTTTAAATACTGTGCCTGTACTAGAGTACGGTCTGGTCCTTCCAGATGTGGAAAAACACAGGTTAGAATTATTTCCTATCTATTCCAGATTCATTCCTGCAATAATCTAACATTTTATAGATAAACATTTTTCATTCATTTAACAGTCAAAACTCACATTTAACTATCTAACACAGTAAAACGAAAAGACTGTAGAAGCTGATTAAGCTGCACAACAACATCGTTAGGAGGTTGTTCCTCCCTACCAACTCCTGGAGAGTGCCCAAACAACGCTTCCTCAGGACCCCCGAGCATGTTCCTGGTCTCCTTGGCTGAGAACTAGTGGAGCAAGCAAACAATAGACTGGTCCAATGACTCAATAATCACTTTGCACTTAGCAGTAAGATCATTCAGCTGAATAGTTCACTAGATCACTTAGCAGTTAACCCCTCAAACTCTTTCCACAAATTCCCTTGCCATTGAATTTCTCTGAAGTACATTGACCTGAATGAACACTTCTCTAGAATGAGTAGCCTCGACTCTCTTCAATGGGAATTTTTATAAATATTTACTAGGTCTTTTGGGTCAGTTGTCATTAATTGAGCCACCTACTCTGATCCCACTTTCTTGGGGTATCATGACCCCAAATGTAGGGAGGTTGCCACTTGCAACAATTGGATGTGTTTGAGGATGCTGCCACATGTCCGTTTGCTCTCCACCCAGTCGCTTCCACCAAATTGACCAGTAACACTCTTTTAATAGCTCTCCTAAACTACTGTCTCCACTTTTATTTATTTATAATTAAAATATTCAGAATTACATTCAATTTCCTTGACTCTGCTGAGTCATCAATTACAAATTAGCATAAAAATTAATATACTATCTTTAAATAAAATCAAATAAGATAATATTATTTTTGCAAAATTGGGGCATATGACAGTCTTAGAGCCACAGTGACTATTAGCATTGAATGCTACTCCTACCTATTGGTGGGTAGCTCATAAGAAAATGATTACCGGATGGACGCAGTGTCGTAGGCTGATGAGAGTCCATTTTGGTACCAAGGAGGTGTACCACACTGGGAGGTATGATGGGCATAATGACCCTAACATGCATTTGACGGAGTGTCAAACACTATGGGCAGCGCGATTGAAGGATGAATGGGTCCACGCTTTTATTCATACTCTGGATGAAATGTGTAGGTCCTAGTACGTATCCACTGAGCTGCACAAAGAAATAACTTCTTGGGAGGAGTTGCCGGTTTGTTTTGCCCACACTTATAGTTTTGTAGACACCAATCCAGATGTCCACAATGTACTTCAGATCCTTCGTGATGTAGTCTTGAAATTTGTGCCGGTCGCATATCCTATGGATCCACATGCGCATTGCCACATGAAATCAATGATGGAATTCTATAACTTGTCTGGAAAGCCAGAGGATGATGATGAGTTACATAATATTAATATCTTGGAGACTGAAGGGAGTCGCGATGTCACAGCACCGAACGTGCCGACCGATCCCATGACTCAGCCGCTAAAGATTAAGAAAGTTAACGTTGGGACGAATGAAAATCCAAAGTTCGTAAATGTTGTGAGGAGACCATGGCCAAGATCACGGATCTCCTGCATGAGTTCTAAGATATGTTTCTGAAAAAATTCTCAGAAATGAAGGGGATATTGGGAGACCTAGGGGAAATGAAAATCTCGCTAAATCCAGATTCCAAACCTGTGAGACAGAGACGATATCGTTTGAACCTACGATACAAAGAAAGAGTCAAATATGAGGTTGATCGTATGTTCGACGCTAGAATCATTGAACCTGTCAAAGAGTCAGAATAGATCAGTCCTCTGGTGGTCCAAGATAAGAAAATTGGTGAAGTTCATATATGTGTCGACATTAGGAAACTAAATGACACCTGTATGCATGACCCGTTTCCAACACCCTTCACTGATGAGGTACTTGAAGGGGTCGGGGGTCAATAAATGTACTCCTTTATAGATGGGCTTTTCGGTTATCACCAGATCATAATAGCCAAGGAGGAATGACATAAAACAACATTCGTCACTAAATGGGGATGCTTTCAATATACAATGATTCCTTTTGGGTTGAAGAATGCCCCCGCGGTATTCTCTCGGGTCATCGTTGCTGCTTTTAAGGATTTCATTCAAAATTTCTTACAGGTGTACATGGATGATTGGATGGTGTATGGTCTAATCAAGGACCATTTGGCCAACCTTCAACTGATATTGGAAAGGTGTCGCCAACACCAGATTGCACTGAACTAAAAAAAGTACATTTTGTGTGCCCAATTCGACATCCTTTTAGGTCATATTGTGTGCAAGCAAGGGTTATTGGTCGACCCTGCAAAGATAGCTATCATCTTGAGTTTTCCCCCACTAACCAATGTAAATATGCTTCGGGCAATGTTGGGGCACACGAGATATTCTCACAAATTTATGAGAGGCTACGATGTGATCACTGCCTCAATGGAGTAATTATTGAATAAAGGCTCAGTATTTACGAGGAGTCTAGAGTGTCAGAGTAGCTTCGACAAACTAAAGGCCAAGATGGCTTCAGCACTGATACTTGTATTCCCGTATTGGAACAAGGAGTTCCATGTTCATGTTGAGGCATCTTCTGTTGCGCTAGGAGTAGTGCTCACACATCTAGGCGAAGGAGACTCGGATCAATGTATTGATTTTGCAAGTTGGAAGCTTGTTTGCAAAGAATAGTTATACAAACACAGAGCACAAAGGGCTAGCGATGGTTTACGTGCTACAAAAATTCATGCATTATATTCTAGGAGGTCACTTCAAGATGTTTACTGACCATTAAGCTTTGAACTATCCAGTCAATAAGCTTGTGTTGGGGGGGAATATATGCAGATGGATACTCTTCTTTCAAGAATTTGATTTGGAGATCATCATGAAGTTGGGTCCCTTGAATGTTGGTCCTGATCATTTGTATAGGATTGAGACGGGTGAGGAACCTACTAAAATTGAAGATGGATTGCAAGATGTGCAGTTGTTTTGAGTTGACATGGCAGATGACCATTATGCACCAAACATCTAGTTCTTAATAATGGGAGTCACACTAGAAGAACTTTCCACGAGTCAAAAGAAGTAGTTGGTGGTTAAAGCTTCTGATATTCAGTTGATTGTTCGACACTTGTATAAGATGGGACCTGATGAAATTTTACAGTGATGTGTCCTCCCGTGTGAACAAGAGCAGGTTCTGGAAGAAGCACATTCTTGCATTATCAAGGGACACTATGGAGGATGGGCTACTATTCGAAAGGTGCTTTATGCAAGGCTTTAGTGGCCCACTCTTCAGAATCATGCGATAGGTTATGTGCGGAGATGCGATGTCTATCAACGCATTGGAAAACCATCGCGATGGGATGAAATGCTGCTCGTACCCCAGGTAACTCTACAGGATTTTGATAAATGGGTGGTAGAGTTTGTGGGTATGAGCTATCCACCTTGGAAAAGAACTGGTGCGTGCTACATAATCACTATGATAGACTATCTGATGAGATGGGTAGATGCTACACCAGTTGTGGACTATACTACTGCGGTGATATCCATATTTCTATTCAATAATATTGTGATGCAGTTTGGGTGCCCGAGAATATTGATGAGTGATCAGGGTAGTCATTTTAGCAACTGCACAGTAAGATCACTGACAGAAGAATTGCAGGTTTAGCACAAGAAAATTACACCATACCATCCACAAGAAAATGGAATGGTAAAGGCATTCAACAAAATATTGAAGCATGCACTTACTAAGGTATGTAATACTAACCGAGATTACTAGGACCTAAAGATTCCTATAGTACTGTGGGTCTATCGCACCACATGCAAAAGATTGACAAGGAAAACATCTCTCAAATTGGTATATGGGAAATAGGTCGTTATGCCTATGGAATACATCATTCCCAGTCTGCACATTGCTACTGCGATTGGAATTAATGATGATGTTGTGCTAGAGGAGCGCGTAGCACAATTGATACAGCTTAACGAAGACCGTTTCATTGCGGGTTTCTACCATTGCATTGAGAAATACCGACAGAAGGCATGGAATGATCGCCACACAAAGAACAAACACTTTTAGAAAGGGTATTTGGTGTTGCTATACGACAACAAGTTCTTGAAGCATCCAAGTAAGCTACAAATGCACTGGCTTGGTCCATACCTTGTCAATTCTATTACCTCTGTGGGTGCAGTTCAATTATAGTAGTTAGATGGTGTGGTACTGCCAAATCTTGTGAATGGCAACCGCCTGAAGCCCTATCAGTCGGGGGAAGGACTGCGCACTAACTGAATCACTGTGATCTAAAAGAAAAAGAGAGGAGAGTATAGTAGATAGAGGAGAAAAGGGCGCACTCAAAGGGGCTACACATGAATAGGAGTCATTTGCATAGTAAGATTGTGATAGAGGAAAAATAAAAACTAGTTAAAGAATATTCAATATAATTAACATGACATCACCACGCACTGCTTGAGCTGCTGTAAGGATGGAAATGATAGATGCAGAGAGGATATGGTTGCGCCAAGAGATAGGAGCTGCGACTGAAAATGGAAAAGGGTGCACGATAGGAGGCTGTCACGCAAGAGTAAATGGATCGCATTATACGGAAGAAACTATGAAGATGACCAGAAATTACATCAATACTCAATAGTGACTGTCAAAGAAGGTGACTAATGGCACCTCATGATGTAACGTCTAATGATAACAAATCCAAGAGGTGGGGTGGCCAAATCGACGACGTATTTGGCATGTAAATAAATGATTTAGTCATAATGAAGCAACCGAGAGATTCATGATGGCATATGAAATTAAGATGGTGTTATATGAAGAGGGTTGGCAGTTGAGCGAACACTATTAGGCAGAGCTGCACTATGTCAAGTTGCAAAAGGGCTGGGCTAGGTAGTTGAAGAAATCTCCGCTATCTAAGGTAGTGGCCACTGAGGGGGAAATGCAAGCTACACTTGATATGGGGAAGACTGTGAGTGAGAGTGCTTTCTCGGCGGAGGTTGAAGAAGAATTCGCAAGTATGCAGGCTAGCTCATCCAAAATGGAAGTGTCTGGCAAGGTTGTCCTTGGCTATATTTCTCCCAGTTGGGTTGAGGTGCAAACTAAGATACCCACGAGGAATCCGAATGGGTCCAGAGTTATTTCCCCACTTGACTAATTCTACAGGAACAATGAACCAACTCGACCTTAGGTAGTCCAAGTTGAGCCTAAATGCAAGGAAGGACAAGGAGGCAGAAGCGAGACTGGCTTCATAATTTGCAGCTGCAGACAATTGTTGGGCAACGAGACGCTTCCCGAAGAGTGATAGTGAAACTGAAAACATTAAAAAATAATTTTTTATGGATGCAGGAGCACGATGAAACCACAAAAAAAAATGTTGCAGAAGTATGCTAAGGTCTTCCACGGTTGACCCAAGAGGAGGTAGTTGCAGCTAACTACACAATTCGACAAGTTTAGAAAAGTAGTACACTCTTGATTTTTTTCCTTCAGGTTGTTGCACGCACCATGTCCATATGATGTGGCTCAAGGACAAGCCACAAGACTATGTTGAGGGCCTATTGGCAAAGGGTTGGAGATAAGTTAATTGCACATCATCTAGGATGATACACATACTCACGTGGCACTGCGCAAGGCAAATGTAGTGCGATAGGAGGAAAATAGTCCACTTCTTGATATTTTCATGTCACTTTTTGTACTTATTGACCATTTCTTCAAAATATTGGTCCTTAGTGGTTACGTTAGTTAGAAATTTGTTATAAGTTTGTTAGAATTGGACCTTGAATGTAAAGGTGCAAGCCTATAAATAGAAGAATTATGCATGTAAGAGGAACAATTTTTTTAGAGAAGAGATATATGGTGAATGAATTATGGATGTACTACCGGATTGATGTCTATTTTGATCTTGATTTGTTCTGCAGATTTACTATAATGTGATGTGGGTTGATATGAGCTTATGTTTCCACTTTTCTTTTCTTGTTTTACTTTGCTGCGATTCTGATGCTGAATGATGAATAGATCTGCATATGAAAGGATAATGCGATGCTTTTTGTTTATGAATGCTGCCATATTTTAGATATGTTTTCCCGCTGGTATATATGCAGTAATGATGAATGACTAAGTGCAACATGATGAATAGTTCAGTAAGTAAAGTAGATCTGGAAATTAAGATGATGAGCAATTGATGCCCCAACCCTCCTCTATACTGTGGAAACTTGGTTCCCACAGTTCTCCCTTGAACATCTCAAGTGAGACCTCATCCACTTCGTGGGTGTTGTTGGACATGGTAAAACCTTTCCGAGCCGATGCTCAAGGAGATCACGACCTCTTGACCATCGACAGAGTGAACCCCTGTCGACTGGGTTTTGTTGGTCAGGATTACGCCAACAAATGCTTCCATTTCTGGGACAAATTGGAATTATTTTCTAAGGTAAGAAACAAATTGGATTATGTTTATAATGTTGTTTTATAGAGAGCACCAGAGTGTTCCTTTGTGTTAAAATTCCCATCGATTCGCACCAAGTCGTGGGCTAGGAACATCCAGGTTCCCCCGACTACAATCGACGCTGGAAATGCAGATGTGAATTCCTCACTCCACAAGCTACAAAGTATCACCTTGGGTATCAAAATCCTATCGACCCAGACCTTAGTACAAATGCAGTGGGTCTACAACCAGGAATTAGCAGATAGGCAAAAGGAGCTCAACGATCGATACTTGCAGTTGCAGGACAAAGATGAGAAGCTCAGAAAGGAAGTAGAGGGGCTGAAACAAGGAAAGGAGTAACTTGTAGCAGAAAAAGTGTAGGATATTGCAGCCTTGAAGAAGGCACAGGATGAATTGATGAGGAAATATGCTGTGGAGATTACTGCATTGAAAAGGGAAATAGACCACCTTGTTGTTGAAAAGGCGTAACTAGTTACTAGCAGGGGCGAGGTCGAAGAGGTCATTGATGTGGCCTTTCAACACATCCACGAAAGCACACCAGAACAAATCGTAGATCAAAACAGACATCGATTGAGTATTACACCCAGAATTCATTCACCAACTATCTCTTCTCCAAAAATTGTTCCTCTTATGTGCATAATTATTATATTTATAGGCTTATGAAGTTTACATTCAAGGTACACTTCTAACTAACTTCTAACAAAATTCTAACTAACTTAACCACTAAGGACCAATATTCCAAAGAAATGGTCAATAAGTACAAAAAATGACATGAAAATATCAAGAACTGGACTATTTTCTACCTATCGCGCTGTCTTTTCCTTGCATGGTTCCACCTGAGTATGTGTAGCATCCTCGATGCTTGACAACTCACTTATCTCCAACCCCTTTCCAACTGGCCCCCGACACAGTCTTGTGGCTCGTCCTTGAGCCACGTCAGATGGACATCGTGCATGCAGCAACCTGAAGGAAGAAAATCAACAACGCACTACTTTTTTGAACTTGTCGAATTATGTAGTTAGCTGCAACTTCCTCCAAGGTCAATTGTGGCAGACCTTATCATACTTTTGCAACATTTTTTTATGGAGTGTCATCGTGCTCCTGCATCCATAACAACTGGTTTTTGAACGTCTTCAGATCCGTCTTCCCAACAATTGTCTGCAGCTGCACATTCTGGAGCCAGTCCCACTTATGCCTCCTTGTCCTTCCTTGCATTCAAGCTCAACCCAGACTACCTGAGGTTGAGCCAGTTCCTTGTTCCTTCAGACTTAGTCAAGTGGGAAAACAACTCTATCCCCATCTAGATTCCTCATGGGTATCTTAGTCTACACCTCAACCCAACTAGGAGAAATATATCTAAGGACGACCTTTCCAGACACTTCCATCTTGGATGAGCTAGCCTGCATGCATACTTGCAACTTCTTCTTCAACCTCCGCCGAGAAATAATTCGCACTCATAGTCTGCCCCATATCAAGAGTAGCCTGCATTGCTCCCTAGGTGGCTGCTAGCTTCTATAGTAGAGCTTCATTCAACTACCCAACCCATCCCTTCTGCAACTTTACACAGTGCAGCTCCATCTAGTGGTGTTCACTTAGTTGTCGGCCCTCTGCTTATAACACCATATTAATTTTAGATGCCATCATGAATCTCTCAGTTGTATCATTATGACTAAATCGTTTATTTACATGCCAAATACATCGTCGATTTGGACCACCCCACCTCTTGGATTTGCTATCATTAGACGTTATATCATGAGGTGTTGTCAGTCACTTGTTTTGACAGTCGTTATTGAGTATTGGTGTGATGTCCAGTCATCATCACAGTTCATGCCATACAATGAGAGCCATTTACTCTTACATGGTGGCCTCCTGTCATGCATCATTTTACATTCTCGGGCATAGCTCCTATATCTTGGTACAACCACAGCCTCTCTTCATCTATCCTTTTCGTCCTTTGCATAGTAGCTCAAGCAGTGCACGGTGCTATTGGGTTACTTATATTGACTATGCTTTTACTAGTGTTGATTTTTCCTCTATCACAATCTTGTATCAGTTGTGACAGATCCATCTTATTGTGCAAATGACTCTAATTCATGCATAGCCCCTTTGAGCGTGCCCTTTTCTCCTCTATCTACTCTTTTTTTTAGATCACAGAGCTTTAGGTAGTGCGTGGTCCTTCCCCCAACTAATAGGGATTCAAGTAGCTGCCATTCACAAGCTTTTCCAGTACCACACCATCTAACTTTTGTAACTGAACTGCACTCACAGAGGTAATAGAATTGACAAGATATGGACCAAGCCAGTAAGAAAAAATTTGGATTCTATTTATAATGATGTTTTATAGAGAGCACCAGAGAGTGTTGTTGTGTCGGAATTCCTATCGATTAGCACCGAGCCATGGGCTAGGAACATCCAGGGTCCCCCAACTGCAATCAATGCTAAAAATGCATATGTGAATTCCTCACTACACCAACTGCAAAGTATCGCCTTGGGTATCAACAAGATATCAACCCAGACCTTAGTGCAGATGTAGCGGGTCGATAGCTAGGAGTTGGTTGATAGGCAGAAGGAGCTCAGTGATTGATACCTGAATTCGTAGGACGAAGATGAGAAGCTCATGAAGGAAGTAGAGCGGCTGAAACAGGGAAAGGAGCAGCTCATAGCAGACGACACAGGAGGAACTGGTGAGGAAAGCTGTTGAGGAGATTACTGCATTGAAAAGGGAAACTGACCGCCTTGTTGTTTAAAAAATGCAGCTAGTTTCTACTAAGGATGAGGTCGAAGAGGCCGTTGATGCGGCCTATCAACACATCCACAAAAGCACAACAGAACTGAATGCAGTTGTTAAGGATAAGCGACTTGGGGAAGTTATTGTGTAGCTCGAGACAGACAATAGCCTGCTAAATTCCCTGGTCTACCTAGGTACACCACCAGAGTAGGTTGTGGAGCACAAAATTGCCATTGAATAGATTACAATGCAGTTTGATGAACTGGAACAAGATGCTAAGAAGATCGTCGAGGTAACAACCCAATTTTGGGGTAATATTGTTAATGATGAGCAGCTAGAACAACTTACAACACAATTGAAGGAAGCTGAGAACCAGTTGGATACACTAAAGAAATCATTGCGGACCATGCCTCTCATTGTGTCAATCACACAATCTGCCTAGTTAAAGGAGCTACAGCAGTGGTGGTAAAAGCTCAGGAACGACATCGAAAATGAAGCGACCATCTCAACAAGTTCCAAGAGATTAGAGCCCAACTGTCAACAACACATGTTGTTGCACTGCAAGTTGTGTAGCATGGTAAGAAGGAAATCAATGCAAAGATAGTGGAGAACCTGTTGAAGTAGGGACAACTTATGTGTCAAGATGTTGCTGAGAAAGTCAGAGCGCAAGTCATAGAAATTTATTACCAATATGATGACTTCAAGATGAAGACCAATGAGTACACCATGTCCATTTGATGTGGTTCGACTATGAGCCACAAGACTATGTTGGGGGCCTGGTTGCAAGGGGTTGGAGATAAGTGAGTTGCACAGCATCGAGGATGCTGCACATACTCATGTCACACTACGCAAGGAAAAGTTAGCGCAATAGGTGGAAAATAGTCCACTTCTTGATATTTTCATGTCACTTTTTTTTACTTATTGACCATTTCTTCAAAATATTGGTCCTTAATGGTTAAGTTAGTTAGAATTTTGTTAGAAATGGACCTTGAATACGAAGGAGCAAGCCTATAAATAGAATAAATATGCATGTAAGAGGAAATTTTTTCGGAGAAGAGATATATGGTGAATGAATTTTGGATGTAATACTAGATCGATGGCTGTTTTGATCTGCGATTTATTGTACGGGTTTACTATAATGTGATGTGGGTTGATATGAACTTATATTTCTGCTTTTCTTTTATTGTTTTACTTTGATGTGATTCTGATGTTCAATTATGAATAGATCTGCATATGAATAGATAATGCGATGTTTTTTTCTTATGAATGTTGTCATCTTTTAGATCTATTTTTCCCACTGGTAGATCTGCAGTAATGATGAATGAATAAGTGCAATATGATGAATGGTTCAGTAAGTAAAGTAGATATGGAAATTAAGCTGATGAACAGTCGATGCCCCAACCCTCCTCTATACTACAGAAACTTGGTTCCAATAACTCTCACTTGAACGTCTCGGGTGAGACCTCATCCACTCTACGGTTGTTTCTATACAGGGTAAAACTTGTCTGAGCCAATGCTCAGGGAGATCACGGTGTGTTGAGTGTCAACAGAGTGGAACCCCTGTCGACTAGGTTTTGTTGGTTGGGATTGCACCAACACAACCCACATGCATCCATGCAATATTGGGGCTAACTAAACTGGAGGAAATCTAACTGAATGTAACTGGAGCATAACTAAGCTTGACTAGTCACCAACTACCAACAATTGAATGATATTGGTACCGACACTCCTAGTGACTCCTAAATTATAGGGATTGGTCTAGGAGACACATAAACTAATGCATGAAGGTGCAATCAGCTGTAGTTAACCTCTATATGTGTTCCCCACACTCTAGTGACTGGTACATGTGGCCCCATTGGCCAAAGTGGACCCAATGGTACTAGTGGACCCAATAATCAACTAAATGAATCCTAATTTAGGGAAATATAATATAATAGACCAGTTTGGACAAGGGATGATTATAAATCCTAACAAAACTGTTATCTAAGAACTTCATTTTCGACAAGCTTACTTCACCACATCTATATCTTTCTTATTTATAATCTTCTTGAGTCAAGCGATGTGTCTACTTGGCGAAGTTCCTTTAAATTAGATAAGGCCCTACTTGGTTGTGGATTCAACAAGTTATGATTTGTGCACATCCTTTTCACAGTCCTTCATGATCTATCTGAATCTCTAGTAAACCTGTCACAACCTTGCTCACAATTAGCAATGCTTTGTAATGTATATGAGAAAGTATTCTATGCCATAGCTCACATGGGCTTATGGTACTAGTCATCAATGATGAGTCTACATGTCCCTTTAATCTATAGAGTCCTCCTTATTCAACTCCAGTCACTACTACATTATCTATAGTTTTTCCTTTTGTCCACACGAGGAATTCTTCATCCAAAAAAGAAACTCTGAAACCTTTCTTATCTAACGTTGAGATAGAAAGAAGGTTGTTCTTTAATCCTGGTACATACAGGACATCCTTCATCTTTATGGACTTTCCAGAGTCCAACTTATAGGAGGCTTCTCCCATTCCTTTGATGGGATATTGGTAATCATCTTCAAGCATTACCTTGTGTGGGGACTCCTCTTGTACAGGACATGAGAGTGAGTCCTTGGAATATGTCATGTGATTGGAGGCACCATTATCTACTAACCAAGTTTTATTTCCTTGTGACACTAAACCTATGAGTGCAGAGATCAAGACATATTTTTCACAAGAATATTCTTTTTCCTTAGCTCTTTCCTCATCTTCTTGATCATTGTATTCAGCGGTATGGGCCTGAAATATTTTATTCTTCTTCTTGACTCATTCTTCCTTCATGGGAAAATTTATAGAAATGTGTCCCATCTTATGACAAGTGAAGCATTCATAATTTGAGAAGTATTTATTGGACTTCTTAACACCTTGAGATTTTCTAGGAGGACGATCATAGCTCTTTCTCTTTTCTTTCCTTTGGTATGGACTGCCAAAGCTTTATCCTCATTTTCATTTAGCTTCTCTTCTTCGGATGCTATTCTTTCTTCTTCTTGAACATATTCTTCCCATAACTATAGGAACTTGGTGAATCTTCTTCTTGAAAATATTCCTCAAATAAAGGATTCCCAATCACTAGGAAGACCATTCAAGGTGGTCATTACATTTTCTTCTTCTTCAACCATATCTCCAATAGCTTCCAACTGCTCCTTGATTTGAGCTACTCTTGTGATGTATGATTGCATGGTTTCTGACTTTCGAGCCTGTACACTTTTGAGGTGATTACACATGGTCATATTTCTATTAATATTTATTCCTTCAAATAAGTTGGACACAACATCAAATATTTCCTTTGGTGTCCTTCTTGATGATACTTGAGGAATGAAAATATATTTGATGGAGTCAGCTATGATTTGATTAGCCTTGATCATATCCTTCTGGTTCTACAACATCCTCCTTTATAAATCCTTCTATATCATTTTATTCTAGAATGAGCATGATCTAATACATCCATGCTCTGCAATTTTCAGAACCCTCAAGCTTCTCATCTATCTTGGTACTCTCTATCATCTTTTAACAGACTGAGATCTTCAAATGGAATTTAGAGGAAGTAATACTTACTCGATGAATGAAGCTTATGGATGACATTATTTGGGATGACCTAGGGTTTGGTGAAGAAACCCTAATTGTCTAGTTGAGATCACTGGTAGTGAGAGCTAGATTCTCCCTTGATTCTATGATGTCTATTGGCCATATGATGATCTCCTTCCCTCACACATAAGGAGGAAATATGTTGACACCAAAAAATTGTCCACATAGATCTCTATGGTCCAAACCATAATTATACATCATAGTCCCACCATTATTTCCTCAATTTTGACCTTCACAACTAAATTCCACCAAAATTGGTCCAAAACAAAATTATTCCTTCCCCCCTAAATACAGGGAAGATTGCCAATTATTGCAATATAACCCCACTCTATCCAAAAAGGACCAAAAAACCCTAAAATTAGAATGAGTAAAAAACCATGGACAAATACCATGCACGATAAAATACCATCTATCAATACCATGGGTAAGAAAATCCTGGATCATACTATAAATACATTATGAAGGTCTCTCTGTAACAATTTTTTGTCTATCATCATTTTTGAACTTTCATTTTTCCATAATTCCTCACTTCCCAGACCTTTCACCACATCTATCCCACATTGTAAATTGAGTTCTCTCTTTGTAACCCTTGATTCCTTTCCTGGTGACAACCACTCGTTGGATATAAATAGAGACCAAGATCATGTGAGCTTACAAACCATTTCCTCAAAAGACTGCAGTGGCCCAATTTAAAGTTATTTTTGTTATTTTGTTGCATTAGTTAGATAAAAACCATAAAAATTATTTTTCCATTTCTTGTTGTAAGTCAAGGTTGAGAAATGCCTTGCACCATGAACTCTACCCTTAGATATGGTTGATATAGGGTAGGTGATTTTGCAAGTAGTAGGGGATAAATCCCCACTACAGCCCCCATAGATTCTCCTTACGAATATAGTGGTGGGGAAATCCTCCTCACACACCCTCGTTAAGTGCTAGGATCCAAACATGACTGAAATAACATCCTTGAATAAGGAAGACCAGGTTCTACAACCAACTTAGTAAACCGATGTGTTCAAAACCCCATAAGGATGTTGGCATAAGTGTATCATACACTACACAACAATGAATTGCAGAAAGTGGCACGATCTTCTATTAGAAGAATATTAGGCTTCTCCACATCCACTAAACAATTGAGGGATAGTTTTTTAGCTTTCCCTCCTAGGCCCTTAGAATTAACTAACATAATATTCATTTCAAGATGATATTTAGTGTTTTTCTTGTTGTAAGAACCCTCGAGATCGATTTCTGATGACCCTAACTAACCTCCCTAGTTTTCTTTTCTTACACTTTCTTTAACGAATATTTTATTGCCACTTTAGGGCTACAAACTCCTTCTAAGAGTCAAACCCCATCCCCCTTGAGTCCTCTATATCCCTAGATTGAACTTGAGATCTCAACAAGTAAGGACCACCCCCATGGCTGGATGAAAATTGAATTTTAGCTTTAGAATATTTGGGAAGAAGGGATAAGGACAATGAGTCTGAGTTCTAAGGCAAACCAACAACATAACAGATCTCATCTAAATCCTCATTCATAAATCCAACCTCAAAACCTTCTTTGAACTAGAAATAAGAGATCTTTCACTAGGAGAAACATGATCATAATTATTAACAACTAATAAAGGTAAAGAAATTGACATCTCACAATTTTTACCATGTAGTTGTTTAATGAAAGGAATTTAAACATTCCATAAGGACGCTAATTGATCCAAATGTGTCGAATACAGCTTATTACCACCCAAAATATCCAAGACTATCTCCCTATGGGACTCATGATAACAATTGTCTAAAATTAGGTAAATCAACATATCACCAACCACTAATTTTTCCATGGAAATCCCCTTTGGAGGAACTTTGGGTGCACCAAATGACTCCACTTCAACCAAACCAAAAATACCCCCTAATAAATTATTAAATCCAAAATGATTTTGAGAATGAGATTGAATCCTAATGGCTTCACTCCTTTCCACTCACCTTTTGGGCTTCCAAATTTGTTTATGAAACCACTTTTCATAGTTAGCCAACAAATTACCATAATTATGAAAATGGGCACACCAGAGAGGAATATTTAGATAATATAAGGTCTGAGTATAAGGCCTTCCTCCAACAATCATCTCCATAGACTCATATAATCCTTTCCTTATTTCTGTTTCTACTTGAATACAAGCCATCGATCACAAAGAACTAATATGTAGGAAAACATCCACTGCTATGAACTTACCCAAGGTATCCATAATCGCCTTAAAATATTTCTCCAATCAAAATTTGAGAGGTAGTCTAAAATGGTTGACCCAAATTAGAGTGCTTGAAGAAAACTCATCTCATGCATCAAAAAGTGGATTCCACAACTTTATATCCAACATACTCTTCTCCATAAAACAACATTGTTGAATGACCTATAGGCATTCTTTGTTCCTTCAAAATATGAACCCCAACCATATCTTAGACAATAAATGTATAATAAGGAAATAACCCACCATCGGTGCCCGGATTTCTTATGTCCAAGCAACTAACAATTCCATAGGGACATGGCAACCATTGGACTTTTCCACTTTGAGACCCTCTAAATATGTAATTTGCATGACAACATATGTCCTTGTGTATAACTAACGAGACTCCACCACCACAATATCTAATCACTTTTCAACAGTTTTTCATTACAGGGGACAATGCCCTTGGGCACAAACTATGAAGATCACTCAAGATTATCCGGTCTCCCTCAAACCCTTAGTAACATTTTGAATGGTTTTGGATCATTTCTCACTACTTTAAGAATCCTAACAAACAAATCCCCATGGGTATAACCTTCCCATCCACACACTTCATCCCTCAAGGCATGATCAGACTTTGATGACAATTTTGGTTTTTTAGTCTCACTTGAATCATAACCTTGATCCATTGTACCCATAGAACCATCACTCAAAGTAAATTTTTTTGAAAGGACATATATCCCAAGGGTATTTTCTTGTTCATAAATGGGGAAGAGGGTATAACAATGATCTTCATTATCCTATCTAGAATATTCTCCTAATTTTAGATCCTGGGACACTGGAGGGGAGGTGATAATGTCTTCCTCCAATAGAAAATCATCAAAATAATCAACTAACTAAAGGTATTCCTCTATTGAAATTAGAAGGCCCCAAATCTATAGCCTAGTAATTAAAAACCCTAATCCATCTCCCTAACCCCTCTCATCAATTTTCAAATTGGTGGCTTCTTAGGCCCAACTTGATTTTCAAAAATGAAATATCATGCCATCATGGTTAACAGACACTTCATTGAGATACTCACATTAGCTTACCCAATAGTCATCAAGGTAATGAATATATGAGACAATGAGATATCTACTTACCCACATTACAATAGTCTCTTATTTCTAAGTGTGTGTGTGTGTGTGTGTAAATAAAATACAAATAAATCAACTAACCCGAGGCTCTAGTGGATTAATTCAAGCTACCTAGTATATCAGTTGGGATGCATTTTCCACCATTGTTCCAACATTAAGATACCAAAGAAAACTATTCTCTTTCTAGGGAAATTAGGATGTTAAAGTTTTGGTACTAATAGTCATGGGTTGCTAAAAATTTAACTTACAAGTTTGCACCACCTACCCACCAAGGGGACATTAGGTGTGGTGTGAACAAGCATATAAAAACAAGATTAAAGGGCCCCAAGGATCAAACAGAAAAGACATCAACATAAAACTAAAAAATACATGTTACCCCCTACATGCCTAGGTTCACTTACACTCTAGTGCCAACCTTGACCTTAACTTGAAACAAAAATTTGGTGGCAGTAACTGAGTCATCCAATCTCTAGTGAATGCAATGCAATTCCTCCTATTAGTGCCAGAAATTGTTCTCAGACAACTAAAGAACAAGCCAACACAATCTCATAAAACAAAATTAAGTAAAACAGGTTTTTAGGGTTTTGGTTTTACAGTTTGTAAACAAGAGGGTAAAAAATCATAAGGCTAAGAAAAATACTAAATCATGCAACAATAGAAGACTGAGATGTATAATATATGAAACATAAACTAGAACAGCATAAGAACATTACTGAGATTCATCCACAGTTCATAAGCACTCCATGAGAAATAACCTTAAACAAGAAATGAATTTATAATATGAGTGATCACACCAATTAGAAATGAAACCAGCAATTAGGATAAAATGGGCTTATAGATTGCATATATAACATAATCATAAATCGAAAGTACATAAGAGTTTTTAACTTAGCTCTGTATACAGTAGCTTGATAGCCTTCCCTTGTACAAAATTCCAATGCCTGCATTGTACCCTTGTCTAGATTTTATAATTACAAAGAATTAGTTCTATATTCCCTTCATTAGGTCTAATTTGAAACTACTCAGCAGTTACATTAACCAACCTCAACTAATTGACTAAAAATAGCAAAATCGGATTCCTGGTAAATTTGGTGAATTTCTGAAAAATAGGTGTAAAAGAAGCTTCCATATCTCTCGACCCGTGATAGCTGTACGAAAAATGAGAGAGGAGTTTTTGAATGGGTCTGTAATGGAAACAAATCTCTCTTGGTTTTAAAAAATTCATCTCCAATCAATCATAATATGCCCCGCAAGATGAAGACTAAAACAGGAAAATATTAAATATTTTTAAAACCCTGAAAAATAGGCTGTAAAGATTAAATTGAATATTTCAAACCTTGATAGCTGTTGCAAAACTGAGAGAGGTTTTTGTGATCGGGTATCTTGTGAAAAAAAAAATCCATTTTTTTCTAAAATTCAACTCCATCAGCTCATGATCTTCACTAAATTGCAATAACCCAAAACAGGAAAAACATAGCATAATTCTCAATAATCTTTGCACACTCCAAGTCTTGCAATGGCTATTCTTTAACGGTTTTCTTCATTAGAGAAGGATTCTCAATCACTGAATTTCCTCTCTCATTCTCTACCATTCCCAAACATCTTACTTAGACTTTTTGTTTTGATATGGTCATGGTTGTGCCTGAGGCTTCAACTCTAGATTCAAATCAGGGTTAATAGTATCATTTCTGAAGTCATACTCTTCAAGCACGGGGTAATTTAAAGCATTTAGTAAGCAATTTTGTTTCACATTTTCAACCTGGATAGGATCAATTTCAAATGAATGTGTTTCTTTTTCTCCAATCACCATTGTGATGTCTTCACTACCAATGAGTTCTGTATGGCTTCCTCCTATTTCATTTAGAGCTTTGCTAACTGTGAACATATCCCCTCCCCTTATATTAGAGACCTCAGATGACTGTATTCTTGACCAATTAATTATAGAATCCTTAAGCAGTGTCTACAGAACCTCTAGATATGGGGACTTCACAAAATAACGATTCTTTTTCAACACAAGCTTGACTTTTCCATAATTTTTTGTTGATCCATTAATAAAATCAATGATCTCTTTGGGAAGTTTTGTCTTTGATAACTTGTTGAGGACAACAATCATTGTTTCAGTTTCAAGCCCCATAGAAACAATAGCATACAATGAATGAGGTGTCAAATTGTACTCGTGCATAGATTCTGGTCTACAAACACGTTCAGCAATAGCAATTAGGAAGTCATATGCTTGTTTATAAAGTGCAGAAAATGTCTCTATAAATATTCCTCCATCATAGCAGACCCACCGTGGTTTGTTATAATGATCAAGTTTTAGTTCCAGCTGGGAAAAACCTCTCTTCTGTAACCCTTCACCATCTTGGTAATCTTCCTCATATTCCTCCACATAGTCTTTGTCTTCATCTACAAATTGCTCCTCCTTTTTAGAAGTTTTTTGTCTCTTGATCTGTCGATGTTTGTCACCATAGCCATCCATTTCACCAAACATTCTCAAATTTTGGAACTATCATGACGATGATCTAAAATGCTGAAAATATGCTCTCCTATCTTCATATGTGTCTAGTAGACTTCCAAAGTTCTCTCTTCAACGGCCACGACTGCGCCAGTCATTTACTCTGCAAACCCTAAACCTGTAACCGCCTTCCTCACAATTGCTTCCAACCACAGATTGATAGGTATCATCATGATCTCTGTAAGCTTTCATACATCCAAGAAATCTGTAACTCACAATGAATTACTCCCATCGTGCACGATCATTGTTTTTTACATGATCTGTATCCTCTAACCTCTGGACAGCTGCAACTTACCCAAATGATTTTAAACTCATCTCAAAACACTTGTCACAATGATTATTATGCCTCAAACATGTATCAATATCTTTAACAGGTGTGAATAACTCCTCTCTTGTGCAAATTTTGGAAATCACAAGCAAAATCATGACTTTTTCAAAAGGCCCGATTTTCTTGTAGCACCCTTGTTCACATTTTCCATGCTTGTGCTATAAGAATATATGTTTTATGATTTTTTTAACCAAAACTCCAAACAAAGTGTTAATTTCTAGTAAATAACTTTAAATAAGGCCTTATGATATTTCTTTAGAACCTTTCAGAAATATATACATCCTTTAAGCCCATAAAAACCATGAAATTTACTAAGTAAAGCCAAAATTAAAAAGAAAACATATTAAATCGACTATAAACATAAGCCTAAAATCAAAATATTTTAAAAGAAACCAAGGTCAAAACTTTAAAACAATAAGAAAAATCATATTTTTAAGACAAGCAAATGGTTCAAAAATATAAAACAAAAAAGGCTATAACATCTAGCTCCTGCTGCGGGATGAAGTCCTCCCTGTGAGGCTTCAAGAACCTGTAGAGTAGTGCCTTCTGTAACTAAAACTGCCTGCTATTTTGCAAAACATCCATTGGGCTATGGAGTCTTTATTCAATACTTCACACACTGATATATACAATGAAAGTCAAATCTCTTTATTTCAAAGAATATAAAATTATTTGAGGAACCTTCCATTTATTGAATCAAATTGTAATCCCATTTCCAATGTAACCAGGCAAAAATTTCATCAACCCACCAAAACTTGTTTCCAACTCTGAATATATGTATAATCAGAAATATTGGAAAACATGAAGAGCACTGATCTAGCAACTTGTACTCACTTTCATCAAATGGTGTCTCTAAGATAATAGATTTATAATTTGGTATTGACTCTAAATAATCTACCAGTGGATCATAAAAATTGCCAAAAGTTACCACTTCCTGTTCTATGAAAAAGATAGGCTGTCCATAAGAATGTTTTGTTCTATGAATATTAACCAGACAGTGGCAATAAAATACATCAGGATCAGCTTGAATTTGCTTTGGAATTTTTTGGACAGTATCATCAATAATGTCAACAAGCTAAACCTCCTTTTCCACACTGTCTTCAAATGGATAACTATCATACATTGGCTCCGGTTGTTCAAGGATAATAGACTGAATGCATTCCTGAATCTGCTGATCAGATTGTGCAATATCACACACATCACACATTTCTAGGTCGTTCTTTTCAATTTCATCATCATATTTAGCAAAAATTAGAGGATATTCATAATGGTTTTGAACATCAGATTTATCATAACCAGGAATATAAGAAACTTCTGATATAACATTAAAAATGTCAAAACAAAAACAAAAAACACTAGAATATAATTCATCACAGAATTCTTGTCCTAGAACCCCAATCTCTTCATCATAACGAGGAGCATTCTGGGAAATTTCAAATGATGATGCTGAAGGTTCATGTTTTTCTTCATTACAAGGCTGATTTTTAACACAACAATGATTTCCAATAGTTTGTTGAACAAGAGATTGATCTTCAATAAGATTAGCATTCAAATGATTATTAAGACTATTGAAATCATTATGAGAATATTCCAAACTATCTCTGTTGATCTCATCACTAGAATAATCTTCAACCTGACTTACAACAACAACTTGATTATCGTAATGATCATGGAATTCTTCCTTGACAGCAGTATCTAAAAATGTTACTTCTTCATCTTCAACAAATTCTGAAACTACAACTTCTTCATGATATGTTTTGAATCCTTGATTATACTTATCATCATGATTTTTTGAATCAAAAATTGTATTATAAAAATCAGGCTACTCACAACAATCTTTAAAAATGAATTCAGCTCAGAACATATACCTACAATGTTTCTGGAAACATGTCTGGAATTCTTTCAGTGAGGAAATGCTAGCAGTGGGAAGAGAAAAATACCATTCTCATGCATCTTACTCAAGTGAATACATGAACGTCTTCATGAGCACATCTTCACGCTGTATATTTAAATGAACCATATATTGATGAAATATGATGAGATGATCTGGAGGATTATCCTCTTTGCTTTCTCTAAAATGTGGAAGACAATATCCCCAAACATCCATAGTAGGTACTCGATTTGGAAAACCTGGAACATCAAAAAAATTGAAAGGTGCAAACCTTCGAGCCAGAATGGCTTTCATGGTCCTCAGCATCTACATCTTGAACTAGTGGAGTTGCCAATCGATTTGTCTAGACAGATTTTGTATTTTCTCCTCGAAAAGTGGAAAGGGTGACAGTATGTCAAATTAATTAGGGATACATAAAACTAGGGATGACTGTGATATCTTAATTTTCGCAGCTTCTTTCAGAATTTTCTCTAGGTATGAGACACCCAAGTGCAATGGTGACCTAGGTCTACTTCTTGTCCCAACTCCCTTAGTAGCCAATGTGAACTATATGGTGAAATGTAGTCTTAATGATTTGTTGGTTTTGTTCACCTCTCAAAACCAGTTGAATGATGAATAAACCAGGGAAAGTATGCTTCAGCTTCGTCCCCGACAACAACGCTAAAGATGTTAGTGCCATAAATTGTTCTCAGACTACTAAAGAACAAGCCAACACAATCTCATAAAACAAAATTAAGTAAAATAGATTTTTAGGGTTTTGGTTTTGCATTTTGTAAACAAGAGGGTAAAAACTTATAAGGATAAGACAAATACTAAATCATGCAACAATAGAATATTGAGATGTATAATATATGAAACATAAACGAGAACAACATAAGAACATTACTGATTTTCATCCACAGTTCATAAGCATTCCATGAGAAATAACCTTAAACAAGAAATGAATTTATAATGAGTGATCACACCAATCAGAAATGAAACCAGCAAATAGGATAAAATGGGCTTATAGATTTCATATATAACATAATAAAAAATCCAAATTACATAAGAGTTTTGAACTTAGCTCTATATACAGTAGCTTAATAGCCTCCCCTTGTACAAAATTCCAATGCCTGCACTATACCCTTGTCCAACGTTTATAATTACAAATAAGTAGTTCTATCTTCCCTTCATTAGGTCGAATTTGAAACTACTCAGCAGTTACATTAACCAACTTTCAACAAATTCACTAAAAATAGCAAAATCTGATTCCTGGTAAATTTGGCGAATTTCTGAAAAATAGGTGTCAAAGAATCTTCCATATCTCTCGATCCGTGACACCTGTGCAAAAAATGAGAGAGGATTTTGTGAATGGGTCTATGATGGAAACAAACCTATCTTTTTTTTTTTAAATTAATCTCCAATCAATCAGAATATTCCCCACAAGATGAAGACTAAAACAAGAAAATATTAAATACTTTTAAAACCCTGAAAAATAGGCTGTAAAGATTAAATTGAATCTTTAAAACCTTGACAACTGTTGCAAAACTGAGAGATGTTTTTGTGAATGGGTATATTTTGAACAAAAACCTCTTTTTGTTTTCTAAAATTCATCTCCATCAGCTTGTGATCTACACTCAATTGCAATAACCCAAAACAGGAAAAAAAGAGCATAATTCTCAATCATATTTGCACACTCCAAGTCTTGCAATCGTTGTTCTTTAATAGTTTTCTTCATTAGAGAAGGATTCTCAATCAATGAATTTTCTCTCTCATTCTCTACCATTCCCAAACATCTTACTTAGACTTTTTCTTTTTGATATTGTCATGGTTGTGCCTGAGGCTTCAACTCCACATTCAAATCAGCGTTAACAGTATCATTTCTGAAGTCATACTCTTCAAGCACGGGGTAATTTAAAGCATTTGGTAAGCAATGCTGTTTCACATTTTTGACCTGGACAGGATCAATTTCAAATGAATGTGTTTCTGTTTCTCCAATCACAGCTGTGATGTCTTCACTACCAATGAGTTATGTATGGATTCCTCCTATTTCATTAAGATCTTTGCTAACTGTGAACATATCCCCTCCCCTTATATCAGAGACCTCAGAGGACTGTATTCTTGACTGAGTAATTACAACATTCTTAAGAAGTTCCTTCAGAACCTCTGGATATGGGGACTTCACAAAATAACGATTCTTTTTCAACATAATCTTGACTTTTCCATAATTTGTTGTTGATCCATTAATAAAATCAATGATCTCTTCGAGAAGTTTTGTCTTTGATAACTTGTTGAGGACATCAATTATTGTTTCAGTTTCAAGCCCCACAAAAATAGCATCATACAATGAATGAGGTGTGAAATTGTACTCATGCATAGATTTTGGTCTGCAAACAGGTTCATCAATAGCAATTAGGAAGTCATATGCTTGTTTATAAAGTGCAGAAAATGTCTCCAAAAATATTCGTCCATAAGAGCAGACCCATAGTGGTCTATGTTATAGCAGATTTTACCACACCAAGTGAATCACACTTGTATGGCCTTCCCCTTTCCCTCTGTAGACTCCCTAGACCCCTTGGACCATTTTTTTCCCTTTGATGTTTCCCAGACCATCCCTAAAAATATGTAAAAATTGCTATACGTGAATTTTAAACCCTTTATCGCATATATACGCGGGTTTGACCTCTAAAACCGCATACATCAGGATGTGTACAAAAATCCAAATCCTTTTGGAGTTTTCCTTGACATGGATCCGACTCACTTGTCTCCTGGCCTTCCATATGCCTTGAGATCGCTCAAATTCGACCTTTCATTACCCCATTGAAAAGCTATATAAGGAACCCTTTGGATACATTGAAGGCATAAGAGAATTGAGAGCAAAGAAACTATAGTCTATTTTTTCCGGAACTTATGCTTGAGTCTGCATCCCTTTGTCCTTTGGAGCACTTTGGTGTTCTTCCCAAGCTTTCCTTTTGCTTGTGAGCTTGCTATCGAGAGATGGAGGATTGAGGTGGTGGAGGCCCAAGTGGGGGATTCAGTTTCTCCGATTCATAGACGTGCCGATAGAGGTTGTATTCATTGTAATCTCTGATTTTATATTAATAGAAATATCTTTTCCTATCCAATAATGTATGTTTGAATGAATATTTTACCCTTGGATGATTTCAAATGCTTATACATTGTTAATTATATATGCTAGAGTATATATAACACCAATATACAGTATACTTGTCTTGTTTACTTGTTGTTGAGGAAGTGATTCATGAATTCAAGTTGAAGTTGGAAAGCTCAATGGGGATCTACTTCAACCGTCCAAAATAAGGTACAAGGTTTGATCCGTTATTGTTAGACATTTGATTTCTCTTTCATATGGGAAATGATTGATTTCTGGAGTCAAGCTGTCTGTTGTGGTACCCCAAGCCATAAGAATTTCTCTCCGTAACAGAATTGGCGATTTCGTTGGGGATGTTCCTTGTTTTTATTTCGGGTTGGAGGCACAATGTGCTTGATATTATTGACTTGCTCTTTGTTTCTCCTTGTTTCTGTGTTGCATTTTATAGGATGTTCATCCATTGACACTCCCCTTTATTGGTTTGACCCTTGACTTGCTTTTTACCACTGTCTTCTCTATATACGCAGGTTTTTGGCCAAAAGTCACATACATACGTGGATTTTTGGCCAAAAGTCGTGTATACATGCAGGTTTTTGGCCAAAATCCATGTATACATGTAGATTTTTGGCCAAAATTTGTGTATATATGCAGCTGTTCTTTAAATAGTCGCGTACATTGTCCTTTTTGGTGAGTTTGATGTTGTGGAAAATTCTTGGGTGGGTTGTGAGTGTTGTTGGGTCTTCCTTGGGTCTAATGTTGTCTGTTGGATGCTTCTTTTGTGACCAGAGACCGCTTTTTCATTGATTTTTCTTTGAAAGTAGTTTTAGTCATTTTTCCTTTTTGTTTTGCCATTAGTGCATTACTCTTTTTGACTCGGTGTCTTGCTGGGCTTGTGTTTTCTACTTGCTGCAGAGACTGAGAGTTTTAGATGACTTTTCTTGCATTTTTCATTCTTTTATCTTGAAAATTACAAGGCAGTTGCATTTTTTGCATATGGATTTGAGGAGGTACTTGCATGGGATTGCTTGGATGAGAGTTTTATTTAGGATTTCATATAAGAAGGATTGCATTGGCATTCAGAAAGGAATATATATTTATGCATCTCATGTAGTGGCATACCCTATTTTTCATTTGACAAATATTGCACTTAGCATTGTTTGTTATGGTGTGCATATTTATTTAACTACTGAGTCATAATGTCATTAGTTGCATGGCCATTTACCTTTGAGTAATTACAGCCAATTAAAATCAATGCATAATAAAATGAATTACACGCTTTTCTTTTATAGGATGCACCAACAAGATTAGGTTTTAGGGTCTTGGAATAGTTCATTATGAGTAAATTCTCCAAGACCACTAAATAACAACATGTATGTGTCTGTTCAGGTGAGAGTGTGAAATTCCTTGGTATAATTAGTGTTTCTTAGGATCCTCCTCTTACAAGGGAGTTAAGCACGAGGCATTGTGAGTGGTTAATGATTGAGATGACCTCTGGTCATAACTGCGTAGCACTGGAGATATTTCCAGGATTGTATTGGTATCTGGGGGCTCTTTCAAGAGTTTTGGGCTTTGCTACCTTGCCCATACGGTCAATTCCTCCTGCGACTGTCTGCCTGAGCATTGATTATATTGAGGTGACCTTAGTTGCATTACCTAGGATATCGAGGGGTACTTTGTAGGGGTTATTTTGTAGGTGTCCCAGCCAAGTAGAGGTCAGACAGCACAGTTGCTTTATGCGTTGAAGCTGAGGGCCACTATAATTGGTTACGTACCTCCACTTGTAGTGTATGGGAGTTTCGAGCCTCTCCTAGGCGAGACATACCTGCTGCATTCAAGAGCTCACATATCCTCCCCTTGGTTTGCTTGTATTTTGGCTGTATATTTTCTTAGGAGTGTGCTCTTTGTGTGCTAGTTGGACTTTGGGATCATGGTTACTTGAGTATATTTATGCTCTCTTGAGTTCGGATCCTTTTATTTTCGGCATGCCTGGTATCTTATCACCCATACTTGGTCCTAGTACGGACCCTGGTGTCAGATTTGGGGGCATCAAAACCCCTTATCGTGCTCATAGATTTGGGAATGGTCATATTCCATCCTCTACTCCATTTGTGAAGGATTTTTATTCCCTTCGCTCGGTCTTTACACCAGTGGTCACCCTCACGGGGGTGGTAGTGGATGCATGAACATTGGGTCCACATCTTACTTTCCATTTTATGTCCCATTGTTCACCGCATTGTTTCCTTTGGGTGCAGTTGTCATGATCATTCCTCCCTATATCCTATAGTTTGGATTCTTTATTAGATATCTCGGGTTGTTTTGGACTAATATAGTTGTCATGTAGGGTCTAGTTTTTGTACAATCTCTCTGAGGTTTTGACCCATTCATTTCTATCATAGGTATTATGTCTGAACTAGAATATATGTTAGGATATCACATCCACTTGCACTTATGGATTGCCTTATGACCATTCCATCTTAAACTTAGGTATGAACCCATACCATGGTATCACAAAACCTTCATGCTATTGTTAGAAGTTGTACTATATGAATGGTAGAGCTTTCCTATACATGGGTGTCCTAGTTAGCTCCCTTTTTTAATTGGTACCCATGCTATGAGTTCTCTCTTAGGTCCAGGAGTCCCTTTTAGTCTTGCCATGTCCTTAAGCAATAGCTTCATACTCCTCTTGAACTTTATGTTGGCCATTTCCATAGGACTCCCTTATGTCAAGTTGTAATTACATTATCATGAGCTTTACCTACCTCATTGAGCGTTATGCCGGATTCCCTGAGTTTGAGTATCAGCTATATAGCATGAGCTTATCTCATGTCTAGCCACATAGAGCCATTTTATATATCCTTTGTAGCTTGATCCCCTATTTCTACTGGGAGGGGATTTTCCACCGAGTGTCGCTATCCTACACATGTATCCTTGCATTGAGCATAGGTATGTTCCACTACTTGGAACTAGTTTGTTTTCCCATATGACACTTGTGTCCTCCTAGTCTGTAACTATAAAGCAGTTTTATTCTTTTTCAAGCTTTTTAAATATTTGAAAAAGCCCCCAAAAAAATTTAAAAAACCAAAAAGATGGACAAGGAAAGATGTTATCTTTGGTAGCTGTCGAGTCGTGTCGCATTCAAACAGAGTACTGTATATCACATCCACTGGTTGGGTTTATAGTTTGACTTTAGGAGTTGTACTCGTTTATCTGAGTTTATCTCCACCGACTGGTTAAGCTTCCAGTCCCCATGGAGCCTCTGTCGATGCCTCTTGTGTCACAGAGATGTCCCAGTTTTGTATATTGAGTCTATGCTACCTTTATTTAGTCACCATTCACTGTTATGATCTTGTTCGAAGGAAGTTGAAACCTGAGTCGTCCATTCCTCAGTTATCTTGACTTTGCATGTCGGCCATTCTCAGTACAATTACTGGTTCATGCACCTTATGATCGAGTCCTTCCACATTATATAGCTTTGTTGAGTACCTCGTGTTGGATGATGGGGGATGCCTTAATGCCCTCCTTCCAATGGATTTCATCCCATCGACTTCAGATCATTTATTTTAGGATTGGAATCTAGAGTCATCTTTGAGTGCCTTGAGACTTGCAGTCATCAGTGGCAGGTTCTCTCACCATCGATAGTATTTGGGAATACATCAATGTCCCTTGATCGATGGATCCTCTCAAGTGTTCGACCTCAACACACCTATTCACACTTGTTAGTTTGCACTCTAGTACCTTGATTCCCATTATCATTATCGATGGGTGATCTTGCGTTTGTTAATGGTATACATCAATGACCGGTAATTAGACGATGGGCTACTATGTTCGACCTCGACACCTCTATTCACATAGTACAACTTGTACTTGTAGAGGTTTGTGTAGAAGACCTTCCATATTGGTGGCATCTCTTATATGCTACCTCCTTGATTGTGCCAGTGTTCATGATATTTCAGATCTCGTGACTTGATTCCAATGTGTGTTAGACATTTCCAGCTATTATGGAGATCATGATCCTTTGTATATATTCATCATGGAGATTCTGATCTATGTATATTATACGTGGTGATGACCACTTATGTCATATTTTGTATCATGCCTATTCATGGCCATTGTACTCTTATGTATCCAGGACTGCTATATGTATTTGCAGTTATATGCAGAGTTGTATCATTGTACTATGCTGATTGGGTAGCTGGTCTTCCATTTGGGATTCTTCATCACTCCACTTCTGGGATGGACTTATAATGTATTTCTGCCATTGTATGACCCCTCTGACCTCACACATTAGGGGGCATCTGTTATAGCATATTTTACCACACTAAGTGAATCACACTTGTATGGCCTTCCCCTATCCCTCTGTAGACTCCTTAGACCCTTTGGACCATTTTTTGTCCTTTGATGTTTCCTAGACAATCCCTAAAAACATGTGAAAATTGCTATACATGACTTTTAAACCCTTTATCGTGCATATACATGGGTTTGACCTCTAAAACTGCATACATCGGGATGTGTACAAAAATCCAAATCGTTTTGGAATTTTCCTTGACATGGATCTGACTCACTTGTCTCTTGGTCTTCCATATGCCTTGAGATCACTCGGATTTGACCTTTCATTACCCCATTGAAAAACTATATAAGGAACCCTTTGGATACATTGAAGGCATAAGAGAATTGAGAGCAAAGAAACTATAGTCTATTGTTGCCAGAACTTGTGCTTGAGTCTGCATCCCTTTGTCCCTTGGAGCACTTTGGTGTTCTTCCCAAGCTTTCCTTTTGCTTATGAGCTTGCTATCGAGAGATGGAGGATTGAGGTGGTGGAGGACCAAGTGGGGGATTCAGTTTCTTCGATTCGCAAATATGCTGACATAGGTTGTATTCATTGTAATCTCTGATTTTATATTAATAGAAATATATTTTCTTGTCCAATAATGTATGTTTGAATGAATATTTTATCCATGGATGATTTCAAATGCTTATACGTTGTTGATTATGTATGCTAGAGTAGATCTAACACCAATATATATAGTATGCTTGTCTTGTTTACTTGTTGTTGAGGAAGTGATTCATCAATTCAAGCTGAAGTTGGAAAGCTCAACGGGGATCTACTTCAACCGTCCAGAATAAGGTACGAGGTTTGATCCTTTAGTGTTAGATATTTTATTTCTCTTACATATTGGAAAGAATTGATTTCTGGAGTCAAGATGTCTATTGTGGTACCCCAAGCCATAGGAATTTCTTTCTGTAACAGTCTATTATAATGATTAGGTTTCAGTTCCAGCTTGAAAAAATATCTCTTTTGTAACCCTTCACCATCTTGGTAATCTTCTTCATATTCCTCCACATAGTCTATATCTTCATTTGCAAATTGCTCATCCTTTTTAGAAGTTTTTTGTCTCTTGATCTGTTGATGTTTGTCACCATGGCTAGACATTTCACCAAAACAGTCTCAACTTTTGGAATTGTCACGATGATGATCTAAAATGCTGAAAATGCACTCTCTTGTCTTCATGTGTCCAGCAGACTTCCAAAGTTCTCTCTTCAACGACCACGACTAGGCCAATCATTTACTCTGCAAACCCTAAACCTGTAACCGCCTTCCTCACAATTGCTTCCAACCACAGATTGACAGGTATCAACATGATCTCTGTAAGCTTTCATACATCCAAGAAATTCGTAACTCACAATGAATTTCTCCCATTGTGCACGATCATTTTTTTTACATGATCTGTATCCTCTAACCTTCGGACAGCTGCAACTTACCCAAATGATTTTAAACTCATCTCAAAACACTTGTCACAATGATTATTATGCCTCAAACATGTATTAATATCTTTAACATGTGTGAATAACTCCTCTCACGCACAAATTTTGGAAATCACAATCAAAATCATGACTTTGTCAAAAGGCCCAATTTTCTTGTAGCGCCCTTGTTCACATTTTCCATGCTTGTGCTACAAGAATATCTGTTTTATGATTTTTTTAACCAAAATTCCAAACAAAGTGTTAATTTTTGGTAAATAAATTTAAATAAGGCCTTATGATATTTCTTTTGAACCTTTCAGAAATATATACATCCTATAAGCCCATAAAACCCATGAAATTTAGTAAGTAAAGCCAAAATTAAAAAGAAAACCTATTAAATCGACTATAAACATAAGCCTAAAATCAAAATATTTTAAAAGAAACTAAGGTCAAAACTTTAAAACAATAAGAAAAATCATATTTTTAAGACAAGCAAATGGTTCAAAAATAGAAAACAAAAAAAGGTTATAACACCTCCTTAATCCTAAAAATGGCTCTTGGGATCTGTGCTTTGAGAAACTCGTACTCCATCATGAACATTGCCATAATATTTTTCACCATCTAGTATGGGTTGGTAACTCCATCTCCTTCCTGATTTCGTCCCTGGGCTTCCAAGGACAAAGCCTCCATAGCCTCTATAGAACTCTGAATGTGTTAAGGACCATCATAGATCCAAATCCTAGGCTCTATCAAGTGCCGAGATGGATCAAATATTTATAGGTGCAAGCCTCTTCTCAAGTATTGCACTCAAGGAGCTATTAAATTTGGTGTGTCCTATATATAGCCATTTATTTGATTCAAACCAAAAGACACATCTTTTTATTTAAGGTCGACATATAATATTTTTATTATTAAAATTTAATATTATTTGTGGCCGACATATAATATTTTTTATTAATTTTTATTTTTTTAGGAACAAACATTACAACATATCCCCCATACATGGTTTTAAAACCATGTGCAAGGCCCTCCTAAAACCATGGGTTGTTTAGGAGGTTTTGCACATTGTCTTAAAGCCATTTGCAAGGCCCTCCTATACCATGTACAATAAAACAATGGGTTGTTTAGGAGGCCTTGCACATGGTATTAAAACCATTTGCAAGGCCCTCCTAAACCATGTACAATAAAACCATGGGTTGCTTAGGAGGCCTTGCATATGGTTTTGCAAGGGCAACATTTTTTTTGTGGATAATTCAATTTTTTATTTTTTATTATTTTGTTAGGTAGGAACTGTTTGTGTCAGAAATTGTTTCTAAGGCCAAAGAAACAAGCCAACACACACTCAAGATAAAATTCAATAAAACTAGGGTTTAGGGTTGTTTTGGTGTGATTTAATGGTTGTAAGCTTTAGGAACTAATAGGGAATACATTCTGAAACCAAATAACAACTAAATCATAAACATAAGATGATAAAGATGCCTGATATATCCAACAAGATCAACAGGAAACTATGCTGAGGTTCATACATAACAGACAAGCATTACCAGCAAATACACATTAACTAGCAATGAATATATCTATTAAGAAACTAAACAAGTTCAATAATGAAGCCAACATAGAAAAACTGAAGGGGAAAAGTCATATATATCTCATAATTTCATCAGCAAATGCTCATAAGAGTCACAATACTTAGCTCTGAACAAGTCTGAAGATACAAACAGTCTGTAGACCTCCTATAGCTCCCAAAAATCATAACCCTTTCCAAGACCTCTCTATCTGTCTAAATAGTCTCTCTTTACAAAATCAGTTGGGTCTAAAACCATGTGTTTAGCAAAAGATAAAAACTAATTAAAAGGACAACTAACTATAGATCCTTGGCTGCCTCAGCCAAGAGAGCAATACCATCTAAAACCTGAGCTCTCCTTTTCACCTTTTTCTGCTCCTGCTCCATGTCTTTTATCTTTTTTATCAGCTCCTCATTTCTCTGCTGCAGGTCCTGGATTGTCCTTTCCAATTCTGTGCAATGTATATCAGCAGCTCTTTTTCTTTTAAGAGCCTCCTTTGAGACTGTTGTGAGCTCCTGGAAATGATCATTTACATCTTGAATATCCTCTCTCAACCTTCTGTTGTCCATCATTAAGCCATCGTTGACCTCCTGCATGTAGCTCATTTGCTGCCTGTACTGCCTGACAGTCTTCCGCAAATTCTCCTTGTCTGTGTCAATGACCTTTTCTGTCCTAGCTTCTTGTTCATCTGTATGCCTCCAAGGTATGTTAAGCCTCTTGAAGAGATCTGCATCATCAATTAGCAGGTCTGCATGAATGTCTTCAATGCTGGGATTTTCTTCACCTGTTGCTTCAACTGAAGGAGTTTCTTCTTTTAACTGTGGCTGCCTTGAAAGATCACTTCTTATTTCTAAATATATTTCAGATAACTTCGGTACATGATTGCTTGAATCTTCTAATGATTTTGATGAGCTTTTGACTTCTGCAGGATGCACATAAGAAGATTTTGCATCTGCTGGCTTTTTCTCTTTTCTGCTAACTTTCTTAATTTCTGGATTTTCATCAGGAGATACATCATCTAGTACAGTAATTTCATTTGTGTTTAACTTGGGATTGAGAAAATTTTTCATGCTTAGTCTTAGTTTGTTCCCTGACCTAGTTTTAGGTCTCCAGTATGATGTTATTTCTCCTAGCATTTTCAGCTCTTTTCCCTGATGCTGGATGGCAGCCAATTCAACTACTTCAAGTTTATTTTTCTTTCTGCTAGGCTTTGCTGGTTTGCTGCCTAAAGTAGGAATTTCTTTGACTGTTTCATCTTTCACTTCTACTTTAGTAACAGGCTGCTCTTCCTCCAATAGGTATCCCTCGTCATCTGAAAGAATGGCTATGGGGCTTCTTGGTTGAGTTTGAATATCCTCCTTAGATACAGTAGCTTCGTTTATCTCCTCAATCTTCACTTTATCAGAATCTTCAGTAGGTACCATGGGCTGTAGCAGCTGCTTTTGGTCTTCAAATAATGAGTATTTGCCTTTACTACTAGCTGAAAACAATTTAGGTTTCATATCTTCCTTCATTTGCTCTGATATTTTCTCAGCTTTGACTTCTTCTTTATCCTCAAGCTTAGGCTTCAAACCTAACTTCTTCATCATCACCTTACCTTTATCAGTCTGCCTCTTAGGCTGCTGTTCCTCCTGTCTGACATGAAAACCTGACCAAAACAGAAAAAAGTCCCAAGTTCTACCTTCATGCTGCAACACAGTTTTGATGATTAACGTGATCAGTCCATGATGAAAAATTTACTGGGATGTATGGTCTTCATGCTACTTAATCCTACTGGACATTTTCTGCAGGCTCTTCAAAAATAAGAAAGGCAGGTTCATTCTTTAGACTCCCACCATGTGTTGAAGGAATCTGAAGTGATACTTGAATACATATGCATACCTACCCTCACAAGTAACATAGCTTTGAAGTATCCTGCTTGGCTCAACCCATTCTTTTCTTAAATTCTGAATAGGAATGCCTTTATTCCAGTCAGGAGTGACATTGGGTAACAGGTATCTCCGTGGTTCAAAGTCAAAAGGAAGCTTTTTGAACCAAGGTTCACCTTCGTTCTTAATTCCTGTGGCTTCTGAAATCAGCTCCACTGTCAGCTTGAAATTGAGGGTACTAAAGGTGACCATATCATTTTTTAAACCTTGAGCAAACTTACAGGACACCTCTGTATTATGCCCATCTAATCTCCTGAAGAAATCCATCCAACCTGCTTGTTGGAACAACTCAACACATCCAGGAAGCTTCTCAATCCAAGTTATGTCAGTGGGCTCAACCCTGTTCACCTTACGACTCTTGCCCATTTTTATGAAAAACTGAGAGCTGTATGTCTTCAGTAGATAATCTATGAACTGGTTTTCTTCTTCTAGAGCCTCTTCACAATTCCCTGTAAATTTCTTGACAGATCTCCTTATGTTTTCAAAAGGTAAAATAAATCTTTCCAACAAGTGGAAGAATTCAAATCACCAAAGGCTTCAATGCTCCTTCATCAAACTTGAGAGTAAGATTCAATCATAAATGAGACTGTCACCAAAACAAAATAACACTGCCCATCTTCAAAATGCACAATCAACCACAATGTCGAAATGTTTTAGGCTACAGGATACTCAAACTCCTCATTTTAGGATTAAGAAAACTAGATATCATGTATAATATACATTCAGCTATGACATTCTCCTTCAATACAAACTGAGTTAAGTCACATAAAACATCACTTAAATCATTTGAAGCATCCAGACCTTTCAATGCAATTGAGGACTGTCACTGAATGTAGTTGTTCTAATTCTAGTATTGTATTCTTATTCCTATGTATCCATGCTAACATCAATCTTCAAACCCCAAATTCTTCACAGTTTCAGACTTTGCAAATGTAATATCAACCACAGGCTTCTCAGGTAACTGGAGACTACTTGTAAGGTAAATGAGCAAACAGACTCTTCTGCAATATATTCACATTAGCTTCCTGTAGCCTTAGTACTAAAAATGACACTAGGTCTTCCAACAATCCTAGTCATTCAACTCATTAAACCCAATCTATATAAGTATCCAAACTTTTGATGTAATTTGAGTGCAAACATAAACAGCTTTCAACCAGACTATTTCAAATTTCAACCACTGAATATTTCAAACCTAGAGCTATTTTCCAATACTCAGTTCAACAAAACTTCTTAGAATGGTTCAAACAGCTACTTCTTTGGATAGACTTTCATTTCATTGCACATTTTATCATTTACATCGATCAATTTTGATGAAACGTACCCTGTCATCAAAAAACCCCAAATTGGCAGATATATGGGTTTATCATGAAATACCTGCTAATTGATCGACTGCAGTGGTTTAAACTAATGCATTGAGCTGTCAAATGCTTTTCTTCAAGTGTACAGATGTCCTTCAATGATCAATTCGACTGCAAGTAACGGAATTAAAAAGCCCTAATTTCCCGTTAGCCTTCATAACCTTGTCTCTATTCTACAGCGACACAATCCGGTTTTTAAGCAATTAATGGTTACCCCACGAACTCTTTCACCTTTAATCAATGCATATAAAGACAAATCATTTCCACATTAGACTAAATTTCGCTGCTAACTGTCAAACCAAACCGCCTTAAGAGTAATGATAGCCACGATTTTCTTCACGACCTGAGAACACCTAGAAACATGACAACTCTGTAGCTCACACATAGAAAACCACTCATAACCTAGGATTAGTCATTCCTCGTTTGAAATCCTGACAAAAATCTGCTAAAAAATCGGAAATAATGAAGGCCTCGATATTCTTGTAGCGCGCCTTCATTATTTTTTAACCCCAGCGCTACAAGAATAAATCTAGTGCTATTTTCTTGCAATTTTTCAGCTTTTTGACATTTTGTGTGCAGTTTAAAAGTTGTCTTGAATTATGATCATGCAGGACCATGCTCAAAATGCTATTTGTGACCATATCATTCGATAATATGACTTTTAAAAATCCTTCAACAAAAACAAACCTATGGATTAAAATTGAAAATTTCAAAAACAAACTCAAAATTTCATAAAAAAACACTAAAAAAAAAATTTCCTAAGAGAGAGAAAAATCAAAATAAAGTAAAGCAAATCAAACCAAAATTGAAGAAACAACTTTCATACTTAACATCTGGCTCCAGCTGCGCGATGAAGTCCTCCCTGTGAGGCTTCAAGAACCTGTAGACCAGTGCCTTCTGTTCTCTATCTACGTGTCTGCAAAACTTCCATTGGGCCATGGAGTCTTATTATGATTCACTCACCGGTATGTACAATGATCAGTGAAAATGTTCTGATAAACTGTAGAAATGCTTGAGGAATCGTCCATTAACAGGGCTGGACAATTCCTCACCTTCCAAGGACTGCAAGATAAAAGTATTGTTTTCTAACACTTTTGATACCAGAAAAGGGCCAAACCAAAGATTGTCAAACTTACCATGTTTACTCTTTTTCTCCTTTCTTGCATCCCACCTTAGAACCATCTCACCTTCTGAAAAAGAATGTTCTTTAATGTTCCTGTCAAACCTGTTTTTAATCTTGGCTCTGTGCAGCTGAGCTTGTTCATCCACCTTCTCTCTATTTTGCTGTAACTCAATCATTTCAAAGATTCTCCTTTGCATATCATCCGGTTCTTCTTGAGAATTCTGAAGAAATTTCATCACCAGAATCCCAAATTGAACAGGGAACACTGCCTCTGTCCCATAAACTAGCTGAAATGGAGAAGTACCAATTGCCTGCTTCACTGTAATCCTATCTGCCCACAATGCATACTTCAGCATTGAATCCCAAGACCTTTTGTTATGCTTCAGCAGTTTCTTGATGCTCTGAATAATGTTCTTATTGGAAGATTCAGCTTGACCATTGCCCTGGGGATAATAGGGTGTTGAGTGATTCAGAATGATGCCATTTTTCTCATAGAAGGCCACCATTGCCTTGGATTTGAATGCCTTGGTATTGTCTGTTACTAATCTCTGTGGACAACCAAACCTGCTTAGAATATTTTCTTCTATGAACTCCATAATAACCCTGTCTGTAGCATTTCTTGTAGGAATGGCTTCCACCCTTTTTGTGAAGAAATCTGTGGCAGTCAAAATCCAATGATGCTGTCCTAAAGATGCTGGATTTATTTCTCCAATAAAATCCATACCCCATTGCTGAAAAGGGGCATTGACTGCAATAGGCTTTAAAGGCAAAGAAAATAATTTCTGTTTACCTGCAAATTTCTGACAAGGAATGCAGGCTCTTACTTGCTGGTACACATCTGAAAACAAGGCTGGCCAATAATATCCAGCTCGTAAAATTTTGTAAGCTGTGGCTTTCCAATACTTGTGCCCTCCACAAGCACCTTCATGAGACTCTGAAATCACCTCTCCTATTTCAGATTGATCCAAACACCTGAGCAAGATACCCCCTGGATCCTTCCAGAACAATTGATCTTCAACCAAACAGTATTTAGTAGCTTTAAGTTTCAGAGATCTGGAAGCCGTCCTATCCAAATGTTCAGGACATTGCAGAAATAACAGAAAATGAACAATATCAGCATACCAAACTGAAGATGAATAAAAATCCATAATCCTTTCTTTTCCAGAATTGCTTGACTTTCTTCAGGTGCTAATTCTTCAGCCATGACATGCAATCCTAGTGCCTGACAATTGGAGTCAGCCAGCAACTTGGCTAGACTTTGTCCTTTGACAAGCTTAGTTGGACTGATCTCTACATCATATTCCATAATCTTCATAATCCACTTACCTCTCTTTCCTTCACTATCAGGCTGAGTTAACACATCTTTCACAGCAGAATTAGTTACAAAAGAAATTACTTTTGAATGCAGAACATAAATTTAGAAAAATTTCAACGCCTTTAACAAAGCATAAGCTTGCTTCTCCAATATACTGTACTTCAGTTCAAAATCTCTGAGAGTTTTACTGAAGAAGGCAATAGGCTGTTCTGATCCTTTTTTATTCTTCTGTAGTAAAACAACTGCAATTGTGTCTTCTGATGCAAATGAAAAGGTAAGGAATTCATTGGTAAAATCAAGACTCACCAACACAGGTGCTTCAGTAAGAGCTACCTTGATTTTTTCAAATGCTGCCTTTGCTTCAACAGTCCACTTTACTTCCTGATCTTTCTTCAACATAGCTGTGATTTGTTTAATGGTTTCAGCAAAGTTGGGAATAAACCACCGCAGAAAATTTATCTTGCCAATAAATGATTGCACATCTTTTTTGCTTCTAGGTAAACTAATCTTTAGTATTGCTTTCACTCTTTCAGGATCTATTCTGATGCCATCAGCAGACACCAAGTGGCCAAGCAGTTTACCTTCTCGCACAGCAAAATGGGATTTCTTGGGATTCAAAGACAGGCCAATTTTTCTGCATTTTTGGAAGGTTTGCGTTAAATGCTTCAGATGCTCATCATCTGACTTTGAGAAAACAGTAATGTCATCCAAATAGATGACCACAAACTTATCCCTTTCACCAACAAAGGCAATGTCCATCGCTCTCTGAAAGGTTGCTCCAGCATTCATCAGGCCAAAAGGCATCTTGTCATACATGAATGTCCCCCAGGGGGTTGTAAAAGCTGTCTTTTCCTTGTCATCAGGATGCATGGCAATCTGATTATACCCTGAAAAACCATCCACCATAGATATCCTCTGAGCTCCAACTACTTGCTGCAATACTTGCTCAATCTTGGGAAGAGGATAGTTGTCCTTTAATGATGATCTGTTCAGATTCCTGAAGTCAACACATAATCTTATTTCCCCATTCTTTTTTCTGACTGGAACCAGATTTGAAACCCAGGAAGAGTACCTAAGAGGCACTATTATCTTTGCATCCAGCAGCTTCTTTATTTCTTTTTCAATTACGGGGAACAAAGCTGGATTGATCCTTCTTAGTTTCTGTCTGAAAGGCTTGACATTAGGATTCAAAGGGACCTTGTGTTGAATAATTGTTGTATCATAAGTTCTTAGTTCTTCATAGGACCAGGCAAATACATCTACATGTTCCTTCAAAAGTTTGATATATCTATTTCTCTGTTCAGCTGTCAGAGATTTAGAAATTTTCACCATCTTTGGATTTTCTGCTGAACCAATATTGCAGTCTACTACATTGTCTTCTGAAGATTGAACCATTGGCTTTGAAGGAGTATCATCCTTTGTAAAAATTCTTTCTAAAGGCACTAGACCTTTTGGAATGAAGTTGCTCTTCAACTCAATGATTTTATGACCTGCTATCTCTTCTGCAGCAAACTCATTTTCCTGTTCTTCTTCCTCATCATCTTCCTGATCAATTTGGGCATTTGTAAACTCATCTGTAAGCTCATGAAATTTTTTGATTTCAATATCATCTTCAAATACCCTCCAATGCTTCACATTATCAAGTACACATGGTCTGTACCTCACCTCTATGGGATACCTTAGCTGGGTGGTCTTAGGAATTCTGAAGTGTGTGGCAGCCAAAGCTAATGAGTCTGCAGTCTCATTATGATTTCTTGGAATATGAGTAATATTAAATGCTATGAAATAATTATCCAACATATCCCATACCTCATTCCTATAGATCTTCAACAAACCCTGCTTTACTTGATAGTTGTTCTTGACCTGTTGAACAACTAGTTCGGAGTCGCCAAATGCAGCAATTTGCTGAATGCCTAAGTCTTTTGCAGCTTTCAATCCCAGTAGCAGAGCTTCATACTCAGCAGTGTTGTTAGTGGTAACAAACTCTGTCTTATACATGAGCTTCACTGTTTCACCCCCAGGGGAAATGAGCAAAACTCCAGCTCCAGCACCCTCTTTACATGAGGATCCATCAAAGTACAGCTGCCACAGTGCATCTTCTTCTTCTCTACTGTGTTTAATTGGCTAATCTTTTTCCACTTGTAACAGACCAGCAGAATCATCCTCATCACTGAAATTTAACATGCATGTACCAAGATCTTTATCAACAGAGTACAACGGGTGATTGGTGGGATTCTTATCATCTGTTACTATGTAAGCAAACTGCAGTTCTCTGTAAAGTCTTTTATTTTCCCCACCAAAAACAGGAATGGTAGCATAAGAAAGATCCGTCTGTAAGGTTCCCCCAACCTTCTTAGCCCATGACCTAGAAAGAAGCAAGCCAAACTTTGGTGTGATGTCAGCCACCACAACATCCATTATCACACTTTTCATAGGTAACTGAGCAAGGTTAACAACCGTATCTTTAATCACCCCTAGACACTTCATAGCTTGGGAGTCAAAGGCATATAGATCATGGTAAGGTTTGGTGACACTAAGGCCCAGGTCTTCCATCACAGCTTTTTGGCATCAAGTTATGGGATGCTCCTGAATCTAACAGGAAATTGTGAATCATTTGGTCATGAACAGTCAAGGTTACATAGAAAGGAGGAGAGGCACCAGCCTCATTTTCAGTCTTCTCAGCCAGAGCTGATCCGATGAAGATTCTAGGGTTTTCTTCCTACAAGTTAATTGTATCTAAAACAGGCTGATTACTGGGTACATTCATCACTTTCAGGACTGTTTCTTTGTATGAAGGATTCTTTATTAACTCAGTCAATGGTACAGGAATTTTTAATTTCCCTAGTTCATTCTCCAAACTGAAATTTTGGACAGATTTGTTTACCTCTTCAACTTCAGCATTCTTCCTTGATTTTTCTGCTGATTGCTTCTTTTCTATGGCAGGATCAGGCACTTGTTTATCAGGAACAGCTGTAGCAGGAACAGTAGCTTTCTTCTTTGGAGCTTGGACCACTTGTTTTGGGCCTAATCTGAGGTTTATAGTTTTCTTGGGTCCATTCTGATGAGCAACAGTGTTTATAGCAGCTTTATCTAAATCCAAATCATCTTCAACTTCATACATGTCAGCATCATAATATTCAGCATTCAGAAAATCTTCTTCAGTGACAAAACCTGGAGACAATCCATCTCCAAATTGGTTCATATCCTGATCAGTTTCTGTCTCTTCAAAGAGCAGCTGCTCATCAACTTCTTCTTCATCAGCTACATTATTTTGAAGAGGTGGGGGCACTCTTTGATCCTTGTTCTCTCTTCTTTCTCGCTGGATGTCATTGTTCCTGCGCTCTCTTGGCATAAATCTGGGAGCAAATTGCCTCCTAAACTGATTCTGGTTATTTGGATTCCTTTCAGCTTCTGGAGCAGGTTTGCAAGAATTCTTTTCAAGCTCTAGTTTATTCAGTTTAGCAGTAAGAATCTTTACTAGCTTAGCCATCTCATCTATCTTGGCTTCAGCAGACTGAGGAGCAGCACTTGTTGAAACAGCTTCCTTTTTTCCTTTTCTTTCATAAAGCTGCCGGGGTGTTTCTTTCTTAAGTCTGTTTGAAGCCAGCAAATTGGACTCTACCTCTAATGCTGCATCTTGCATGTTCAGCATGGTGATAGGTCTTCTTTCTCTCAGTAACAAAGAAAATTCATGATCAAAGGCATTGGCATAAGTAAGTTTTGCTGATGTTTCAGTAGGTTTAATTTCTGCTGGAATCTTACTATACATTTTGTTAAACCTTTTGGAAAAATCTGCAACAGTCTCATCCTTCTTTCTTCTGAGAGCTCCAAACTCTGTTATATAGTAAGTGTGGTCCTTTGTGTCTCCCCATTGCCTCAGGAAAATATCCCAGAGCTCTTCAATTATAGTGATTGAGTTGGCAGGCAACTCTCTGAACCACTTCCTTGCATCCCCATCAAGGCTCTAAACAAATACCCTCATCCATACATCTTTGATCTCAATGTTTTGGTTATCTGCATAACTTAGGAAAGCCTCCCAGTGTTCCTCAGTAGTGGTTTCTCCTTGACCATTGAACCTAGGCATATACTTCTGGTAATCACCTCTAGGAAATGCATGTAAAGGCTGAGGTAAAACTAATGGTGCATACCTAGCTGCAACCATCCGGTCCATCATATCGATAGGAGGGTTTTGACCTGCCATTGTACTAGCTGGTTTTGAAGATGAGGAAGCTTGACTGGAACTTGTTTGAAAAGGGATTTTTCCTACTTTTAGCTGAAAGAGGGGTATTTTACCAGGAGAAGCAGTCTTGGATTTCAAAAAGGTTTCAGGATTAGTAAAAACTTGAAAAGTACTCTCAGGGATGGTAGGTTTTATCCAAGGTGAGGTTTCAGCTGAATGTAATGAAACACCCAACTGTTCAGGGTCACAGGAGGCTGGTAAAGATTGAGACCTTCTGAGTTTTCTCGTTGTTTTTAAGATCTGCTCAGGGTCTGTCACACCCAATTGTAAAGGAGAAGTTAGTCTATTTCTGGTTCCAATTCCTTTAGAAGCCACTGTGACAAACTTGTGGTGAAAAATAGCCTTCAAAATGCTGGTTTAATTCCACCTCTTAAACCAGGAAAAAAAATAAGTATCCCAGGGAAGATATGCTTCAGCTTCGTCCCCGGCAACGGCGCCAAAGATGTTTGTGTCAGAAATTGTTTCTAAGGCCAGAGAAACAAGCCAACACACACTCAAGATAAAATTCAATAAAACTAGGGTTTAGGGTTGTTTTGGTATGATTTAATGGTTGTAAGCTTTAGGAACTAACAGGGAATACATTCAGAAACCAAATAACAACTAAATCATAAACATAAGATGATAAAGATGCCTGATATATCCAACAAGATCAACAGGAAACTATGCTGAGGTTCATACATAACAGACAAGCATTACCAGCAAATACACATTAACTAGCAATGAATATATCTATTAAGAAACTAAACAAGTTCAATAATGAAGCCAACATAGAAAAACTGAAGGGGAAAAGTCATATATATCTCATAATTTCATCAGCAAATGCTCATAAGAGTCACAATACTTAGATCTGAACAAGTCTGAAGATACAAATAGTCTGCAGACCTCCTATAGCTCCCAAAAATCATAACCCTTTCCAAGACCACTCTATCTATCTAAATAGTCTCTCTTTACAAAATCAGTTGGGTCTAAAACCATGTGTTTAGCAAAAGACAACAACTAATTAAAAGGACAACTGACTATAGATCCTTGGATGCCTCAGCCAAGAGAGCAATACCATCTAAAACCTAAGCTCTCCTTTTAGCCTTTTTCTGCTCCTACTCCATGTCTTTTATCTTTTTTATCAACTCCTCATTTCTCTGCTGCAGGTCCTGGACTGTCCTTTCCAATTCTGTGCAATGTATATCAGCAGCCCTTTTTCTTTTAAGAGCCTCCTTTGAGACTGCTGTGAGCTCCTGGAAATGATCATTTACATATTGAAGATCCTCTCTCAACCTTCTGTTGGCCATCATTAAGCCATCGTTGACCTCCTGCATGTAGCTCATTTGCTGCCTGTACTGCTTGACAGTCTTCTGCAAATTCTCCTTGTCTGTGTCAATGACCTTTTCTGTCCTATCTTCTTGTTCATCTGTAGGCCTCCAAGGTATGTTAAGCCTCTTAAAGAGATCTGCATCATCAATCAGCAGGTCTGCATGAATGTCTTCAATGCTGGGATTTTCTTCACCTATTACTTCAACTGAAGGAGTTTCTTCTTTTAAATGTGGCTACCTTGAAAGACCACTTCTAATTTCTAAATATATTTCAGATAACTTTGATACAGGCTTGCTTGAATCTTCTAATGATTTTGATGAGCTTTTGACTTCTGCAGGATGCACATAAGAAGATTTTGCAGCTGCTGGCTTTTTCTCTTTTCTGCTAACTTTCTTAATTTCTGGATTTTCATCAGGAGATACATCATCTAGTATAGTAATTTCATTTGTGTTTAACTTGGGATTGAGCAATTTTTTCATGCTCAGTCTTAGTTTGTTCCCTGACCTAGTTTTAGGTCTCCAGTATGATGTTATTTCTCCTAGCATTTTCAGCTCTTTTCCTTGATGCTGGATGGCAGCCAATTCAACTACTTCAAGTTTATTTTTCTTTCTGCTAGGCTTTGCTGATTTGCTGCCTAAAGTAGGAATTTCTTTGACTGTTTCATCTTTGACTTCTACTTTAGTAACAGGCTGCTCTTCCTCCAATAGGTATCCCTCATTATCTGAAAGAATGGCTATGGGGCTTCTTGGTTGAGTTTGAATATCCTCCTTAGATACAACAGCCTCCTTTATCTCCTCAGTCTTCACTTTATTAGAATCTTCATTAGGTACCATGGGCTGTAGCAGCTGCTTTTGGTCTTCAAATAATGAGTATTTGCCTTTACTACTAGCTGAAAACAATTTAGGTTTCATATCTTCCTTCATTTGCTTTGATATTTTCTTAGCTTTGACTTCTTCTTTATCCTCAAGCTTAGGCTTCAGACCTAACTTCTTCATCATCACCTTACCTTTATCAGTTTGCCTCTTAGGCTGTTGTTCCTCCTGTTTGACATGAAAACCTGACCAAAACAGAAAAAAGTCCCAAGTTCTACCTTCATGCTGCAACACAGTTTTGATGATTAACTTGATCAGTCCATGATGAAAAATTGACTAGGATGTATGGTATTCATGCTGCTTAATCCTACTGGACATTTTCTGCAGGCTCTTCAAAAATAAGAAAGGCAGGTTCATTCTTGAGACTCCCACCATGTGTTGAAGGAATCTAAAGTGATACTTGAATACATATGCATACCTATCCTCACAAGTAACATAGCTTTGAAGTATCCTGATTGGCTCAACCCATTCTTTTCTTAAATTCTGAATAGGAATGCCTTTATTCCAGTCAGGAGTGACATTGGGTAACAGGTATCTCTGTGGTTCAAAGTCAAAAGGCAGCTTTTTGAACCAAGGTTCACCTTCGTTCTTAATTCCTGTGGCTTCTGAGATCAGCTCCACTGTCAGCTTGAAATTGAGGGTACTAAAGGTGACCATATCATTTTTTAAACCTTGAGCAAACTTACAGGACACCTCTGTATTATGCTCATCTAATCTCTTGAAGAAATCCATCCAACCTGCCTGTTGGAACAACTCAACACATCCAGGAAGCTTCTCAATCCAAGTTATGTCAGTGGGCTCAGCCCTATTCACCTTAAGACTCTTGCCCATTTTTATGAAAAACTGAGAGCTGTATGTCTTCAGTAGATAATCTATGAACTGGTTTTCTTCTTCTAGAGCCTCTTCATAATTCCTTGTAAATTTCTTGACAGATCTGATTATGTTTTCAAAAGGTAAAATAAATCTTTCCAACAAGTGGAAGAATTCAAATCATCGAAGGCTTCAATGCTCCTTCATCAAACTTGAGAGTAAGAATCAATCATAAATGAGACTGTCACCAAAACAAAATAACACTGCCCATCTTCAAAATGCACAATCAACCACAATGTCGAAATGTTTTAGGCTACAGGCTACTCAAACTCCTCATTTTAGGATTAAGAAAACTACATATCATGTATAATATACATTCAGCTATGACATTCTCCTTCAATACAAACTGAGTTAAGTCACATAAAACATCACTTAAATCATTTGAAGCATCCAGACCTTTCAATACAATTGAGGACTGTCACTGAATGTAGCTATTCTAATTCCAGTATTGTATTCTTATTCCTGTGTATCCATGCTAACATCAATCTTCAAACCCCAAATTCTTCACAGTTTCAGACTTTGCAAATGTAATATCAACCACAGGCTTCTCAGGTTAACTGGAGACTACTTGTAAGGTAAATGAGCAAACAGACTCTTCTGCAATATATTCACATTAGCTTCCTGTAGCCTTAGTACTAAAAATGACACTAAGTCTACCAACAATCCTAGTCATTCAACTCATTAAACCCAATCTGTATAAGTATCCGAACTTTTGATGTAATTTGAGTGCAAACATAAACAGCTTTCAACCAGACTATTTCAAATTTCATCCACTGAATATTTCAAACCTAGAGCTGTTTTCCAATGCTCTGTTCAACAAAACTTCTCAGAATGGTTCAAACAGCTACTTCTTTGGATAGACTTTCATTTCATTGCACATTTTATCATTTACATCGATCAATTTTGATGAAACGTACCCTGTCAGCAAAAAACCCCAAACTGGCAGATATATGGGTTTATCATGAAATACCTGCTAATTGATCGACTGCAGTGGTTTAAACTAATGCACTGAGCTGTCAAATGCTTTTCTTCAAGTGTACAGATGTCCTTCAATGATCAATTCGACTGCAAGTAACGGAATTAAAAATCCCTAATTTCTTGTTAGCCTTCATAACCTTGTCTCTGTTCTACAGCGACACAATCCGGTTTTTAAGCAATTAATGGTTACCCCACGAACTCTTTCGCCTTTAATCAATGCATGTAATGACAAATCATTTCCACATCAGACTGAATTTTGCTGCTAACTGTCAAACCAAACCGCCTTAAGAGTAATGATAGCCACGATTTTCTTCACGACCTGAGAACACCTGGAAACATGATAACTGTGTAGCTCACACGCAGCAAACCACTCATAACCTGGGATTAGTCATTCCTCGTTTGTAATCCTAACAAAAATATGCTAAAAAATTGGAAATAATGAAGGCCACAATATTCTTGTAGCGCGCCTTCATTATTTTTTAACCCCAGCGCTACAAGAATAAATCTAGTGCTATTTTCTTGCAATTTTTCAGCTTTTTGACAATTTGTGTGCAGTTTAAAAGTTGTCTTGAATTATGATCATGCAGGACCATGCTCAAAATGCTATTTGTGACCACATCATTCGATAATATGACTTTTAAAAATCCTTCAACAAAAACAAACCTATGGCTTAAAATTGAAAATTTTAAAAACAAACTCAAAATTTCACAAAAAGCACTAAAAAAAAATTTCCTAAGAGAGAGAAAAATCAAAATAAAGTAAAGCAAATCAAACCAAAATTGAAGAAACAACTTTCAGACTTAACATGAACATTACAACATCTCCCCCATATTGTGTTGTTTTTATGTCCGACATTTTTTTTGGCAGATAATTAAACTTTTAATTTTTTATTGTTTTGTTAGGTAGGAACATTACAACATTTCCCCCATATTAGGTTGTTTTTGTGGTAGACATTTATTTTGGCAGATAATTAAAATTTTTATTTTTTATTATTTTGTTAGTAACAAACGTTACAACATAATATCGACAAAAGTTACAAGATATCACTTGACAAATGTTACAAGATCTCCCTCATACTGGGATGTAGAGCACCTCTCGACGCAGTCAAAAGCATGAAAACCATGACTTGAATTTCCCCCTCAAACTACTAGCTTGAGTCTTCCCTGTTCCCCCTTTTTGGTGGTGAGCACATTGACTAAGGCATGCTTCATGTCAACACAAGAAACCAAACAACTCTATGCCCAAAACCTTGGACCAAATTCTATTGCACTAGCCAAATGACCAACACCCACACCAGGCTTTCCAGGTCTCCTTGTCATCAACTTTCATTTTCGTGTCATTACCAGAAAGTTGAGTCAAATAATGCCTAGATCCTACCATAGTATCCCCATTATCATGAGATAGAATGTATTAGTCACTCAAGGCATGAATGTTCATCGTAGAGGAATTAACCACACATATGTTCATTCCATTTCCAAGGATCTACTCAGTTCTCGCTAGTGTAAACACAGTGTGTAGGCGGTATCAGAAGCTAAGGTTCTCTGGCATAGAGTATCCATCTTGAAGTGTCATTTGAGGCTCAATAAAAGAATGCTCGATGAGAAATCCCATCACCTCGAAAGAGAGGCCATGCAGGAACAAAGGGAACATAGATCCCACGAAGTTGAATCATCCCAAAAAAAAGTGAACCATGAGAGTAGACAATTCAGGAACTCGTGTTCCACATGGGACTGCTTGAGAATCAGATGATCAAGGTCACGGGAAACTCCTTCAGGTTAAAGAAAAACCCATATTTTCTAGGCATGCTATCTGGAGAGGGCTCATTCTCCAACTTTTCTTAGTTTTTGTATGTTTTGCAGATGTCTTAGGCTGTTAGAAACTTTTTGTCTCATTTACAATAGTATATTGGTTAATAAAATGGCTAAATCTCCTTAATCGAGAGAATGTTTTGTAATATGTTGGAATAGGTCCTAGTTTTTGCACTAGTTTCTTTGGGACTCAAGTCATTGAACATATTTTGTATTTTTGTTGTGTGGCTCAACCACTTTTTAATATATAAAAAATATACTAGTTTTGGTTAATATATGTGTGTGTTTTCAATATAGTTTATCTTTTTTTCCAAAACTTATACAACAATAAATTTATTATAAAACAAAGGTAAACAAAATTAATATAATTTAAAATTTATTTATAATTTTCAATATAATATATAAAAATTTGCGGCAATCAATTATTAAAGCTATATCAATTATTTACCAACAAAATGAAATGGAAATAAAGCACAAAAACATCTATTAACTCCATAAGTGGTTTAATACATACCTATGGGAAATAGTCTTCTTATATAGGAAAATCCAAAAAATGGGGGTACTTATGTTGTGTCATCTCTTTATTTTAACAAGTGAAATGAGCATTAAAGCTACTTAATACCTTCCTCTTAAAAATAGTTTGAAAATAATGAGAAAATAGTGATAAGAGTAGGTCGTAGTATATGAATATCTTGCACTAAATCATTGGCCAGATGAATAAGCTAACATATTTTGTATTTTTTAATGGTTGAAATAGATATAGTTATATTGTTTCTTATAATATATTTGATATATTCAATACAACCCTAAATATGTTTTTTAAGATAAATTATTTTGTAGTATAAGTGGTCACTTGGAAAATGCTTAATGGATATATGGGTTAGCACATTAAGTATCAGTGGGTTAACTTAGCTTCAATAATGGATAGTTATATTCCACCATAGCCTTCCATGTTCAATTTAAATCAACCATAGTAGTTGGGGAGTTAATGGCTTAGTAGTTAAGGCACATTAGTATGTTGGTTGGCTAATGGTTAGGGGGCTTGTCAATTACAGGATAAAGGTGAGAGGGTGTGTTGGTTTGTGGGTCAATGGTGAGGATCTTATTATCCAGTGGTTGGGGTTATTACCGAGTGTTAGTATTTTTTTTTATGTTCTTGCTATGTCTTTAGTAAAAATTATTCTTTCCTAATATTATTTTTTTATTTAATTGTAAATTATATTTATATACTATAAGGTATATTGTCAATAGAAACAAAATAGTATATATATATATANTAAATTACAAAATCATCTTTGGTTTAGGATTGAATGCTACAAAAAAACACATAGTAGTTTATTGAAAACTTGCATTTCTGCATTGCCTCCTATATTCTTTCAAAGTGTCTCATAATGGAAGGCTGATATGCCTTCTTCCACCTCTTCTGTCTCTATAAGCCCAGGCTGATATGGGTGTGTGCAAGAAGTTGAGGGTCTCTTTTGGCGTGTTAGGTGCAATATAAAACTAAAAAAACAGACATCCATCAACTTGCATGGATATTTTGAGACACTTACACAATGAATCTTGCAATCAGTAAAAAACAAGAAATGTAGGAAATTGAATTACCTTTCCAAATATATTATTTTTTTCTATTGAAAATATTGTTACCTATCTAAAGTTAGATATTGTTTAACGGGCACTTTTTATTTTTAGGACAAATTATAAGGTATATGTTTTTGTGGGTGCAGCATCTTAGTGTCTAAATGATGGAATAAACTTATGAAAACTAGTATACATATAGAGAACATATAGGACTAGTGCACGACTATTTTTCCAATAATAAAAATAATATTTCTAATTTTTTTTTTAGTTATCTAAGAGATCAAACCTCAAAAACGGTACGCCAATTGTGGGTGCAGTGTTTGAATGTCTTAATGCAATTATTTGGAAATGGGTTTTTATATCATGTAGAGGTTGGTGTTCTTTAGTGCACCATACAAATTTCTTTTAAATGGTTGAGAAACGAAAGAGATATGGACAAAACACTAATAGTGTGTTTTTTGAGCTAAGGAGTGATGACAGAAGAAAAATAAGAAAAAAATAGAAAAAATTATTTATTCTTGTTAAAATTTACATATTTAGAATTTGCAAAAAGAACCATATCTGTTTCTAAAATCTCATAAAAAATAGAGGTGTACAGCATAATCAGACGAACCGCTAAACACGAGCATATTGGAAATTTGCATATAATGTTGAATTAGCCATGGTTTAACATACTCCAAGGCATAGGCATGTTGAATC
>LPNX010622189.1:102026-123102 GCA_001517045.1 Pseudotsuga menziesii
CCTCCATCTATAGTGGTTTTTGAATCTAGGGTTTCACTCAATAGGGGACAATGCAGTCACACCAACGAGGGCCAAAGATGGAAAGCCATCGACAATGGGGATGCGGTTGGCGTCTCCATATTTCCCATGCCCAAACACACTAGCAAGAGTTGATGGAATTCAAAATTGAGGCTCCGTGAGGTTTTTGGTGCACCGGGCACAAGTCCACCAGGTGTCCCTAAATGGTATCTAGAGGTGACCCACAACTCGCCATAGATCGATGCTCGGGCCTCCGATCGATGAACCGTCAATTCTATTAGATTCGTGATGTGGGATTTTAGATAAGGGAGGGCCTCTGCCTCCTGTCCATTTCCTGGTGACCTCCCTCTATGGTGGTTTTTGAAGCTATGGTTTTGCTGAGTAGGGGACAATGCAGTCACGCCAAAGAGGGCCAAAGTTGGAAAGCCACAGATGGTGGGGATGTGGTTGGCATTGCCATATTTCCCATGCCCAAACATGCTGGCAAGATTTGACAGAATTCAAAATTGCAGCTCTGTGATGTTTTTTGTGCATCAGGCACAAGTCCACCAAGTGTCCTTGAAGAATATCTAGAGGTGACCTACAACTCGCCATAGATCGATGCTCAGGCCTCTGATCGATGAACCATCGATTCCATTGGATTCGTGATGTGGGATTTTAGCTATGGGGGGGCCTCTCCCTCTTGCCCATTTCCTGGTGACCTCTGTTTACGGTGGTTTCTAAAGCTAGGGTTTCCCTCAGTAGGGGACAATGCAGTCACGCCAATGAGGGCCAAAGCTGGACAATGCATTTCATGCCAACGAATCCCAAACTTGGAAAACCATATCCCTAACTAGGGTTTATTGTTTAACATGCATGGCCCATAACCATAACCCTACCAAGGAAACCCTAATCCTAACCCTAATCTTATCTTACTGTCACAACTCAATTCAGAATCAATCTAATGTCCAACTCAACTTTTTCAAATCTGGTGGACTTATGCTTCAAATCATGTTGATTCACGAAGTTGGTTCTCAGTCTTTGGATTATATTGTAGTTCCTTTAATGCCAAGTGATTAGTCATTGGGTGCATTGAATAGTGTTGTTGGTTGTTGATGAAATGTGAAGCATGCATTGCACTTAGTTTTATTAAATTACACTTGATCATTGACTTAACTTGTAATTTAATGAATCCAAACTCACAATTTTTAATTAGATATATCCAATTGGTGTGCAAGTAGTGAGCTCATTGAAATCTTGAAATACATTGTATTGCACTTATATTTATTAAATTACATGAGCAAGAACTTTGAATTTAGTGTGCATGTAGTGAGATCATTGAAACCTTTAAATATAATAGCTTTTTCATGCACAGTTTTCATTCTATGCCCTGGGTAGGGATTCAACAGGTGTCCCTGAAAGCCTGTAGGAGGTGGGATTCAACGTTCCATAGAATCATGACAGTTGCTTGGATCGACAAACCGTTGGATTCAAGACATCGCGATAGTACTAGGGTGGCCCTCTAATCTAGTTCCATGGACAAGAGACCATTATTTTGGTCAATTTTGGAAACTAGGGTTTTGCTCAGTAAGTGAATGTGAAATATTTGCACATGGGAGTCAAATTCGCATATTGCTTGACCATGAAGGTGTGGCTAGCATTCTCACATAACACATGCCTAAACACGCTTGCACGAACCACTGAAAGCCCTTTTTGATGCAGGGTTTCCACTCTATGCCTCGGGTAGGGATTCAACAGGTGTCCCCGAAAGCCTATAGGAGGTGGGATTCAACGTGCCATAGAATCATGACCGTTCCTTGGATCAACAAACCGTCAGCTTCATTGGATTCAAGACATCGGGATAGTGCTAGGGTGACCCTCTAATTTGGTTCCATGGAGAAGAGACCATTCTTTTGGTCAATTTTGGAAACTAGGATTTTGCTCAGTAAGTGAATGTGAAATTTTTGCACATGGGGGTCAAATTCGCATATTGCTCGACCGTGAAGGTGTGGCTAGCGTTCCCACATAACACATGCCTAAACACACTTGCACAACCCACTAGAAGCCCTTTTTTATGCACGGTTTCCATTTTATGCCCCGGGTAGGGATTTAACAGGTGTCCCTGAAAGCCTGTAGGAGGTGGGAATCAACGTGCCATAGAATCGTGGCTGTTGCTCGGATCGATGAACCATTGAATCTGTTGGATTTAGGACATCGAGATAGTGCTAGGGTGTCCCTCTAATATGGTTCCATGGATAAGAGACCATTATTTTGGTCAATTTTGGAAACTAGGGTTTTGCTCAATAAGTGAATGTGAAATTTTTTCACATGGGGGTCAAATTCGCATATTGCTCGATCGTGAAGGTGTGGCTAGTGTTCCCACATAACACATGCCTAAACACACTTGCACGACCCAGCATAAGCCCTTTTTTATGCACGGTTTTCATTCTATGCCCCGAGTAGGAATTCAACAGGTGTCCCCGAAAGCCTGTAGGAGGTGGGATTCAACATGCCATAGAATCATGACCGTTGCTCAAATCGATGAACCATCGGCTCCGTTGGATTTAGAAAATTGAGATAGTTCTAGGGTAGCCCTCTAATATGGTTCCATGGACAAGGGACCATTTGTTTTGTTCAATTTTGGAAACTAGGGTTTTGCTCAGTAAGTAAATGTCCAATTTCTGCACATAGGGGTCAAATTCGCATATTGCTCGACCGTGAAGGTGTGGTTAGCGTTCCCACATAATACATGCCTAAAAAAGCTTGCACGAACCACCAAAATCCCTTTTTCATGCATGATTTCCATTCTATGCCGTAGGTAAGGGTTTCAACAGGTGTCCCTAAAAGTCTGTAAGAGGTGGGATTCAACGTGCTATAGAATCATGACCATTTCTCGGATCAACAAACTGTCAGCTCCGTTGGATTTCAGGCATCGAGATAGTGATAGGGTGGCTCTCTAATCTAGTTCCATGGAGAAGAGACCATTTTTTTGGTCAATTTTGGAAACTAGGGTTTTGCTCAGTAAGTGAATGTGAAATTTTTGTACAAGGGGGTCAAATTCGCATATTGCTTGACTGTGAAGGTGTGGATAGCATTCCCACATAACACATGCCTAAAAACGCTTACACAACCCACCAGAAGCCCTTTTTTATGCACGGTTTCCATTCTATGCCCTGGGTAGGGATTCAACAGGTGTCCCTGAAAGCCTGTAGGAGGTGGGATTCAACGTGCCATAGAATCATGACCGTTGCTCAGATCGACAAACTGTCAGCTTTGTTGGATTCAGGACATTGGGATAGTGCTAGGGTGGCCCTCTAATCTGGGTCCATGGAAAAGGAATCATTTTTTCGGTCATTTTTGGAAACTAGGGTTTTGCTCAGTAAGTGAATGTCCAATTTCTGCACATATGGGTCGGCTTTGCAAATTCCTTGACCGTGAATGTGTGGCTAGCATTCCCACATGGAACCTACCTAAACACACTTGCACAGCCCACTAAAAACCCTTTTTGATGCATGGTTTTCACTCTATGCCCCGGTTAGGGATTCAATGGTTGTCCCTAAAAGCTTGTAGGAGGTGGGATTCAACATTCCATAGATTGATGACCGTTACTCAGATCGATGAACCGTCAGCTTCGTTGGATTCAGTACTTCAGGATAGTGCTAGAGTGGCCCTCTACTCTGGGTCCAAAGACAAGGGATCATTTTTTTTTGTCAATTTTTGAAACTAGGGTTTTTCTCAGTAAGTGAAAGTGAAAATTTTGCACATAAAGGTCAGATTGAAGGCGATTGTAGATCTTCCCCTCATCTAAGAGATGTGAGAATTTGTACAATGAAATGCAGGAGGATACAATGCCATTTCATCAGTAACCATGTGATGGAACATGTTTATGTTTAGAAACAAGTGGCCATTTGGTTACGCCATTATTACAAAATGTATATATATTCACGCTACGAATGCTTCGAATAATACTCCATAAACATGAATTTATAAAACAAGATTCAAAATAGTACTTCTCTAATCAATTTAAACTATAATAAAATCACACATAACTTTCATCTCTTTCAAAGTTGTTACTCGAGGCCATTCATCAAATGCCATGTACATTAACAAAATGATAAAATAATGTGTAGGACATACATAATATGCAGGATATAGTCATAACCATTATTTTGAATCAACCTTATAATACTCAGATACTTTTAGGTTTGATGTGTATCCCATGTATTCGTTAGATGAAGACATCATGCCAAACAATAATTTTATTTATGTAGACCACACTGGTGCATCACTTAAGTGTGTCAACTTCATGCATCCTTTAAACGTTTGTTAGGTTGTTATGTGGGTAAGGTGCTTTTGTATTCCACCAGGTTGGATCAGTTGCTTAGCTGTGCTGGGTGCTTATGTGTAATAGACCTATGTTCCATATTTTTGAATACAATTTGACATTGTTAATATAACATTGTATATGCAATTGGATCATGGTAAAAAACAATTAAAATGTACATTTTTGTCATTACATAATATTGTAATTGTGCTTTGTTCTCAAATTTATAACTGATATCTCCATGCAATCATAAAATCTATAAAAAATTGGGAAAATTACACATAGAAACATTCTTCGCCACACGTGTATGATCACACTTAAAAGATTGAACCATGAATATCTCAAGAGCCTTGATATGAAATATTTTTTATATCATAAAAGTTATAATACAAAAATAGAAGGCCTATCTATGGCCTGTCAATGTACATGTATAAAAAACATATTTGATGTACATGTGCAAACAAAATTACATCTATCCTGGACCGCGCCCCTATACTCTAACTTTGGATTGTACATAAAAATAAATATTTGTCCTGGACTAACACATCAAAAATCTAACTTTCTCTTGTTTTTCCTGGACCCTGATGCTTTTCGGCTCTGTCTACGACCAATGTGCATCTCTGGTGACTGCAAATCAATGACAATATTTCTTGATAAGGTAACTGAACTAGTACTATCCATCAATATTAAAGTTTGAAAATTTAAAATATAACTCAATTGTAAATAAAACAAAGACTCACTGCATCCGTCGGGGGTATATGTGCCTCCGGTGTCGAGGGTATAGGTGCCTCTACTATCCTCCACCTTGCAGAGAGCCTCTCTACCATGCTTCTCTGCGAATAAAAAAAAAATGTCAACTATCTCAAAAATTATCAACATGTACATGAATGAGAAAGTGCTAATCAATTATGTAAAAAATGAACATCTCACCGAAAAAACTATTTCTAGGGGATTATGCTGGGAATCTTTAATAGTAAGAGGAGCCATAGGTTGAACATCAACCTCAGTTGCGTGCACTAATGGATTAGGGTGTGGCTACATTCACCAAATGATTAAATAGTTAGACATCGTGCATGTCCATAAACAATACAAATGAAATGTAAAATTACAAATATTCAAGTAGATGTACCTCAGTGTGACTTATCCCTATTTTAGATGTGGCATTGATCATGGCATCAACAATCCCACTAAGGTTTGGCACGGATGACTCTACATTCTGATGTTGTAAACATGTGAAAATAACATTAAGAAAAACCACTTGTGTAGTGAATTCATAGCTAACCAACAACTACCATGTGAAGTGTGTACATTACCGTGGGATGAGTAGGTTGATCCTCATGCACACCCGCTCTGTTCAAGGAAGAGGGACCTCGTCTGGTGTAAACAACCCCCTTATCTATGTTTGGACTACGGGGAGATCCAAACCAAAGAGGCGGCGCAGGGATTTGCGATGACGTCTACATTCATAAAGTGTTACCATAGTTAGACATGGATTTGAATGGATGGAATAATATGTACTGAAAAAATAACATGTTGTAATATACTTACCCCTTCCCGGGACATATCTTCACCATGGGAGTGACCGCTTCCATCAATTTCTTGCCCCTCTTCAGATGCTAATAGCATTTGCAAGTTTAAAAATTATAAACATTATCAATCTATAAAGAAGTGTACAGTAAGAAATTTAAATAATTTGAACAAGATTCAATCATAACCCATGTACTTACATTCTTCAAGCAATCATAAATTCCACCTTGGACTATGTCGTTGATATCAACGTCTCCAGCATCACGTTCTAAGTGGGGTTCCTGCAACTTCAAAAATTGTAAATATTAGACAATTTAATAAATTAATCAAGACTAACAAATGCATTAACAAAATTATATGTAATAACAAAATGACAAGTGTTTAAATATTACCTCAATGGTGGTTCTTTGGGCCTCAAGTACAACCATACCGGGTGTAGTACCACCCCCGTGAGAGGCATCAATCTCCTACAAGAGTAAATATTGCATATATTACGAATCTTTTAATATGTTACATATAGTATGGAAAAATTAAAAATTAAACAATAACAGAGTTTTAAAACAATGTCCTTACCTGACCACTAGTCATCGTAGTGGTACCATGTCTTGGTCCAGGACCATAACATGGTCCCCCACATGATGTGCAGATGTGTGGCTTGCTCTGAGGCACATGGGATGTCGGTTTATCCCCACCAATAGATGTCCCTCCACCACCAAAAGCTGGTGGTTGTACACCAGCAGAGGAAGACGGCGCTCTTTTGTCAATAGTGGTCATGTGTCGAGAGACCATCTCAGCTAGAGTAAAAAATGCCTCCTGTGTTTGGGCAACCATGTCATGTGCAGGAGGGATGTATTCCCTCAATAGCTGGGCATGGGGTGCAGGTATCTGTGGATTGGCATATCTATGCCTAGCATGGGGTCGGTGTGGGGGCATCCCCCTACCAACTCCCTAGAAGCCCAACATGTTAAAATAGTTGACATGTTTCCCCATCACAAACTTTGCATACAATTTTTGGAGGAAGTACATTGGTACTTCCCTATTGTTGTAAGGGGGAATGTTAAAAACCATGTACCACCTATCCATCCAATTGTCTCTAATGGGTGGAAAGGTGCACCACTCAATATAAATATGTGGCCTGTTGATCTCTGGAATGTCATCCATCCCAGGCAGTCTAAACAATGAATAGATGGCTTGTTTTGTTATTTTGAGCTTTTTTACGTCGTTGTAACTTAACCCATCAACATATTGTTGTCTTTTCCTCTCCCTGTAATATGTGATGCTATACAAAGAATCATTCGATCTTGCGATCGTATCAAAAATAGAGAACAAAGAATATGACAAGGAGCGGCGAAGCTCATCTCCACCCCTCCAAGCAGAACCAATCTCTGTCAAATGGGAAATAAACCTTAGTATCTCCGCATTGTTATCCATAGTAGACACTGCAATCATAAATAAAAATAAAATATCATTAGAAATATAAACACATGATATAATGACATATGTCACACTGAAAATTGTATAACTAATGACATATAAACTAAATCTATCATATAAATTTAAAAATTGATCTTGAATTTACAGTAAAGAATAAACATTTAACATTTTTTCATTTCATATTTATGTCCTAAATTCAAGTATTAATTCCAATTTTTAAGTACATGCATGTGTACATAAAGTGTATTAAGTGCATATGTTGATTGCGAAGCTCCTCTAGCTTATTTTAAGGCTTGGATTATGAAGTTTCGTCGAAATTGTGAGGTGTTGATTATTGCCTTTGCAAGACCAGCTCCCAGATTGCAGGTAGAGGCAACAACTAGACCCTAGAATAGGCAGCATAATGTGTTGTTGATGAATAAAATCCCAGTATAGGCAATGATTTTGTTAGATATGTAATTATTTGTTGTAGTGTGATGTTTTTTGGACTCCAAAGTCTATTTAGTATAACTTTATGGATTTTATGGTTGCAAGGTTTCCACTGGATTATATCATGTATGATAGTATGTGATTGGCATGCTTAATCAAATACATCAACCTACCTATGTATCTTCACATTCATAGATTCTATTGTTGAACTTTGTGGTCTTGACCTTAACCAAAAAGTACCCTTTGTTCAAGACAAAATATTTGGTAAAAGCATGGGAAGCTTCTATACCTTATTTTAACACTTGGATTGGGAAGTTTCATCAAAACTATGAGGTGTTTACTGATGTTCTTGGAAGAGAAACTTCGAGAAGTTTCATCAAAATTATAAGGTGTTTATTGATGTTCTTGGAAAAGCAACTTCGATATTTCGGATACAAACAAGGGATATACCATGTTTGTTTATGTATTTTAGGGGTATATATGAATTCTACTTGATTTTTTTTTAGTTGTATATGCAAACTTGCAACATAATTGACAAACTTTGCATATTTGTTAATTTTGGTTTGGATTCACAATAGTGAAGTTCGTTTGTTTTTTATGAGTTAATCGGGGTTTTGGTTTACATTGGGCATGTAAATTACTTATGCAAGCTTGCAATGTGCTTGAAAAACTTTCCATATTTGTGGATTTTGTTATGGATTCACAAGGATCCTTGTGAATATGCATATGGAAATAGTGAAATTCATTTGTTTTTTGAGTTAATTGGGGTTTTGGTTTCCATTGGGAATGGGAATTTTGGGTGTGAATTTTGGTAGATAATCAAAATTATTCAATTTTTATCATTAAATTGGGGAATTGGTTTCAATTGGCCAATTACATTGGGGTTCTTGTTTCCATTGGCCAATTCCATTGGGGTTTTTGTTTCAATTGGCCATAATTTAATTTAGTATGGTTTAATTTTTCAATCCAAGGAAAATAAATTGATGGACAAAGAGAAAAAACATGAAAAGAAATGAGGAAAATACTTCACAAAGAGGAGGTTTATCCAAAGGTGGAGATGGAGGGATTTGGCACACCCAAAAATGCGTTCGCCCAGTCAAGATTTGCTCCAACATTGTCTAATAGCCGCGCAGTGAGGAGAAAAAGACGGCCTCAGCCTATTTAAAAAAAAACATGCTTTCCAAATCGTGCCTCCGTTTTAGTGAATGAAATCGTGTATTGGCTTGCATGGGCAGACTCGGGTTTACTGTATTTAACCAACAACACCCCTAGCTCACTGGCCCTTTCGGCGACAGACCGCAGAGCGGCCTGAAGTCTCACCCAAAGTGACTCTAATGGGTTGGCCAAAGACTCAAGTGTCTTCGACCAGGTTCTGTGGCATAGTGTGTGTCTTGCAGCTCTTCTAGCCTGCGAGGTCTCTCTCTCTGCGACGCGCAACTTCCTCTTACTCACAGGGACTCTAGCCCTTATCGCATCACCACGCCTCGGCCAACACGTAACTCCCTCCTATGCTATAATCTCAACCGCAGTGCACCACAGCTTCTCTGCTGGTGCGATATCACCTCCCTGTGATATCCTACCACTGCGGCTCTACGTACTTAGTGCTACTCGTGTCCGACTTACGGGACTCAACCTACAAGGCTGTTTACTCTGCTACTCTTAACTATCAGGGATGAAACATAGATAAACTCTTGTGCAAAATACTTAAAAACTTCAACTTGCAATTATCTTCTATAGTGCGGTAAACTGAGTAACGCATACATACATTAAACTGTAAACAAAGCCCATGGAATAACGGACAGATGTAACAAATAAACACAACACATAAACCAATCGCATAACACTCGATTTTAATGTGGTTCACCTCCAGGATGGAAGTTACGTCCACAAAACTGTGTTTCTATTATAGCTCGGGGAAGGTAAACACAGTTCTGGTGCACCACATATGCAGCTCGAGATATTCTGGGTAACTCCGCACATAGCCTAGAGCCCTTCTCTCTTAGATCTCTTCTCTTCTCTATATTGCACCTCTTACAATATACTCTTCCCTCTCTGTCGATCCCTACGGATCGTTACATGCATGCTCAATGAGCCAGCTACTGGTTATAGTAAGATAACTATAGATAAGAACAGAACCAGAGCTTGGCTTCTACAACAGTCTAACAATGTCTATCTTGTCTAACAACAAAACAATCAACTACTGTCTCTACTGTCTAACCTTTTACAATACAAAATATATCCCTTTATAGGCAGCCCGAAGGTCTCGCCATTACAACACTGTGGGCCTGTCCCAATGGTAACCCAAAACCCTAACTAGTGACATTTGGCATATCTGTACTTGAGGTATCCGCTTTTCGTCACACCACAGCTCTCTGCAGTCTTCCATGCTTCTCGACGCTGACCATGGGTACTGTGCACCGCTTCCCTTCTTCTGTCCTCCATCTTCAATACCTCGACCTCATTGCTCCTTTTCCTTTATGAGGGTAGCTGAGCCCTCCTGTCTTCGCCGCTGCCTTCAATGCAGTGGGTGATCTCTCTCTTCTCAGCCGCTCAGGTATTGTCATCTTCCTTTACTTTTCGGTCCCAACCATCATGGTTTCTGGCTCTGCTCTGTAGCTAGAAACGTGCTACGGCATCGTAGCTTTTCCTTATCTCCTCTTCTCCTCCGCCAAAACTATCTATCCGCTAATCTGGCAGCTTCTTCTGTAGCTGCGGGACCCTGCTCCAACATTCCCCTAACACTTATTTGTGGCTCGCCCCTGAGCCACTACCAGCAGGCTTCTCCTACTATAGCTTCGCCTTGGATTCCTGCGAAGTCCGTTGAAACTTGTCCCGAAGTCCTGCAACTTCGGTTTGCATCGCTGCAACACACTCTTGTGCCAAGTCAAGCATAGCTTGACTAATACTGGAGTCCTCTGCTGACTTAGTTCGTAGGTCTCTCTTACCTTTCCTTATTGTTGTACTCGCAGTCTCGCCACTTGCAAGACCTGCTATCATTGTGCCTACCATAAGGATTCAAATCCCTGGTATCACGAGAACTCCTCTCTATCTGGTTTAGAGCTCGTGCGATAAGGAAGATATAAATCTGTATCTTCCAGGCTTCTCAAAACCTGTCACTCGGTCTAGAGCCTTCCTTATGAAAGCAATACAAACCATGAATTCCATTCCGAGAACAAGCCTTTGTCTGCATGCTGGAATTCTACCATTTGCTGAGTTTGTTGTCCTCTTTCACTTTCCTTCACAATGAGTCACTCTAGGTATTCATGCTGCCTCTGATCGCCAGATTTTCATTTCTTTGCCTCAGCAATCTCTTGTTCTTCTCTTAGCTGATCAGATAGGTCAACTGACTTCTCCTGTTGCTTTTTTTTTCTCATTTTTACTTTCTTCCCGGCGGGAGATTTCTTCTCATCATTCTTCTCCTCTGCTTTCTTATCTTCAGTAATCGGCTCATCTTTCTTCTTCTCCTTAGTAGAGACTTTGATGACATCTTCTACATCCTGCGCTTGACTCCTTTTCCTTGGTAGCTGTCTGACCTGTGATGCACCTAATTTCACAACCTTGGGCAGCGTCATCATGGTAAATCTGTCCAACATCGCTTCTATAGGTTCCTCCTTGGACAAAACCCACTGGGTGGAGTTCTCCGGATGAGAAATGGCTGCAAATTCTGGAAATCACAACACTCTATAGTGGAATTAGCTCTGCATAGGGGAAACTTAACAATGCACTCTATAGCTCTTGGATCTTTGCAAATGTAATCCTCCTGAATGAATAATTTCTGCTTTTATGCTGTAGATGATAATCCCGAACGCAATGGTCATCTAGACTGAATCTGTCGGTCGTAATAATTTGCAAGGATGAGACCACACCCATCATCCGATCCTCAATAAATGCTGAAATGCGATCAAATTTCCTCAAAGCATGTGTGTGTAGGCGCTGGTCTCGTCGAAGATTTACCAAATCTGGAAAATTGAGTACGCTGCTGCTAAATCTATGGTAAGATATACTGGTCATTTCTTCATTAACTTCCTGTCAGAAGGTGACTTTACTGGCCCTCTGTTTCCTTGCGAAAGAGGGTACGTGGCACGGGGAGACATCGCACTGCCGTGATGCTACACTGCATCACCTACTCAAAACAATACTCAAGCGTGTTTTTTTTTTTTTTTGCCTGCAGGCCACTGATGACTTGCACAAAAATGAATCAACCTTATGCTATTCCTCATACTTAGAATACCTGCCGGTGTAGACTGATTCCCAGTGCGATGCCTCGTTTCAACTACACTGGACATCTGCACTATGATAAACTGTCTAAGCTAGGGCTGATAGGTGGGGTGGCTATCACTATAGAGCTTAAGCCTACTTCCATTAATCAATGTGGGAAGAAGCTCCCCATCCAGCTTGCTGAGCTGAAAGGCACCTCCCTCTGTAACTTGCTGTATCTGATATGGCCCCAGCCAATGCATCTTGAACTTCACTGGAAACTTAATAAACTTACTGTCGTAGAGGAGTACTAGGTCTCCGATCTGAAGAGTCTTACTCTTAATGTGTTTGTCATGCCAATATTTTTCTCGGGCCTTTTGCACTTTCTGATGGAAGTCGGCAATGAATCTGTCTTCCTCTAAGGCAAGCAGCTGCGCTAGCCTTTCATCCACCGTGTCTATATCAGTCATCCCGGTAATCTGAGCGATTCTTAAACTGGGAAGAATATACTCCATAGGCATAACAGCCTCCTGTCCATACACCAAGCTTAAAGGTGTGTGTCATGTGAGTTTCTTGCATGTGGTCCTATACGCCCATAATACAGTGTTAACTCTGAGGTCCCAATCATTCCTTTGGCTGTTGCAGATCTTAGTAAGAGCGTTTTCTAAAATCTTGTTAAAGGCCTCCACCGTACCATTAGCCTGTGGGTGGTAGGGAGTGATTTTATGGTGCTGAATCTGGAATTCTTCTGTCAAGGCCTCAATGGTGCTGTTTAAGAAATGTGTGCCTTGATCGCTCATCAAAATTACTAGGCATCCAAATCTACTGATGATGTTTTCAAAAAGGAACTGTACGGCTGCAGTGGCATCACAATTTCTTACTACTTTGGCCTCTACCCATCTGTTGAGGTACTCTATTCTAGTGATGATATTTCTCACACCAGTTCGTTTTCCTGGTGGGTTGATAGGACCCACAAAGTCTATAGCCCACTTGTCAAATGTGTGCAGTGTAACCTGCGGTCACAGCGGCATTTCATCTCGTCGTGAGGGTTTTCCTACCCTCTGGCAGATATCACAACATCTGCAAAAGTCCTTAGTGTCCTTGTGCAATGTAGGCCACCATAATCTTGCAGCTAGGATTTTCTGCGCAGTCGGCTTTCCTGCAAAATGACCTCCTGCGGTTCTTGAATGTGCCTCTCTGATGATAGTCTCTTTTTCATGCGGCATCACACATCTGCGCAGGAATTCATCTGGACCTAACTTGTATAACTGTCCTGTAATCAGGGTGAAGTCTGCTGCTTTAACAACCAATTGCTTCTTTTGCTGCTTAGTAAACTCATTAGGTGCTAATCCTGTAGTGAGAAAGTGAATAATATGAGCATAGTAGTCGTCTGTGATCTGAATAGAAAACAACTGTGCATCTGGAAAATTGTCCTCTAGGTTACTTGGCTCTTCTCCAGAGTCTATCCGTGATAGATGATTAGGTCCTGGTTTCACAATGATTTCAAAATCATACTCCTGAAAGAGGAGTAACCATCTGCAAATTCTTCCCCCTAACACTCGCTTATTGACCAGATACTTCAATGCGGAATGGTCAGTAAACATCTTGAACAAGGCACCCAATAGGTAGTGCTTGAACTTCTGTAGCGCATACACCATAGCTAAGCCTTATCGTTCTATCGTGGTGTAGTTCTTTTCTACTATCGATAGCTTTCTGCTGGAGTATGCGATAGGATGATCAATATCCCCTTCTCCTGGTTGTGTTAAAACAACTCCTAGTGTGATGCCAGATGCATCCACATGTACATGAAATAGCTTAGTCCAGTCTGGAAATACTAGGATGGGTGCTGTAACCATCTTTTCTTTAAGTGTGTCTAGACTCTGCTGACATTCCTCATTCCATAGGAATTTTGTATCTTTCTTTAGCAGTTTCTCCATTGGTGCTGTAATCTTGGCGTAGCCCTTGATGAATTTTCTGTAGTACCCAGTATGACCAAGTACTGTCCTCAGTTGCTTGACTGAGTTGGGTGCTGGAAGATTTACAATGATGGAAATCTTTGTGGGATCTACCATCAAGCCTTGTCTGCAAACAATGTGACCCAACAAAATACCAAATGGCGCACAAAATATACATTTCTTCAAGTTTAGAGAAATCTGGTACTGCCTACATTTCTCTAACATCAGTCTTAAATCTCCTATGTGCTTGTCAATTAATCCAAATACAGTCCAATCGTCAAAATATAGTTCTAGGAATTTATGGATGTATTCTTTAAATACAGTGACTACTACTCTAGAAAAGATAGCTGGTGCATTCTTAATACCAAAGGGCATTACCGTATACTGGAATGAGCCCCATACTGTTGCAAAGGTGGTCTTGGATCGATCTTCTGGATGGATTCTGATATGGTGATAGCCTGAAAAGCCATCAGTGAAGGAGTAGACCTCCTATCCTCCCACGTTGTCTAGCACTTCGTCGGTGAAAGGTGTCGGAAATGGATCATGAAGCGATGCATCGTTGAGTTTACGCAGATTGACATAGATCCTGATGTCTCCTTTGGTTTTCTTTTCTTGTACAACCATGGGGCTAACCCATTCGCTTTCTTCTATGGGCTCAATGATGCCTGCTGCTAGCATCTTATCGATCTCATCCTTAACTTTTTCTTTATAGCGCGGATTTAATCTATATGGACGCTGCTTGACTGGTCTAGCATCCTCCTTCAATGGTATCCTCATTACTCCCAGGTCTCCGATTATTCCCTTCATCTCTATGAGCTTGGTGGGAAATAGGTCTTAATAGTCATGTAGCAAGTCTGCAATCTGTCCGACTGTTTCATCGTTCCAATAGTCTCTAACAGAGGCAAACTTTGGTTATGTGTCTGTGCCAATATTGATCTTTTTAATCTTGATTGGCTCTGTGATTACTGGAATTTCTAGATATGGTCCCTCAACATCGCGAGTCCCTTCTGACTCTGGAATGTTGGTATTGCAAGGATCATCATCCTCATCCTCTGGTTCTGCTTCAAATTTATAGCACTCGAGTGCATCTTTTAACTGGATGGCCCACTCAGGCTAAGTTTGTACTGATGGGGTACAATCCTCAAATATCTTGATCTTTATTATATCTAGGGCCTGATCAACGCTTGGATACTCAGATTCAAAAGTGAAGGTGAGTAGGAAGCTGTCTATCATAAGTGGCCATGTAGTTTTTCCCTTGCACAATTCAGTCTTTGTGTACCAGTTCCTTGGAACGGTGTCCAAAGTGTGAATGAATCAGTTAACCCATTCATCCTTGGGAATTTCCGACCAATTCTGTTCACATGTCTGAATATGTGACCTGGGGTCACTCTCTTCGGTGTATTTCTGCTGGACATACTCTCTGTCGATAGAAAATCTGATCGCCATCAATCTCTTAATATCCTCCCATGATGCGATATACTCTTTATGTGCATACCACCATCTTGCAAGTGTGGCTCATACTGCAAGGTCCATAGCTGCGATCCTCTGTTCATGAGGAATTTGTTGTTCAAACTGCATGAGAAAGTCCTAGATATCTGTTAGACCATGAAATGATGGAATCTCATTGATCTCTGCGCCAATCCATCGCAGTGACTTAGTCAAGTACGCACATTTGCGCGCTGAGACTTCGTGAAGTCTGTTCTGCCAGTTCTCTAGACCAACATCTGAATCCGATGCACATGAGCTGTCGCATCGCCAACTAATGTTCCCTTCTACGGTTGGATTGATGTAGTCATTCTGGTTCGTGGTCATCTGATAGAGGCTCTCCATGTTATGTGCCTCTTCCTCTGCTCGGATAGGTTCAATATATCTAGGACCCTGAAAAGGATCCAACGGCGCGATGACCCGGATCTGCGTGTCCTCAAAGGTCATTTGTCTTCTCTTTAGGTTGATAATGGCCATGTTACCGATCGCCCAATCAATGCCTAGTAATGTTGGATATGGTCTACTATCGCCAATGATTTCTATAACTTCAAAGTCCGCAAAGCTGCGAACTCCGTCAATGTCAACTGGCACCTGGGGTAACCGACCCAGGGGTGCTACCCGCTGTTGATTAGCTAATCTCAGATGGATAGGCGATCTGACTAACTTAGGGCTACCCATCTGTTCCCATGTCTACTTAGTCAGAACATTTACGTCTGATCCTAGATCTAGGATCACCTCATCCATTTCAAATTCTCCAACCTGTGCTGTGAGTTGCATCTCTCTTCCTGTTCTTGTATGTTCCATAATATTATGAACAACACGCTGTGTATTGCTCATGGAAGAAGATGGCTGACACTGGTCTATGATGCACTGAAGTTCTCCGATAGCTTGCTCATTTCTCACGAGTTTTAAAGAAATCCGCAGGAAGGATTGTACACTTCCTGTCATCTCATCCTCGTCGCATGTACCCGATGTGGTAGCCTGCGATATCTGTACAGGGCTAACGCCACAAGGTGCTTGCTGCGGTATGCCCCTAGACAGCGGTACCTACGATCCTGATTGTATAGGTTCATCAAAGAAAGTCTTAGCTTCCTGAAATGTCTGTTTATTCTTCTGCAGGTCAAGTGGTGTTGCTTTGTTAGGAGCTCTGCGCACCCACTCCTGACCTGTGTTCTTTTCAGTATCTGGTGATGTCCCACTGGTGGAAACACCGTTGCGAGTCACAATGTTGACTCTTGGTTCTGGTTCTTCCTGCTCAGTAGCAATAAGCTGGATGTTCTGGTGTACTGCTGTCTTAGGTTCTCTGATATTAGCTATCAAGGTAGGACACTCCTCTATAGTGTGCTCGTACGATTTTCAATAGTTACATGTGGTAGTGGGGCTCTGAAAGTCGCTAGCGTAATGTCCTACAACTCCACAGTTGTAACAAGTAACTGGTCCGCGACCACGGCTAAAGCCCTCTCCACGGCCAAAGCCTCCTCCATGGCCAAAGCCTCCTCCACGGCCTCATCCTCTAAATCCTCCTCCTTGTCCACCATAAGCCAGATCATGCTATGGTCCTGCTGCTGGACCCTGTGTTTTTGACTGGACTCTGTACAAGTCTTGCTTGCTCCCGACCATGAGATCATAGGCTCGGCAATCGTGTTCATCATGGCCTACAGACTTGCAGAAGACGCAGTATAAGTTCTTAGGTGTCTGCACGTACTTCTGAAGTAGAGGGCAATGGTGAGGTAGATGTCCTCGCGTTTTGCATATTTCACACCATGGGCCGTGGGTCTATGGTAAGGGGTTAGGAGCCCCCGTTGCTAGATATTCTACAAAAACTGGGCAGTTGTCTTTAGTATGGCCTTGTACTTTACATCTTACGCACCATATGTCTTGTGCAACCTCTTTCCCTTTCCTAAGCTCATGCATCTGTAACGTGAGATTAGCCAACTGGTTTTGCAGATTTGTCATACCTGTACTAGTCTCAGCTAGAGGTGAATCCTCTAGTTTCATTGCCATCTCCAACGCGTTGTCCTGCGTCTGGAGTTTCTGCTGCATTAATGCCAGTCTGATGTGAGGGAGCAGTGCTGCAATAAACCATTCCTTATGCTGCTCCGGCGCAAACTCAAAACTGACTTGGTCTATAAGGGCTTTGAATTTTTGATCAAAATCCCACACCGACTCTGTAGGTAACTGTTTGATGTCTTTGAGCTCTATAATGCACTATGACTCAGACTTAGGTTTCTTAAACTCTTTAATCATGGTGGTCTTGATCTGGACAAGTGTTCTGGGTACTGTGGTATACTTCATATACCATGTTAAGGCTCGATCTCTTAGTGTGGTGACCAACTGTACAAGTTTAATATTATCATCATTGATTGTTTTAATGGTCTACATGGCTTCACATAGAAACCAATGCTGCTCTAGGTCCTCTGCCCCTATACCCTTAAATATAGGTAGCTTCATATCATCCCCCATTCTATTTCTACGTGGTGGATGTGGATTTGCTGTGTTACTACCACTTGGCGGTGTAGGTGGAGGTGATGTAGCGGTGGTAGGTACTGTCTGCGAACTACTGGATGGAGTTCCTATGGGATTGTTCTGAGTCCCGGTCTGTTTCTGTGGGGTATAAGGGTGGTAAGGGATACCCCCTCTGATCTTTCTGTGGTACTATGAATCTGTTGTCTAGTATTATCTGAACTATCTTCAAATATGGGAGATCTGAAATCTACTTTATATTTCTTTCCACTACGTGTTCGTCCAATGTCATCAAAATCACTTTCAAACTCTTGTGACATTACTATCTCTACTTATTCATCTGAAACTAGATCCATTGTTCCTTTTTCATGTAATAGCATCTTAATGGACAAGTTTAAAGATTTTAGGTACTTACCACGATATCCTTTGAAGAAGTAGCGCTCAGCCTCACTGAAGCTTTTTCTCTATTCAACTGCAAACTCTGTGACGAAGCCTTCTAGCACACTCGCAAGCCAGAAGTCTATTGTCTTCGTGAGGGGATTATCAAGGTTCTTCACGGTCTGAATCAAATCCGGTGTCCAGAAAATGTTTTTTTTCTTCTTGAATATGCTTGTATCAGTCAACTTTGATAACCAGTCGTAAAGCTCATCTCCGAAGGTCGCAAAAAATATCGCATGCAGGTCTGTAATGATATGTTTTTGTAACCAGGCCTCTGTACTCGGTCTAGGACTCTTGTTCTCTCATTCGGAAAACTCTTTCTGGTTATACCAAACCCACTCGTTGATTTCGTCTCTCGTAGGCCGCCACCAGAACATCAATGATCAGTTTGTTCAAAACCGGCAACGGAACCATTTGTTGGCTTGCATGGGAAGACCCGTGTTTACTGTATTTAACCAACAACACCCCTAGCTCACTGGCCCTTTCGGCGACAGACCGCAGAGTGGCCTAAAGTCTCACCCAAAGTGACTCTAATGGGTTGGCCAAAGACTCAAGTTTCTTTAACCAAGTTCTGTGGCAGCCTGTGTGTCTCGCAGCTCTTCTAGCCTACGAGGTCTCTCTCTCTCTGCGACACGCAACTTCCTATTACTCGCAGCGACTCTAGCCCTTATCGCATCGCCGCACCTCGGCCAACGCGTAACTCCCTCCTACACTAGATTTTCAACCGCAGTGCACCACAGCTTCTCTGCTGGTGCAATATCGCCTCCCTGCGATATCCTACCGCTGCGGCTCTGCATACTTAGTGCTACTCGTGTCCGACTTACGGGACTCAACCTACAAGGTTGTTTACTCTGCTACTCTTAACTATCTGGGATGAAACATAGATAAACTCTTGTACAAAATACTTAAGGACTTCAACTTGCAATTATCTTCTATAGTGTTGTAAACTGAGTAACGCATACATACATTAAACTGTAAACAAAGCCCATGGAATAACTGACAGATGCAACAAATAAACACAACACATAAACCAATCGCATAACACTCGATTTTAACGTGGCTCACCTCTAGGATGGAAGTTACGTCCATAGAAATGTGTTTCTATTATAGCTTGGGGAAGGTAAACACAGTTCTGCTGCACCACATATGCATCTCGAGATCTTCTGGGTAACTTCGCACACAGCCTGGAGCCCTTCTCTCTTAGATCTCTTCTCTTCTCTATATTGCACCTCTTACAATGTACTCTTCCCTCTCTGTCGATCCCTGCGGATCGTTACATGCATGCTCAATGAGCTAGCTACTGGTTACAATAAGATAACTACAGCTAAGAATAGAACCAGAGCTTGGTTTCTACAACAGTCTAACAATGTCTATCTTGTCTAACAACAAAACGATCAACTACTGTCTCTACTATCTAACCTTTTACAATACAAAATATATCCCTTTATAGGCGACCCGAAGGTCTCGCCATTACAACACTGTGGGCCTGTCCCAATAGTAACCCAAAACCCTAACTACTGATAGTCGGCATATATGTACTTGAGGTAGCTGCTTTCTGTCACACCACAGCTCTCTGCAGTCTTCCATGGTTCCCGGAGCTGACCATGGGTACTGTGCACCGCTTCCCTTCTTCTGTCCTCCATCTTCAATACCTCGGCCTCGTTGCTCCTTTTCCTTTATGAGGGTAGCTGAGCCCTCCTTTCTTCGCCGCTGCCTTCAATGCAGTGGGTGAGCTCTCTCTTCTCGGCCGCTCAGGTACTGTCGTCTTCCTTGACTTTTCTGTCCCAACCGTCACGGTTTCTGGCTCTGCTCTGTAGCTAGAAACGTGCTACGACATCGTAGCTTTTCCTTATCTCCTCTTCTCCTCTGCCAAAACTATCTATAGGCTAATATGGAAGCTTCTTCTGTAGCTGCGGGACCCTGCTCTGACATCGTGCACACGATTTTGTTCACTAAAATGGAGGTGTGATTTTTTTTACTATCCTAGTTGGAATGCCTATTAGCAGCCTTGGGACTAGGCTTGGCAGGTTTGGGATTGCTTGGGATGATTTCTTTTTTTTGGATTAAGAGTGATTGACTTCACTCCACCATTGCGTCTAAAAGGTCCCTCAACTTCTTGCACACACCCATATGCTAAGGCTTGTTTGGAGAGGGAGTCTTCTTCCATGTTCAATTCTTGATAGACATGACCAAAAGAAATCCTTCTAAAACTGTCTTTCAGAGACTGAATTTATGCTAACAAATGCTGTAAGTGGGGTTCTCTTATATTGTTCTTTTCATTTTCCCAATCAATCACCACTTCCGAGTCTCCAAAAATCTAGATTTCTTGAATTTGAGAGTTTTGTGCCACCCTTAAGGTGGCCCATAGAGCTGAGAGTTCCAATTTATTATTTGAGGCCTGTCCCATTGCATATTTATCTTCTTTTTCTTTGTTGCAGAGAAGAAAATAACTGCCCCAGCTCCTCCTAAAGGAGGGTTCCCCTGACTAGCTCCATCGAAGAAGGCCCAAGGCATTTCTTTTTTTATTTCTAGCTCCTTGATTATTCTTGTTTTGTGCCTGGTTGGATCCTTCTTATGTTCCTGTATTTTGTTCAATAGTAGAGGGATGACAGTATCAGGGGTTACCCACGAATTGTTGAATATGGCTTTATTCCTTGCTTCCCATATACTATATACATATAGAATTGGAAAAGCTTCAAACTGATCTACCTTTTCATCACTCCACCAAGCTTTTGTTTTTTCTTCTGATGTTCCACTTGCTTCATGCTCTCTCTCTGCATCTAGTCTGTTAACCACTCCTTTCCACACCAATATATATATATATATA
>LPNX010622189.1:131975-158674 GCA_001517045.1 Pseudotsuga menziesii
CCGGAGGAGCAGGAACAACTAGTGGAATCAGAAGCAAAGGATGCGAATTAAAACGAATAATGAGCCAAATTAGAAATTTTTTAATTACCCAGTAATGCCGACGTTGGTTCACTAAATGCCCTGTAGCATTAATGACCCTTATCAGCTCATCCTCCCAATCGTTCACAATTTGGTGAACATGATTAGGAATTTCATCGTCGTAGCCTTCGCCACTTGCAAGAGCAGTGAGCAGAACAAGCCGCTCAAGTGAATCTCCTCTCCCAACCCAACCTCTATGAGGAATGCCTCTATGCCTATGCAACATGGCTGAGACATGGGGAGAAAAGAGCTGAAGAGCGGCTGAGCAAAGAGAAGAGAACTGGGATTACGGGGAGATGAGCCTGAAGCCGAGAGAACATGGAAGTGCAGAGCGTGGAGCAGAGGGTAGGCGAGGAGAAAACTAAATAAGGGTGGAGTAGAGGTAAAATGAGTCGGTGAATGTCCTCGTCGAGGTTTAAATGCGTTGGCATGAGCTTTCATGAACTAGGGTGGAGAAATAACTCCCACCCTTCGTAGAATTAAGGCACGGTCTAATCCATGGTCCTTGAGACTGCCACGCACCCTTTCGGAGTTAATTTCCAAAGTAATTGGGAGGAGTGGGGATGTGGCATCTTGCTAACGCCATGCTTACTGTGCTAGTTCTATCCACATCAGTGTCTAGGTCACCCAGGAGGTACGTCGTGTCGGTGCTTCCCAAATCCATGTCACCCACATATGGGTATGTTCCTTGTTAGAGAAAGGCATACTCTCCAATTAAAATAAGAGGAAAATAAATGTCTAAATATATTTGGGTGGGAGGGTTGGGATTCATGGACTAGATTTAATGAAATCCATCAGGTAAGGATTCCAATTTAGGTAAAAAAAAAGTAGGGAAAAGGATGGGGGTAGGCTCCAATGTAGATCTAAGTGGGAGGGAACTCTCCAAGGAACCAGATCTATAACTCTACCACTAATAGCTAATTTTCAAAGTGAGGCACTAAGCCTAAGAAAAATTGAAGAAATATCAGGTCTTGGACTGATGCTCTGATACCAAATTTATATGTAAACAAGAGAATAAATAAAATTGATATTCTATTAGATTTGAAAATTAGTTTCTTACATAGAAAAACCTTTTTCTATAATATTCAAAATGAGGATGGTTAAAATTTTACCATGTTATCCTCTTTATTTAATATTAAAGTTAACCGCTTATTAAATATTCTAACATTCAACAATTGTAATCCTTCATATATCTGCCATCTCTCTCTTGAGATCTCTATCATTTCCTCACCTTATTGCAACCCCATATGCTCGGTGCCTATCAAATATGGTGTGTGTGGTTTGTTTATAGACTATATGGAATGATGTTGAAAAACATATATCCTCTTCCCATAATAAATGACCTTCTTGATCAACTTATAGGAGCTTAATACTTCTCTAAAATTGATCTTAAGACATGGCAGTAATAACTTCTAATACATTTTAAACATGTATGGAACATTGTTTCCAAATTATGATAAGTCAACATTGTTTGAGTGGGAATTAATGCGTACTAGTGTTACTACTTTTCCTACAATATTCATGATTTTGATGGATGATGTATTTCAACCATTCTTAAACAATTATGTGGAGGTGTATGTTGATGATATTTTGGTTTTCAACAATATTGTAATTAACACCTTCAACATGTTGCCTAAGCATTACAAACCCTCTATAAGCATAAGTCATGAGAAAATAATTCCAAATATTTATTTTTTAATGGCATCCATTAAGTACCTCAGGATTTCCATAAAAGAGAATGAACCAAAGTTGACCCTAATAAAAGTGGAAATAATTGATAGCTGGGTTCTGCTAAATAACATCATAGAACTCTATATTTTTCTTGTTTTTGTTAATGATTGTAAATGCTTTGTTCTACGGTTTTCATGCCTTACTTAGCCACATAACCAAATCCTACAAGTACATATAAAGAAACATGTTTTCGTATAGATCGTGGCGGAACAACATAAATTTGAAGAATATAAGAGGAAGTTAAAGATTTACCTTGTGCTTGAACTTCCATACACATTAGAGCCTTTTGAGATAGAATATGATGCATCATAATATACAATGGGTGTTTTCTTTACCTATAGTATCCATCCCATTGAATTTCATTCAAATATGTTTAACAACATAGTCCCAACTATTAAACATGTCACAGGACATTACATACAAATCTTCAAGTAGTTTGGTAGTAGAAACACTATTTGTTGGGAAAGGAGACAATGATTCAATTTAATCATAATCCACTTAAATATTTATAGAGAAGGAAGACAACTAAGAGTGCACAACATATTAAATGGATGAGTTTCTTACAATAGTTCCAGCTAGTTATTAAGCATCAATCAATTAGAGATAAGAAGACCCATGATTAGTTATGTCAACCACATATAACATTGACAATAGGTTTATAAACCAAGGGATGCGATATTGAATGTTGGTAAAAGTTCTACAATGTAGATATTGTAACTCACCCACATGTTACAATACATGATGATAAAACATAACCCTTTTAAACAGGGTAGCACATGCACATACTGGATTTTTAAAAAATTAGACTTAAATTAGAGAGCATAATTTCCACTCTTCTAATATTAGAATCGATTATTCATTAAACAAATTTAAACATGATTAATTAAATTACCTCGATGTGATTAACCACATCCTACAGAGCTGCTCCTACATCCCAACATCAGATCAGTTTATTAATTGACATAAATTATGGCCCCAACTTGACCATGCCTTCCTAGAATTTCCAACATCAAAAGTCAAGAGTTGGAACCACTTGACAAGTTCCTAACAAAACAATCCTGACGCGCCCTCCCATATGTAAGGATTCTGAGTTACCCAAAGTCAGCAGGTCAAACATCAGAAGTCAACACACAATTTAGACGAATTAAATCTATCCCTTTTGATGTCAATGTTCTGACCTTAGAAATCAAGTATACTAACGTTGGAACTTGGAAATTGACATTAAAAAAAACCCATTCCCAAATGACATGTTGATCCCGATGTTGGAATCTCGACATTGGAAACTCAACATTGACATACAGATACATTAATATTTAATATGCCAATATCAATGTCAGCACCTCAACATTGACACTTCGGTAAATCAAGAGTTAACTATTTAAATATCCACCAAGAATTTTCTTCTAACCCTAGATGTCGACATAGGTACTTCGACACAAAAATATCAATAACAACTCCTCTAATTTGAAAGCTTTAAGGCTTAGTGGTTTTTAAGAGAATGACTAAGGCGTGAATTAGGTTTGAAAATTAATAGATTTTTTTCCTTGACTCAGAACTAAAAATTAATTCAATTAGGAACATTCACAATCTACAGTTAATCATTGCATTGATTTCAACAACTTGAAACTATAACCAGCCTAGATCCAGCTTTACCCGGCTCTATCATGCGTCGAGAGGGATCAAATATTTCGAGGTGCAAACCTTGCTTCAACAATTGCACTCCAAAAAAGGGTTTGCACCTCGAAATATTTGATCCCTCTGGGCGCATGATAGAGCCGGGTAAAGCTAGATCTAGGTTGGTTTTATGTTTTTATAAAATCTCAAAACTTTAAAACATAAAAGGTGTTGTATGGTTCTAAACAACGCTAATTAACTATATACATGTTAAACTAAATACATTTTAAAGAATTTGCAATCAAATTCTAATAACAAAAATATAAAAAAATGTAAACAAATTATGTCAGTTATATAAATTATTCACTCCATTAGAATATGAAACAAATTCTAATTATCAATAGAAATGGAATGAATAATTTAAAAAAAAAATCTAATTAGATATATGAAACCCGTCAAATCCTAATTATATAAATTATTCAAGTCATTAGATATATAGAATCTGATTGAATAATTTAAAAACAAATTCTAATTAGATGCCACCTCGATACAAAAAAGAAAATCCAAGAAGTCATTCAGAGAAAACATACTTCTTATACATTAATTCAATTATACAGTCTTTTTCTTGACAGAAAGCGGAGAAGACATACCTGCTGTAAATTTGAAGTTGGCGGTTGGTTACAGCTTCATTATCATTTAGTTATCACCTGAATTAGCTCCACGCTGTGTCATTTAGTTATTACCTGCTGTAACATACATATTCTCTATTTTTAATTTATTCTCTTTATTTACTTCGGACTATACTTTGATATAATTGCATGATTTTTTATTGAAGTACTCAAATAAAAAATGCATTTATGTATTTTGATTGAGTACTGAAATCAAAAAAGCATTTCTGGTATCACAGATCTATACAATTATAAATGCAGATATTAGAAAATGTTTCAAAGTCTAGAATTCATAAAACAGGTAGGCAACAAATATATATCCAATATGCGACAAAACAAAAAACACGAAAACAGATATATGTTCCAGACCTTATTAATAGCCAAGCAACATGCATTACCAATCTGAACCAAAGGTTGGTAACATTTTAACATTCATATATATTCAAATCGTAAACATCGACATCAGTCAAATGATCGAAACATTTTAACATCTAGAATGTTAAAACGTTGGTAACAATTTTAACATTTATTCAAATGGCAGACATTCAGATAAGTCAAACGCTTCAAACATTTTAACATCTAGATCTCAGGCATAAAAAAAATAGAGAGATAAGCAAAACTGAGACAGAAAATTATACAGTCTGATAAGAAGACGACGAAGGATATGTAAAATGCTCTGGTTAGCCCAGAAAAAGAATATAAAAAGGTCCGTTCAATCTATCTTAATTAACTTGGTCTTATCTTGGAAACTGGGAAATTAGAACTAAGAACCTAACACTGTACTTGGTAATTTTTATAGTGTGAGCCTGGCCTATTTGTAAATTTTACTATATGAACCTTGCATGCTGGTGAATTCTATTGCGTGAACATGGCATTTACTTGGTAATTTATGTTGCATGAACATGGTTGTTTGTAATTTAACCTGTATTAATGTGGAATTGTATCCGGTAATTGATCGTTATTAACGTGGTGGAATTCGATACGCTGGTTAATATATCTTCATTCACCTTGGGTGGAGTAAGTTAGATCTGGGAAAATTTTTAACATTTAGTTGGCAACAATTTTAACATTTATCAAATTGCAGACGTTGGTATTGGCAATTGCTCCTCTTCTTTGGCATTTAACATCATTTCACTTTTCCTTTGCAATTTCATTTTCTTGTGTTCTTTGGAGGTTAAGAAATTCTTGCCCAATGGATTTAACAAATCATTCCATCCTTCAAATTTGAGGGTTCCATTTGCAATTTATCTCTTTTATTTTAAAAGTATAGTATTTTAAAGCTTTGATGCGTTCTGCACTGATAAAGCACAACACTTTCAATTGCAGATTCTATATGCTGGAATAGCTGGAAATCCAAAACAAATATCATATTTTAAAGAGGGTTTCCAAAATCATTCTTACCTTGTCCTTTAAACAATCATGTGGATAATTCTTCCATGGAGAGCTATGTGTTTGTTAAAAAGTAAACCTATGAGGCCCTGAAAATGCGTAGACTTTAATTTTACTTCTTTAAAGACTGTTATGGTTTTGCTTTTGTGAATTTATGTAAAAGATTGAATGCCTATATGTTTGATGTCAAATTATCTCAGTAAAATGTGAAAAAGAAAACTGTTAAATTATGCATAATCTTGATTCTTGTGTTATGCCAAATTTTGCAGATGGATCGGATTGTTGTGGAAACAAAAATTTACTTGTGCGGTTGTCCTAGATTGAAGATTTATGGATTTGAATTTTTTAATTTATTTTTGTTAATTCAGTATGGGTTTATGATGGATCTCAAGATTTGGATTCAGCTATTTTTAAATTTTTCAGATATGCTGTTGTATATACTTTACATGCATGCACATTCAGTTGTGCTTGATTAACATATTTTTACATTGAATTTTGGTGAAGTATGGACTTATTTTTGGGTAGTAAGAGTTGTAGAGAGATTTTAGGTTTTCATCTACTAACAGTACTTACTCCTCTATTCATTTTTTCTACGCGTATATAATTATGCATGTGGGTGTTGTGAATTTGAATGACACGCCCTGATATTTTTCCAGACCTGAATAATTAAATGTTCTGTTGTGGTGATTTTGTATGGTATTCTGTGAATTTATTTACTAGGCATCCATAAATTTGGATACCAATATATCAATTAGATCAATATATTTCTGAGCTGAATTATAATTAATTTTTTAAACAACCATCAACTATCCACAATAACCAAACCAATGACCTGTCGTTTTTGAGCCTTTATTTATTTAATTGGCACAGGGGGCATCCTACCAACCCCAATTATGTGGCCTGGAAAATTACGTCGTTTTGAATTAGAAAAGGAATCAAAGCGCTGGAATATTCAACATTACGATTTATTCAAAATGCAAAAAAAAAAAGATCACAATCCATACCTAAGATTTGTTTATAAGAATGCAGTCGCAGCCAATAGAGATCACGATTCAAACTCAGATTGGTTTATTCCTGAGACAAATCTGTAATTGCTCTCAGCCTTATTCCGAAGGTCCAGCTTGTAGGTATTGTTTTGAAGTGTGTATAGGTGTTTTGATTTACTTACAAAATATATATATATATACACACACACACTTAAGATTATTAATTATTAAGCCGACTTGTATATATAGATATATAAGCCGACTTTTTTATGTGACACGTGTCATCTCCACGTTGAGCACGGAATCACACTTCTACCTCATACCGGGCTGTAGAATGCACCTCTCGACGCAACAATTCATCAAACACAAATTTCCTTTCTGCAAGGAGCAAATCCAACTAGATTTAAGGCAATTGATACAATCATTTTTCAGAACCAACAAGACTAACAAGGTTCAACTACATAAATCAACTATTCAATTTATGTATTCACAAACAATAACATTCTCTTTGTATGAGTTATCAATCAAGGAAACAATAAATCCACACTAATTACAATGTTACTCTACTTTTTCCTTTTTCATGCAATTTAACATGAAGATGAGCACCCAAAACAATGGCCTTATTTAAATTCTCAAACAAATTGAAATCAAAGAAAAGAGCATGATAAACATGTGAAATTCAAGACACAATCCTCAATGGATATGCAAGCACTAATAAAAACATAAGGCATTTCCCCCCTTTAACCAGTCTATCAGAACTAGGAAAACAATAACATGTTTCATCGATAAACTAATTAACATTCCCTACAACAACTCATCAAATTCCAAATAGAGAAATTACTTGACAATTGACCTAGCATATTTCAAAATAGAATATCAGTCAAACACAACATTTATTTTGTCTCATTAACCAACTTTCAATTCATAAAACATAAGGTTATGAAATTTTCCTTCTAGGGTGAAAACGTGAAGTTTCTATACAATTTTTTGAGAATTAGTCACACTGAAAATTCAAGATCATCACAATGAAAACAAAATAAAAAATGTAAAAACTCATAGGTATTTTCCTTGCAATTTCCTCTTCAAAAGGGTAGTTTTAGTTTGTATGATAAGAGTCACATTTTAAAGAAAATGGGAGGACACAAACATGTGTCAATAAGGCACCATTTTTTAAACATATGTTAAATTTCGAAAAATTATAAAAATAGTGTTTAGGTCTGAAAATACTCAACACATAGTCCATACAAAATTACAATCTGTGTAGATTATGAACATACATTTGGTTTCTATAAAATGAATAATCATCTCTAAAAAAATGAAGGGCAGATAGGTCTTCATTGTCCAAACCTAAAAATTTAAACTATATGTCATTGGTGCCAATCAAATTTGTCCTACTATATGTCCGTAAACTAATTTTAAAAAATATGAGTATGACACTAATAGAATTATCTAAACCTCTTGTGTTTACGTCAAGGTGAAATTCCTAAGGGGGATGTTGGTTTGAAAGGGTTTAAGTTGAAAAACATAAAATTTTGCAGTTTTTTTTCAAAAAACAGGCAAAAAGTGTATACCAACTTCGTATTTTCACCCTCCATATTTAACCATTTTACTCTCTACGACTATATTTATGTAAACACTTAGGAATTCAATATAATTACTACAATATATTGAAGACAATCCATAAATGCAGAAATAAACAAGAAACAATATTATTGATTCTAAACACAATTTAGCATTGAAGTATAACAACATAATTACCATTAATTAAACATATATGTTAACAATCGAATTGGGAAACTCACCATATATGAGGCATGCTCCACCCAAATATAGGCAATTTTTCTCATATTATTTCAGAAAAACACCAACCCCTCATTGAGACCCATGCATTCACCAGTAAGGTTTCTCACCAACCCGTAGGTTCTCTCAATGGTTTATCACTAGGCAATTAGGAACGTTGGTCTACAACCAATTCCATGCCAAACAATGCATTTCACCTTCCTAGCTTCCTTCTGTAAGCACAACAGTGAGATACATCATTGTTCACAAAGCTCATAATTCCACTAAGTTAGTTTCCTACACCATTCCCCATTCCATTGAAACATCCAAAGGAAATAATGGATAGAATTTTAGAAGAAAATGTTTCTAAGTCAGGTTCATAGGTTCAAAATTAACAATCTTATTCTTCTATCAACCAACAAAACCCTATTTCAGTTAGACTCTTCCTCCCATACCTCATCCCATTTAGATTTTTTGATTGGTCTCTTGACCTACAACTACCAAGGAAATAATGGTTCCTTGATAGAATAATGAGGTATACAGCCATAGAGTGAATAAAATAAGACATAGGAATGAGACACTGTAGGTGGATACAAGGGCACTGGAGTAATGGGACTTAAACGTTCTTTATTCAAAGTATGACGACGATAATGACCTGGTAGCATATGAAACTGACCTCGGAGGAGGGGGCATATCTAGGGTAACTGGGTGAGTAACTACACTAGGGTATCCTTAGAGGGAAAAATATTGATCATGGGAAATAGGAACTCCAAGGCTGACTCATTGCATAAAACTTTGAATAAAGGAAACTAGGAATGTTTTCGTGATATGGGACTATATGTGATTTGCAAGTGTCCTAAAAAGCATTGTTTGGGCCTTATTCATGGTTTAATGAGCTCAAAGAATGTATAGAAGTGGCATCAATATGGTACTATCCTGTATATTTTTATCGAGCCCCAGATAGTCAATGATTGTTAGTGTTTTCAAATTTTAAGAGTCTAAAAACATTAATAAAACTCCATGAGTGTTATTTTTCATAAAGTTAATCTTCAAATCCTGAAAAGTCACAAACGCATACTAGGGAGAACTATTCTATACAAAAGGGACTAAAGTATTCCTTTTTCATAAATAGTCCATCCAACACAAAAAAAAACGGTAAACATATACTAGACATACGTTCTTGCAATTCCTTTTAATGAGTCAAAAAGGAAATAGCTCACCCAATGATATTTTCATTTTTTAAGGAGACATAAAAGAGCTTAAAAGAAACTCGATGTTGGGAGTCCATTTCTAGGGAATGGCCAATGAGTGACAATGTGAAGGATTTCATGCAATTCTTTTTTGGATTTCAAAGTATATGGACTCTTGATCCTATGGGGATATGGACGACATGGGTGCCAAATGTAGGGGGTATTAAAAAAGTCACCCATGTAAGGTAGATTCTAATTGCCAGGTAATGGAAAATGAAAGGGTTCCTGGGCTTGGCCACTTACCCAGACAAAGTTAGGGGTTCCTAAAGGAATAAAAGGGGACGAAACAAGTTGATGCATATGATATTCTATGGGGGTGATTACCTATATTCTAGTTTGAAGACGGTTACACATGTTGCGAGTGAATGTCAACTGAAACATGTGGAGTTCAATGCAACCTGAACACGTACCCATGTAAACAATGCTCGACTATAAATGTGATTTTGGAAATCAAATGCAGTGTACAAGTTCATAAAAAATGACTTGCATGAGGGCACATAAACCAAGGCGGGATGAAAATGATCCAAAATAAAATTTGTGATCATGAAAAATGGTTTCCATAATTGCAAAGAGCACGGAATGCTAATTTTGACAGCAAAAACAACGTAAAAAAGGAAAGAATGTCGTATGAATCTTATTTAAATATATATACATATGCACATGGGTGCGACACTTTGTCTTTTTTGAGCTTCGCTAATATCATATGAAGGTCATTTAAATGTGAATACAAAATCAATGAAATGCATGATGATGATCTGCTTGTTTATTGTTGATGATTTATGTGCCACTCCATAATGTTATTAGCCATTTGATCTGCTACACTATTGAGACTCCCATGGACATGAATGAACATAATTGACTCAAACAATCTAACCAATTGTTTAGTGCACACGAACTTTCTAAAGAGGAAAGGATTGAGTACTCAGTAATAGTTGTTCAACTATGCAACAAACAGATGGGAATCAAGGTAAAAATGAAGGTGATGAATGCCAAAATGTAGGGAATCAGTCAAGAGCCCAATCACAACATATTATTCCACCTTATTGTTGGTGTCTACCCCAATGCACTCACCACTAATGTGAATTAAGGCATCTACTAGGGAGTATAGAACCCACGCAACTGAGGAGAGATTTGGGGAGTATCTATTTGTGTCGTTAACATAACCGTCATAAATGGTAGGATAGGGATCCATATGATAAGGTCAAGGAAACAAACCATGTTGTTATTTTTTCAAAAAGGTTAAAACAAAAAAATGGAGAAAAATATAGTACATCGAACATAGGGTTCAATCAGGTTAGGAATAAAGTTTTTGAGATACAACCCGTTACGAGGGTTTCTCAAGAGGTTACTTTCAAAATAAGCAAGGATGTATGCCCCCTTTATAATACAATGCTTGAAAACATATGGTTCTTACCACATGGATTCAAACTTTTCCTTTTCCAGTTTATCATGTGCTTGGTCATAGAAAAGGACAAGGTCAACCTCTTTCAATAAGTGAGGGAGGACGTGAGAGTCATAGTGGGATTTTGATCAATGCTTGTTGGATTGAGGGTGAGAAATATTTATTCCAAAGAAGTGGTCTCTAACCGAAGTTCGACACTAAGGCGCGGGGAAAAAATATGGAACTCGATTGGTAAAACTGATTCTATTCCATGCATGAGGTGGAAAGGAGTGAATCATGTCAGAGTTTTTGTTGAGGTTCAGTTGGCCCAAATCACTAGAAAAAAAATATGATGTCAATTGGATTTATGCTTATCCATCGCCCATTGGAGTATTGTTTTTAGGATTTTGTTGACATCCTCCACTTATCCATTACCTTGGGGGTAATACAAGGAGGAGAATTGGTGTTCAAACTTCAACAACTATGAAAAATATTTCTAAATGGTGTCTTCAAAATGAGATGCATGACCAAACACTAGCTGGAGAGGGACAGCGAACTGATAAATGGCATGGTTAAAAAGGAAACACACTATTATTTTGTTGGTACACTTGAAATCTTGCATGGTCTCAACCCACTTGGTCAAGGATTTGAAAACCACAATTATGTACTTGTGGCCACCAACTGAGGGAGGATTACATTCTATATAGTCAATGACCCATTTGAAAAAGGAGCTGATGGTGACCACCGGATGTAGCGACACAATGGGGGGGGAGGGTTCTTTCCTTAGGCTTAAAAAGTTGGAAATTGTGACAATGTTATTGTAGTGCAATATATAAAAATAGTTGGCTAGAAGTAACCAACAAGAATGTATTTTTGGGAAGTATCCATCCCGAATAGATACCACCACAAGATCCACTATGACAATCATTTAGGACTTCCTCACCCTCCTCATGAATGAGGCATCACTGCAAAATTGTGTCGACCCATCGATGGTATAGGAAATCATCGATGAGTAAGTAGAGAGGTGCTTGGTGATGTATGCGATTATAGATCATCGTGGATAAGGTGTGGTACAAACTTCTGGGTTTGTAAGTAAAAAAGGATGTATCCATATCAAGGATCGTCTACCGAAATGGTGAACAAATGTTCACATGGGAGCTCGTCAATGATATGAGATGGGAGAGACTTAGGTGGAAGATATGTGATAAGATGAGCCAAAGCTAAGGATTTGGTGCTTTTGGGTGTTACAAAATTGAGGTCATACTCCTAAAGAATTACAATTCACTTTGCAATGCGACCTTGAATAAGGTGTCGGTTCAAGAGATACAACATTGGGTTCAAGTCGGTAATGACTTTGGTTCAGCTCAGAAGGAAGTAATGGTGTATATTCTAAACCAAGAAGACAAAAACAAAGACCATATTCTCCTCATGAGGGTACCTAAGTGTTATACCAGATAGGTTCTAACTAACATAGTATATGACATGCTCTTGATGAGCAACTTCTTGATGGACTAAAACTATGGAAATGGCATATTTAGATGTTGATATGTAAAAGATAAAACACTTTGTGAAATCTAGTGGAGAGATCAAAGGAGAAGAAGTCAGAGCCTTCTTTAATGCATCGAAGGATACTTTCTCCTACTTTAGTGTAAAAAACCATGGATGGTCATTGCATAGTCCAATACAAAATGATGTCAGAAATTGGCCTTACCTTGGATACTCCATTCCACACTTGGCACAAATTTCACACGAGGGGAAGGTTAATTATGGATTAAATGTTTTAAGGGATCAATAATGATCCCTTTTTGGGAAATAATGAATCCAAATAGTGGGTCCACAAGTACAAAAAATTCACTTGAGCGTGTTCAAGCAGATATTGTAATTCTGACAATGAAGGAACACCTAACAGAGATCCACCAAATGCTACTAACGTTTCTTGGATCATGCGGTAAGATCATCCAAGTAAACAAGGATGATGTGAACCAATTGATGAAAACCATATGACATAGCGTGCTGAAAGGTGGTGCTAACTTTCTTAAGTCTAAATGAGATGACTCGATAGGTGAATCTTCCCCATGGGGTGGTAATTGCAATTTCGTACTAATCCTCTTTTCAGATATGGATCTGGTTATACCTTGGGAACCTATCCATGAAGGAAAGGGTCTCATGGTTGACACAAGCATCGATAATCGAGTGGATGAAAAGGGTGGGAAAATTTCCTTTTGTACATGCCAAATTTTATCATGAAAATTGAAAATGATCTGGATGGTTCCTTTCTTTCTGTTCATGGGGACTGCATTGGATATCCAAGTAGTATAGGAAATCGAATAAATGAATATTGTATTCCTTAACTTTTCAATCTCGTCCTTGACGAATGTCACTTTTGAGGGATGGATGGGTCTCTATTTTTGTGGTACTGGTGCCACATTTGGCCATGTATCAATGTGATGTTCGATAATGGAAGTATTTAGGCCAGGAATTTCTGTGTATGACAATGCAAATACATATCCAAATTCATGGAAGAGTTCTTTGTACACAACAATCTCTTCATGGGTGCAATATACACCTAACGTGATATTTTATGTGACACCGGGTTTGATCGAGATATCCACTTGGAATCAAGTTTCTTAACTAATCAAAACTACCATGAGGAGTGAATTCATTTGACTCAATCGAGAATTGGTCTGAAGGCGTAGTTGTATGGGTTGTTTCTTTAGGAATAAAATATGTATGATGGTGCATGCCATCCTAAGGATATTTTGGTTCCATGAGTGCTTCCAAAATTTATTTATTGCTTTGAAAAGTTTGAATCATCAAGTCTTGGGGACTTGATGTTGTTGTAATTGTATCACGAGAGGGTTCAAAAGGTTCATCAAAGCATGAGATGAAACAAATGTTTTTTTTACCACTTGAAGAAGTCACAAGGAGGTGGACTTATTTGATTATTATGACTTGGGGCTTTGTGGAGAGACATCGCAAGTCGACGAATACCAAATGATACTTAAAAAAACATGGGAAAACATGTGAGTAATGGTTATTGAGGCCACACACTACAAAATGATGGTTTGTGTGCAATGAATTATTGCGTGGTTTGGGGATGTTAGTTATATGGACTATTATTACCTTCTCATTCAGATCATCATCTAATGTTTGCAGATGAGTGCATAAGATGGGAAACTCCAAACAACTATGGGTAGTGTGACTTAAAATATCGCATAAAGCATAAGGTGGTGAGGCTCAAAATGAATTAAAAGAGGGCAGGTTCATGTTTTTGTTATGGTTTTCTAGTGGCATCGCACTCGCTACACTCCCCCCTACCTTCTTCTTGGGAGGAGGCGGGACAATGTTTGGTGCTACTTTTGACACTCCTGAAGGAGGGTAGTTGGAAGTACCAATAGGTTACACATGTGTTAAAATAATATCTGGTGTGAGAAGTGGGTTAAGATGTGTAAGGTACCAAATGATGAGGCCCATCATCAAACCCAAGAGATTGAGAGTCTCCATGACTGACGTGCTTATGATTCTAGATGGTGGAAATAAAAATGGGATTTGTTGAATAGGAATTGCTCCCCATTGGTTCCTAGGTAATCGAATGGTAGAATGGATGAGTTGGGGCTATGATTGGGTTGTGGATTTACTAGAAGAAACCATGTAGAGATCATATATTTCCACTTTTGGGAGTGGAGGTGGAAGAGCCTAAAATGTTACAATCATGGGGGTTATTTTGAAATGCATTGGGCCCATTATAGGTAAAATATGGGAGGAGGCACAACCGATAGTGAATTAAACAATGGGTAAGACATTTTTTGGACATGCCGACCCCTTGGGATGATAGTATGTCAATTCGTATAACTTAAAAATATTCCCTCCATGAGCAAACATCATAAGCCAGAAGACGGACGAAGCAACTACTTTCATTGCATACATATAGCTACACCCAAGAAGTAGGTCGTAATCAATGTTTTCATTGAGAACCTCAATGTCTATTAACATCATTTTTATATCTAACTCTATAGGTCCATTCGGGAGAAGGCCCTGAGGTTGAGTTGTGAGACCATCATAAGCATGTAAATTCATGAGTGATGCCTCCTCTTTAGGGGATCAAATATTTTTCCAAACATGAGTTTCCATGATGCAAGTGGATGCACCTTCATATATACTGCATCAATGAAACACCAGGTTATTAATGGCCATCAGGAGTTTGAAGGATACTAAAGAGGGAATCCCTTGCTCCACTTGATCCAAATAAAAAGTCATCAACCGAGAGTTAGAGGGATCAATTACACCGAGGGCCAATAGTAATGAATTTTGTTGCACCAGATAGATCCTAAGAACTTCCAAAGTTTACATGGCAATGGGGGACTGTGCCACTACAACAAAAACTGGATTTAACGTCTCTTTTTGCATCCTTTTTTGCGTCTAGACCATCTTTCGGTGTATTTTTCTTCATTTTTTGGACAAAATGGCACAATTTCACGGGTTGGTGCTATTTTAGGTTTTTTTTGCATCCTTTTTCTAAATTTGGCGCAAATTATGGCGTAATTTGCACCGGGTTTTTCACCTGGTTATGTGCCAGGTTTTGCACCGGGTTTTGCGACAGGTTTTGTGCCTAGTTTTGCACCTAATTTTGTGCCTAGTTTGTACATCTAATATTGTTGCGCTCCCTTTTATGCCCATGTTTGCCTCAACTTTTATGCCCTTGTTTTCATCCACTTCTGCATCATTTTTTACATCCACTTTTGCATCCACTTCTGCTTCTTTTTTTGCATCCCTTCATGCACCATGTTTTGCATCAAAGTTTACATCCTGTTTTGAGTCTAGTTTTGCATCTCATTTTGTTTCAGCCATTTTTGCATCCACTTTTGCATCCATTTTTTCGTCCACTTTTTCACCCATGTTTTCATCCCTTTTTGCATCCCATTTTGCATCCATGTTTACGTCTTTTTTTTGCATCTACTATTGCATCCACTTTTGCATCCACTTTTGTCGCGTCCCAATTCACACCCATTTTTGCGCTTACTTTTACACCCACTTTTGCTTCAAATTTTGCATCCACGTTTGCATATTTTGTTGCATCTAATTTTACATCGGTTATTGCATCCCTTTATGCATCCATTTTTGCATCCACTTTTGCATCAGGTTTTCTGTTGGGTGTTACGACTACTTTTGCATCTAGTTTTGCATCTACTTTTGTTGCATCCACTTTCGCATCCAATTTTGTATCCAATTTTACATCCATGGTTGTGTCCACTTTTGCGCCAATTTTTTCATCATGTTTTTCTTCCATGATTGCATCATTTTTTGCATCCACTTTTGCATCACCTTTTGCATCCATTTTTGGTGCACCCCATTATGCGGCCACTTTTGTGCCTACTTTTGTTGTATCCATGTTTTTATCCACTTTCGCATCCAGTTTTACACCCAGGTGTTGAAGATGAAAATGAGGATAACGATTATGATATTGAGGATGGTTATGATTATGATGTTATTGTTGTTGACTCATGAGGAGAACACTAACAATGATGAAGATGATGACGATTATGATGATGATGATGAGGATAATGGAAATGATGACATTGTCAATGATTATGATGGAAATGAAATGAATGATGATGATGATGATGATGACAATGAAAATGATGATGAATGCAATGAGAATGATGATGTTGATCATCTTAAAAAATAAATTGTTATTTGTCATGCATAAATCGTGTGTGTCCTCCATGACCCTTTTCCACTAATCACATATTTAGGGTAGATGCTATTTCTTATGCCAAAGGTAATGATGAATAACTAATGAAAATGTCAATAATCATGATGATGATGATGTCAAGGACAATGGCGATGATGATGACATGGATGATGATGAATATTGTGATAATCATGATGACAATGACAAATATGACGATGATGATCATCATCATCATCATTTCCATCATCGTCATCATCAAAAACATCATCACTATCATTGTTATCTAGTTCATCATCATCATCATTTAAATCATATGGGATATAATGTTTACCATTTAAAGCATGCATAACAAGTGGGATTATTCTAAAACACCCCACCAAAGTACAAAATTCAAACCACAAGGGAAATAGAATGTTTAAATTGTTCCAATTTTCTTTCTCCCAACAAAACATGCTTCATTTTAGGGAATTATGTTAAAATCCACACATTCATAGTCCATCCATACTATACTTCTAACACATGTAAATATAATACTTAACTGAATTTATAAAATAGGTAAATATTTTATAAACACCCTTATGATATATAAACTTCTTTCACCTTAATAATGGTAAAATATGTAAATATAATAATAATATATAATTAATATAAATATGTTACTATAGTTCATATGTTAAAAGATTTAATATAAATAAATATGTATAGTTCATATGTTATGTGATTTAATATAATTAAATATATACACATATTATTTACTTATACATTTATATACAAATTAAAATATAGATTAAAACCTATCAATTTTCATAGGGAGGAAAAGCAAAACATGAAGGATTTTTCAAATATAGATCTATGTACAACTACCCATTTCCCAAAGGGGCTTATGCTAAATCAACTATGGATTCGGGGTTATGAGTATCAATTTGGTATGTCTAGTATGTCCCCAATTCAACCATGAGAGGATTTAATTCAGTCATGAGAGGATTTAATATTATTCCTCCCATGAGGACTTCTCAGGGCGCCCAGTTGGCAACATGGGTGTCTTGATTCTCGGGTCAGGCCATTCAAAGCCTAGTTTTTCGGGATGGATCAAAGTAAACTAGGAGATCTACCACTGTTGATGACTCTAATATCTTTTTCTTATATGTTGCTCTCTCAAATAAAATATAATTAATACCTATGTTGGTGGTTCTACTGATGCTAGGTCACCAAAATTTAGATCGCTATCTCATGATTGGATTTTGTATTACTACAAATTGGCATTTACAACTATTTTTATGAGACAGATTCACACAGATTGACTAATTAGGAATAGCCAGGATAAGACCCAACCAGGAGACGTAATCTGTGTAGCCATACCTCAAACTCTACAAGGGTACATAAATTACGGGGACAAGGGGCCAAATCCATACGATCGTTGGATGCTGAGAACGAACCGGGTGAGCCTGCTCTGTTATAGGGACTAACGGATCGAGCGCGCAACACTATGAAGATTTGGCTTTATAACAAGTGGCTCTTGAACCGCCTATTAATCAAGTACCAGTCATGATAATGCTTTCTCATGGAGCCTCTGGATGACCTCCTAGCTTCCAGCTTCCACATTTCGTTAAAGAAATCAATGCATTTTCCTTCAATAATATCATTGAAGATGGAGAGAAATTGGAATTGAATCAAAATAACGTAGATGGAAAGAATTGGGTATTGAATCAACTCATGTGGCTTATTTATAATTTTATTTCAGGTAGCATGATTTCTAAGAACAAATCAAAAGGATTCTCTATCGTTGTTGTATTTTCCTATTTCTCTAGTACGCCTTGTGTAGAATCTTCTACGACCATATTTTTCTTATAGGCCAAATGCAAATGTTATAGCCTAAGGCTATGTCTTTTGACCTTTCCATTGCTTAAGTTACAAAGAATATCCATGGTTAAACAAAATTCATAAAAGAGGTACTATATCTTTCTCACATGCAAATATTCACTTTATAGGGATTTGTGGTGGCCTAAGGCCCCACACATAGTTCATGAGCCCTAAGGAAAAATGTTTTGGCCCAATAACTCTTTTCACTTCAAATCATGGCCAAGGGATTGAAAGCCATACTTGGTGTGTCAAACCTCAAAATGACCGACATATCTTACTCATTGGATAAATATTATCTATGTATTATATAGGTCCTTTGCGATGGTATAGGGCATCACACATGACCCATGAGCTCCTTACCCTTAGATGTTATGTTTTGAATTGATAATATGGCCCAATCAATGATAATTATTCTTGGTTGCACAGAACTTGAAATGACCATTTCTTTCTTGTAAGCCAATGATTTCCCACATAGAGATGACATTATAGACTAGGGCCCATGACAACACATCAGACATGACGTTATGGTGAAAACATCGATATAGCAATCAATTTCTTTGCTAATTTTCTTAAATCGATTTTGTTAAATTTTTACCTTTTTCTTTTTTTTTCTCATTAGTTAAAAAAATAAAAGAAAAAACAACTTTAAGAAGAAGAGATGAAATTCTATGTGGTCAGGAGGGAGGGGATTAAACTCCCTATTGGTTATACATAAACACACCAAAGAAGAAATTATATATCAACGGGAGGGTGGAGATGTTAAATCTTGAGATATAAATGGGTTGGGTCGATATAAATAGGTTGGGTCAAGATTGAGCAGACCGTCAAAATTGTTAAAATCCATCACAATATTCACTTGCAATCGATGTTACATTCTTTATTCTATTGATTGTGGCTAGATGATTCAATCGTGAACCCATTACTCCATTTTCCAAGGAGCCACAAAAATTTTGGGATTGAAATGCATTATATATGACTTGATTGGGTCTGGGATATTTGTGTATAGATTCCGCAATATTTACTAAGTTGTTGTATTTGCAATAAAGCTATGGAAGTTTTCAAAAACAATTTTAGACTTGGTCATAAGAGTGTCTCTAACAATGTTGATGTCTCATGGGAATCTCAAAGAAGAAAACCAAGTAGCTTCATTACTAGGAATTCATACAAAACAAAATTATGAAATTTACATCACATGGTCATTTATTTAAGCCAACCTGGCTTGCCACCTGTCATAATAACAACGCATATCTAAAATTTATAAATAAATGATCATTTTTTAATATGAAACCTATACAAAAGAATTCTTATTAAATTACCCTTGTAGTTTATTTTATTGAAAGGTGTTAATAGGGTAAAAAAGGGTGGAATGTGATGCTCTTAATAATATGAAAACCAAATAAATACTACCCATCAAAGAAAACCAATAAAACTTTATATTTTATTCATATAAAGTAAATATATTTACAGTATATGATCCTTTCCATATCATAGAATATCCCTAGGAGGCATGGCCAACATATCCTCCATCGTGAGCCCATTCCTCCATTTTACAAAGAGCCACAAAAATATTGCCACTGTAACATATTAATCGATAATTTAATAGGTAACCAATTGTTAGAGGCATTAACACTATTGTGTCGTCTGGGAATTAATGGTGGTATGGAAATTGTGGATGAGGAGGACTGGGAGAGTATACCAGTTAGGAATAATAATAAGGGTTACGTTTGATGTTACCATCAGGTTTTTATGACATGGCACCAGCTGAAAGACAAGGAGGAAAAACAACTGCCTGTAGACAATGGAGGATTCCGCTGCCTGTAGCCAATGGAGGCTCGGAGATATTGTGCTCACCAAGGTCAAGGGATTTTCGGCATGGCCTACTAAGGTACGCTAGTCTATTTTTCATCCCCATTTGTTTTCCCTTATTTGATGTATGCGATGCATTTTGTCGTTGTTATTTTCATTTTCCACATCAAATTATATACTTCTTGTGCCCTTTTTTAATACCCAATTGTTGTCTAAGGGTTTGTGTGAATGTTTAGAGATTTTCATACAGTTTCATTTCCACTGTGCCTGATTGTAATGGCTATCGACAATATTTTTCGATTTGCCAATACGTGCCGATATTTTCTTCTTAATCCTATAATTGCAAAATCTAGCTGCTGCACGAGGGTTCTCTGAAACCCTGCATGAGAAAACAAACCCTATATCAGATATTAGTGTTTAAACCCAAGCGATGGATGCAATTTTTCATTTTTTAAGGTGGAAATTTCCTTCTGTCTAGCTCCAAGAGGATTACAATTGGCCCGAATTTGTCAGGCCCACAAGCGGCCTGTTTTTACCAATACAATGGCCCTTAAAAATATGAATAAGTAATTACAACTATTTTTCATTTGGCTAAGTCCATACTCTTATGTCATAATCACCCAAGACTTGCACCTGGAATTTAACTTAATGAGTAGACTGATATTCCACTACTGAAATACAACAAAGTAGAAATGTCAAAAACATCTGTTAACCAAAAAATAATAATTGTAAGTGTTAGATGAGATACACAACTAAATTTTCTTTTTCCTATCTAGTTTGTAAAGTTTGTATTTAATCAAACCTCATTTCTATTATATTTGAAAATATAAAAACCAATAAATTATGTTATTAGATTTAGTTTGAAATTCAAATTTTTTTTTTATTATATAATTTTAATTTAAAAATTTAGTATATAATTTTCTTTTTCCTATTTAGTTTGTAAAGTTAGTATTTAATCAATCCTCATTTCTATTATATTTGAAAATATAAAAACCATTAAATTATGTTATTAGATTATAGTTTGAAATTGAAATTTATTTTTTATTTTATAATTTTAATTTTAAAATTTAGTATATAATTTTCTTTTTCTTGTTTAGTTTGAATTATTATAATGATGTTTAAATCAATCTTTTACCTATGTGATTGTGGTACTTCAATTTGATTTACTTAAGGTATATTTATAAATTATAAATGTCATTATGTAAAATTATCTTAATTAAATAAAAGAATATATTATTTATCTTTGTAACTTATGAATATGTTTTATAGTATATATTCTATAACTTTCATTGATGAGTTTTCTATCCGAAATTGTCTTCTGGGGATGCAGTTATGCAAGATTCAATTTTTGGCGGCTGGAAAAGTGGGAATCCTTGATGGTTGTCTTGAGATACAAGGGATTCGAGAAATGGAGCTATGGCAGAGATAGATAGGTGCTGACTTGTGGTAATCGATTAGGATACTTGCAAGATTGTTTTTTTAGCAGAGATACAGATTGAGGGGAGCATCTAGGTTTCGATTAATGGGGATTGCCTATCTAGGTTGGTGATAGAATGTTGTTGTATGATAAATTAATCCTAGAACATGGCCCTCTTTTTTGGGTTTTGGAGAAACGTAGGCTTAGTAGAGATGTAGAATAGAATAAAATCAATGGCAAGCATGAGAAAGGCAGTCTTTTGATGGTTGCAGAGAGGTTCAGGTTTGTTTTTATATCATTTTGATTTGAGTATTGTAACTATATAGAAATAGAGGAGATATTTTATTTCTTGGTTATTGGGTTTTGGAGTTTAATGAATTTTTTTCATAATAGCATGTCTTCAATAGCAATATCCCCACTTGCTTCTCCTAGTATGGTCATGCCTTCTTCGGGAAATAATGGGACAATCCCTAGCAAAACTCCATCAGTTTCATCCCCTCCTCCCACCTCTTCTCCTCCTCCACCTACTTCTCCCTCCCCAGTCTCTGCTCCTCCCTCATCTCCAGTGTCTGGTTCACCACCTCCTGCAACTACCCTTCCTCCTTCGCCTCCCTCTAACTCTTCTGTACCACCTACAGTTACCCCAAATGTTCATTCTCCTTCACCTCCCTCTCACACTTCTGCATCACGCACCCCTCCTATTGCATCTCCACCTCCTCATCCCACTCATTCTTCTCCATCACCTGCATCATCTACCCCTCCTATTGCATCTTCGTCCCCTCCTCCTTCCATTGATGTAAAAGTGACCCCTACTCCCACTGCACAACCACAATCATCCCCTTCAAATTCCACCTCTCCAATTTCCCACTCTTCACCTCCTTTGTCAATGCCATCGATGCCCCCCCCCCCCAAATTTGGAAACCCCTTCTGCGTCTCCACCCAACTTAACCTCAACTCCCGGAAGCTTATCTTCACCACCAGCCCCATTAAATGCTACATCTACTAAAGGCTCTTCTCCACCTACAACTATTATTTCTAGATCACCTCCATCTCTAACACCGTCAACTAGTCCTCCACCTCCTCAAAACAACCCATCTACTCCTTCACATTCGCCACCCCCACCTCCTTTATCTTCAGAGTCTCCAAGTTCTAGTGGAGGGAGTACTTCTTCAATAGCAATTGGAGCTGCAGTGGTTGGGTTAGTTGTCCTTGCTTTGTGTGGGTTTATAATTTGGTACATAAGGAAGAAGAAGAGGTGTATCTTGGTGATCACTATGGGCCTCTTCCACTAGGAGGCATTTCCTATAAATTAGGTAATATATAATGGCGTCTACAGTTAAACTCCACTCAGAACTTAACAGTTCTTTGCTATGTATTTTCCTGATAAGTTAGTGCTATTGTAGATTATGCTCTTTCAATTACTTCCAAGTTCCTATTTGTTAAGTATAGGACTTTCATAGTCTAATTCACAGATAAAATTTTGCATAAATCATAAAAACGTGAAGAAATAACCAACTTTTCTTTGAAGCAAGTTTAGGAGATTCCCTATTTTTTGAAACAAAGAATTAGGATCTATGTGATATGAATGCTTATGTTTTGTATATAATCACATTTTGAGACCATGGAACAACTTTGTTTTGTTGCATTACAAATGGAATGTATGTCTCCGTTTCATGCCCGCCAGATCAATATCTTGTAAAAGTTTATCCATCGCCTCTTACTCCAAGACATGGTTCTTCAAGAACTGCTACTGTTGGAGTTCCATCAAGCTCAGTGGATACACCTGGGCTTGGAAACTCATCCTGGTTCACTTATGAAGAACTGGTTGTTGCAATGAATGGATTCTCACCACAGAATGTTCTCGGGGAGGGTGGTTTTGGATTTCTATACAAAGGATGTCTACTAGATGGGAAAGTGGTGGTAGTTAAATAGCTTAAGGTGATTAGTAGGCAAGGAGAAAAACAATTTTGTGCTAAGGTAGAGATCATTAGTAGGGTACACCATAAACATCTTGTTTATCTGGTGGGCTACTGCATTGCTAATAGTCAGTGATTGCTTGTATACAACTATGTCCCGAATGGTACCCTTGAATACCATCTTCATGGTAGGAAACCTTTATTGGACATTGAATTACAACTCTTGAACTATTTATTTTTTTCACCACCACTTCTTGAACACCCTTCCTTGTTCATTGAAGTCCTCCATCTATTGGCACATCATCATGAATGTTTGCTTCACAGTCTTGCATCACTCAAGATACACGAGTTGTAATGCTGTTCAATATTTTAGATTGCTTCAGGATTTAGATGATTTATATCATGTATCTTTTATCAGATATTTGATATATGATAGTGCTTATCTGCACAGGGGGACAAAGACCTCTGATGGATTGGGAAATCAGGATGAGAATTGCTATTGGAGCAACTCGTGGAATATCATATATACATGAAGATTGGAGACCCATTGCATACCACTCATCATCTATACTTTTTTCTTTTGGTTGTCCTAATGTTAATTCATTGAATGATGGAGTTTTATCCAATTTATTTCTACAGGTCATACCAAAATAATTCACAGGGATATCAAGGGATCAAACATTCTTATGGATGACAGATTTGAAGCTTAGGTATGGCCTCTTTAGGAATTATCATCATAACTAGATGGATACTTGTTGTATACTTTTTATTATTATATGCCCTTATGTTGGTTAGATTCTTGTTTCTGATGGGTCTTCCTTATTTGCAGGTGTCAGATTTTGGACTTGCAAAACTAGCATCAGATACCAATACACATGTGACAAAAAGTGTCATGGGAACCTTTGGGTAAGTTGTAGATGTTTCCATTTTATTGAATTCCCAACTATTGATTTTTGTAATTGACTAGTTTACTAAGAAGGTCTGGATGCTGCCTATGAAGTGTAAATTTTCCTTAAACTGATTTGAGTATTTTAGGTATATGGCACCAGAATATGCATCAAGTGGAAAGATCACTGCCAGGTCTGATGTATTCTCATTTGGGGTTGTGTTATTGGTACTTGTTATTGGGCAGAAGCCTGTTGATGTCTCACAACCTCTGGGAGATGAGAGCTTGGTTGAATGGGTGTGTAATGGTGTTCAATATTTTAAATTGCTTCAGGATTTAGATGACTTTTATCATGTATATTTTATCAGATATTTGATATATGATAGTGCTTATCTGCATAGGGGGACAAATACCTGTGATGGATTGGGAAAGCAGGATGAGAATTTATATTGGAGCAGCTCATGGAATAGAATATCTACATGAAGATTGTAGACCCATTGCATACCACTCATCATATATACTTTTTTCTTTTGGTTGTCCTGATGTTAATTCATTGAATGATGGAGTTTTCTCCAATTTCTTTCTACAGGTCATCCCAAAATAATTCACAGGGATATCAAGGGATAAAACATTATTCTAGATGATAGATTTGAAGCTCAGGTATGGCCTCTTTAGGAATTATCATCATAACCAGATGGATACTTGTTGTATGCTTTTTATTATTATATGCCCTAATGTTGGTTAGATTCTTGTTTCTGATGGGTTTTACTTATTTGTAGGTGTCAGATTTTGGAGTTGCAAAACTAGCATCAGATACTAATACACATGTGACAAAAAGTGTCATGGGAACCTTTGGGTAAGTTATATATGTTTCCATTTTACTGAATTCCCAAGTATTGATTTTTGTAATTGACTGGTTTACTAAGAAGGTCTGGATGCTTCCTATGAAGTGTAAATTTGCCTGAAACTAATTTGAGTATTTCAGGTATATGGCACCAGAATATGCATCAAGTGGAAAGCTCATTGCCAGGTCTGATGTATTCTCATTTGGGGTTGTGTCATTGGTACTTGTTACTGGGCAGAATCCTGTTGATGTCTCATAGCCTCTGGGAGACGAGAGCTTGGTTGAATGGGTGTGTAATGTTGTTAAATATTTTAGATTGCTTCAGGATTTAGATGACTTATATCATGTATCTTTTATCAAATATTTGATATATGATAGTGCTTATCTGCATAGGGGGACAAAGACCTGTGATGGATTGGGAAACCAGGATGAGAATTGTTATTGGATTAGCTCGTGGAATAGCATATCTACATGAATATTGTAGACCCATTGCATACCCCTCATCATCTATACTTTTTTCTTTTGGTTTTCCCGATGTTAATTCATTGAATGATGGAGCTTTCTCCAATTTCTTTCTACAGGTCATCCCAAAATAATTCACAGGGATATCAAGGGATCAAACATTCTTTTGGATGATATATGTGAAGCTCAGGTATGGCTTTTTTAGGAATTATCATCATAACTAGATGGATTGTTGTGTACTTTTTATTATTAAATGCCCTTATGTTGGTGAGATTCTTATTTCTGATGGGTTTTACTTATTTGTAGGTGTCAGATTTTGGACTTGCAAAACTAGCATCAGATACCAATACAAATGTGACAAAAAGTGTCATGGGAACCTTTTGGTAAGTTGTAGATGTTTCCATTTTATTGAATTCCCAAGTATTGATTTTTGTAATTAGCTAGTTTACTAAGAAGGTCTAGATGATCCCTATGAAGTGTAAATTTGCCTGAAACTGATTTGAGTATTTTAGGTATATGGCACCAGAATATGCATCAAGTGGAAAGCTCATTGCCAGTTTTGATGTATTCTCATTTGGGGTTGTGTTATTGGTACATGTTACTGGGCAGAAGCCTGTTGATGTCTCACAGCCTTTGGGAGATGAGAGCTTGGTTTAATGGGTGTGTATATATTATGAAACCATTATCAATATGATTCTTATGTCTTAAATGAAAGAGAAATGCATCTTTTATAGGGATTTTTTCAATATTGTTGTTCTGTTCTGCACTCTATCTTTCTAACAAGTTTTACTTTAAGATGTCACTTGATTCATATGCGTGTCAAACTTTCATTAGAATAATGTTTAGTGCTTGCAAGGGAAACTGAGTCTTTTTAAATATTTTGTCCCTTGCATACCCTCTCCAGTATTTTCTATATCCCATGCACTTATTTCATTCATAT
>LPNX010622189.1:159704-260057 GCA_001517045.1 Pseudotsuga menziesii
GAATCATGATTCACATTCTAGGAAGTAACGGGTGCTGGCATCCTCTGTGATCCTTGCAAGGGGAAAGTATGGGTGGTTTGTGACTTCTGTGAAGGTCAAAAGATAAATGTGCAAATGCAGAGAAAGCGATTTTATCTGTGTTTTCTCTCTTGTAGAGCTACGAGTCTATTCGCATGACTATGTATCTCTGTTTGTGTATGCCTGCTTTTAGATATATGGATTACTGAACTTGCATTTTGAAATCCTCTTCTTGCAGTGGATATTCCTATTTTGTTGTAATTTGAGTGGTCTTTAATATGCCTGGATTCAATTTTTTGTCTTCTATGTGGAAAAGTAGCTAATATTTCATTCAACAAGAAATAATGCCTTAGTAATTAAATGACATTATAAATGTGTAGAGTGATGCTTAATTGTGTTGCAAATATGCACTGAGATTGTTTGGAAGATGTGTTAAATGCCATTTCACCTATGGATTTGCAGCTCAAGGAAAGACCGGTTTTAAATTTTGGTGAATAGAGTAAAGTATGGATGCTCTATGTTAGCTGGAATATTTCACCTCCTACGGACAGCAAGGTGTTCCATTGGTCTGAATGGTTCAGATCCAGAACAAATAGAGGACAGAGGTTGAAGAATCTCCCTAGATGTTGTATATATCTAGAATACAAGGCTTTGACAGTTCACCTGTGTACCTGCAAAAAATCTCAACACGAAACGAATCAAAGCAACTAGAATATGATCTACTAATTTATGCTAGTGACTAAGGAATCTAGCAACATATATATGTGAAATCACAACAACAACATCATATGTGGGACATAAATCAACTTGCATTAGAAATATGAAGAATTTTACAACCAAGCCTTAGTGTTGACATGCATCTCCATGAAACCAGCTCTTCATCCCCAAAATCTCAGACTCTAGCTCTCTATGCTCTCTCCAAATGATCTTGGGCCAAGAATCAATCCAATAGCATAACAATACCTTCAATGTTCTCCCCTCAACCATGGCTATGAGATCATATTTATAGGGATTTAATGGATAGAGATGGTTGAGATATTAGTGGGTGGTGTGGCCTCTAAGATCCTAGGATGAGGGATCTCGAGCTCAACCAACCCACAACAGCAGGGATAAGGTAGTACACGAGGTTTATCATTTAGAAGCCTCGAGAAACCTCTCTTTTTCCCTTTTTACCCAGGGTACCGTGCTTCTCCTTCTATGACATAACGGTTCTGGTAATAACCACCTATGGACCAAGGGCAATGGGAAATGGCACGGCTTGTGGACAACCAATGAAAGGCAGTGCGAGCATGGGTGCCGCTCCTAGATTAAAGGGTATATGTGGTGCTAGGAATTTGTATGACAGATTAATGAAAAACCATTTAGTTTCCACTCCAAAAGCTAGGATCCAGGGCAATTAGGTATGTCAAATGTCTTATCACACAATGGTGACAGGATTTTGGTATAACAGGATGCCCCCCAAAGCATGAGTCTTAGAGTGATACGATAAACGAGAGCTTTGAGAACAAGTCATCACCAGGAGATGAAAATGTTGGCTCGATCGGAGTATGAAGTCAAGTAGGCATCTGTAGTACATCAGTATGTTGACTCATAGACACAAGTAACAAAAATCATAGCTGTAGACAAATACAAGGCAGATCCATGAATGGAATAAACAAGCATGGCTACTAGAATACATCGTAGATCCATGTGATAGAGGACTCAAACTTGGACATATCTACCAGACATACAACATAAATCTATGTTATACAGACACAAATTTGAGCATAGCCACGACCATACAAATGTGGATCCATGCTAGATATACAAAACTCCATCGCAACATGGGGAAAAAGCAATGAGCGCTTTTAAACAAATGCCAAGGGTCTTCATCTCATCTTCCACAAAGTACGATTCTATCCATGTGATTACAATGATCTGAAGTTGAACATGGTAGAAGCCAGTTGATTACCGGCCAATGATGTGAACCATTAACAAGTGCGAGGGAGATCACCATTAATGTCAATGATTCCCAAGGTACTCTAGTACAATCTATTGAGTGCGAATAAATGTCCTAATGTCGAACACCCAGTCGATTCTATCGATCAAAGGTTAGTGATGTGAACCTATGTCGAGAGTGAGAGAATCTGTCATTAAGGAATACAGATCTCAAGGTACTAAATATTGTTTCTAAGACTATTTCCCGGATGATGAGATGATGTCAACGGGAATAGTCTTGTCGAAGGAGGGCCATGATGAGTCCCACATTGATGACACGAAACTCAGAACATAGTTCTAGAATGATGTGAATGTAGTAACCATATGACTGACTCAAAGATACTGACACAAATACTGTGTAGATTGCAGAGGTAAAAATTCTTCAGATCCCTTTTGAACATTGGGCAGCACGACAAAATGAATTGGCAGCATGACTAGACAGGATATATACACAATGCGACAGTGGATAATGCATTCTTTTGAAAGACTCAAAGGATTGACATGACTCATGAAAGTGGATCATCACGGAGATCAGCTGAATACCCAATTGACTGACATGATTGTGTAGACAAGTGCCATGTTCAAAGGTAATGACAAACAACTGCCATTATTTACAAAATGATTCCCTTCCCATTTTCCCCATCATGATCGATGAGTGCTTCTTTTCGGTTTTACAAGTTTAAAGAGGGTAAAAAACACTCGATATAGCTTGTTAGAAGACAAGTCCAGTCTCATATGTTTTATGAACTTGAGAGAGGAGGGTTTCATTCCCAAACGGGCCTCTCAATGTTTAATTTAACAAGTCCACTGAAAGGAAACTCGGTATCGTTCATGTTTAGAGAGTCTGAATGAATACAAAAGAAAACTCCAAGGGGGTCCTTTTTTGTATGATTTAGTCTCTAAGGCCCAAAAAAGTGTAAAATCATACCTTAGAGAACTCTTCCAGTCATGATTGGCTGGAGTGTCCCTTTCCCGTAAATAATCCTATCCAAACCAAGAAAGAGATAACCTACTGTCGGACGGACGACTCTTGAAATACTTTAACAAGCGTGAAGAAGACAAGATCACTCAACAATCTTTTTATATTTAGGGAGCCTGAAAAGGGTTTAAAGAGAACTCCATGAGGTTCCTTTATGCAACATAATGTTTTATAAGCCTGGAAAGAATCGGAAATGGACTCAACGAATTTTTTGTGTTTAAGGATCCTAAAAAAGAGGTGAAAAGAGAACTCCATGACGCTTCTTTACACAATGTCGTATTTTACGAGCCTGGAAAGAAACTTGAACTGGACTCAGAACTTTGATACTAGATTTTAACGAGCGTGACAAAGTGTCGTAATAAATGCTCGACGACCTTTTCCATTTTGTGAAAGTACAAAAAAGTCATAAACGAACTTTCCAAAGCTTCTTACTAAACTCAACCTACAGACGACTCATAAACAAGTGTTAAATGCATTCAAAATCAACATTAAGGGATTATGAAAAATATATTTTGACCAGAACATGATTTAATATCAAAACTATAGTAATTCAGACCGAAAAAATGTCTATATAAGACAAGTAAATAGTAAAAAATCAAACATTTCACTATTTACCTCTAGCAGAGAGAACTTGGAGCATTTTCTAGCTAGATCTTCCACAGCTGATACCAGGAGTTTCCACCGTCCATTTTCAATCTCATCAGTTGTAGGTAACAACTAAGACCCTTATCTTTCATTTCATAGCTTCTATTTTTGGATTTGGTGGGGTTTTGGGCCTATTTGGCAAGCCCTAAAATCCCATATGCAGGCATCGAGGCTACCCCTTACAGGATACGGGGTACCACCCGAGAACGGCACCAAGAACACTGCGGACAAGTGGTGCCACCGCCTATCTCCAATGGGGCATAGGAAATGCTAGCCGTGGAGAAGTTAAATAAATGATATGGGAAAAATTTATTCATTCTTTTGATTTGCAATGACTCAAGGATGATATTAATGCATACCATTTTTGTTTTGGTAGGTCTAGGTGTCCAAAATATGGTGATATGGAAGGAAAGAACACATGATAATGAGGATGTTGCTGCTGAAAGGAATGTGGTTTGCATTTCTGCACTCCGGGACTGTGGACTCTTAAAGTTCTTCTGGACACCAAGCATGGTGTCCCATGAGAGATTACTCGAACACATACTGAGAATGTGGAATCCAGAACAACATTATTTCAAGGTGGGGGCACACATATCTACAGTGGAGGTAGAGGATATCTACTTCCTAACTAGCCTATCAAGATGGGGTGCCCCTATCTCATTGACAGGTTCCCATGGCAGGGACATTACCACCAAAGAGCTCATAGATCGGCACTGTGTATTAGGTACAGGTACATCGGGGAAGAAAATCCCCATTAGGGCAGTGACAGACAGGTCTCTACCGATTGTCCTATTCACCATGCAGAGGGTGGCAAGGAGCCAAGGTGTGCATCAGGCTTCCATGGCACATATGCTGTACGCCCTAGAGGCTATGGCACCTACGGTGTTCAACTGGGTGGAAGCATTGATTCCAATCTTCAAGGATCAGTTGACTAAATGTCAGCTGGGAGAGCTGAAGTAGTTCAGCTTTGGTTCCATCTTAGCTTGTTTCTTCTTTGAGCGGGTCCCACAGATGAGGCCCCAGGTGACTTTCTAGAGTCTGAGAGCATGGGACCCCCGTATGCTGAGGTGGGTCTAGGTCATGGCTCGCACAGGAGTGGGTAGGGGTAGAGTGAAGTTCAGTGATCCGTTCTTCAGATGGCTATGGGATCAGATGCTCATGGTCAACGACTATGCCTATGCAGGAACAGATTTTACAGGTGATCCTGACCTACCACTCCCACCTGGAGGGAAGTGGAGTGACATTGGTAAGAAGCAAGAAACCCTAATAATGGAAAATGTTTTTATGTTTTTTATGTTTTATATTTTTTATGATAAGTGACGAGACCTGTTTGTCTTCATGCAGATGTTGGAGACACGAGTCCTGGAGGAGCATCTCCATTAGACAGGTGAGCTAGAGCTCGCTTCGTGCCATAGGGTGATGATATCACTGGGGAGCTAGAGGAGAACCTAGAGAGGTTGACTATGGACATCCCAGATGCTGATATAGATGACCTCTCGACTAGATATCAGAGATCTACGGTGGGAGTACCAGGCCGATTCAGAAGGCTACTACGTAGGGTGGCTTGAGCAATGATGTGCTATCACGAGCACCATTAGTGGATGAGACATGTATATTGAAAGCTGATGGCTTCAGGATTTTTGTGTGATAATTTTGCTTGAAATCCTACGTGCTTTAGATGAGGTCTCAGGACCTATTTTTGTAAAACTTTTCGTATATATATAGACTTTTACACGGTGTTTATGTGTCTCAAATGGATAAATGCATTTTCTATGAGTTCTATGTGTCTTTAAATGTTAATTTAACGTCATGAATGGGCAATATGCCAGTCTAGGATGTAATTAGCCAATGAATCAGCAACTACATTATGTTCTCTAGGTATATGCCTATAGGTAATGGTTCCAAATGATATTTCTAACAAACGTACCCTCTGGAAGAGGCGGAGGAGCATCGGGTTCCTAATGGTGTATACATGGTTTAAATGACAAACCACAAGCTGAGAGTCCATCAAAACTACTAGATCACGGACATCTTGGGAGGCAGCTTTAGTCAGAAGACCAATGACTGCTTCATATTCGGTGATGTTATTAGCAGCGGGAACTAAACAAACCGCTCCTGAACTGACCAAATCTTCAGCTGGGGAATAGAGAACCCAAGCAGTCAAGGCTAGATTCAAGGTGTGGTGGAAAGCACCATCAACAAAGATGTAGAAAGACATCTGCATGACCAAAAAATGGTATAAACAGATGCGGACACTAAAACTCAAAACCATCCTGAAAATAATGAAAGCACACTGAAAGTCAATCAATATACATATATACAAGATACCATCCAATAAAACCTAGGCATAGTACCTTTTCAGGTACAACCCATTGTGAGGTTGCCCAAGGGGATTCCATCATAATCAACTAACTCATAGGCTCCTTTCTCTAACACCTTGGAAATAACAAAAGGTCCATACGACATGGACTCGAACTTACCCTTCCCTAGCTTGTCATATCTCTGGTCATAAGTCAAAACTAGGTCACCCTCGTTGAAAACACGAGACTAAACGGATTTATTGTATTGCACCTTGACTCATTTCTTATGTGCCTCATTAGCAAAGGTAGCATCTCTACGAGTCTCATTAAGGTTATTTAAGTACAAAAATCTCGCTTCCTAGGAGAAGTTTGACGGAAAGTTGTAAACATGGAATCTGACATTGGATCAGCAAGATAGCTTCAAGTCCATAGAGAAGCTGGAATGCCGTGAAACCAGTAGCTATTTTCACGGAAGTCCGATAAGCCCAAAGAGTAGAAAAAAGAACGAGATGCCAATTGGATTTATGATCTCCAACCATCCAACGAAGCATAGTTTTTAGAACCTTGTTAATGGCCTCTACCTGACCATTAGCTTGCGGATAATACGGCGTAGATTTTTCATGGATAAAACCTAGCTTGGCACTCAATTCCTCCATCATTTGATTACGAAAATGAGATCTGTGATCAGTGACGATGGACTACGAAACTTCAAATCTAGGTATGATATGATTAAACAAGAAGAGAGCGACTGTCTTACCATCTTCTGCATATGTAGGAATGGCCTCAGCCCATTTTGTGAAATAATCCATGGCTATGATGATGTAACCATGCCCCTCAGCTGAGGTAGGCTTAGAATGCATGAAGTCAATCCCCCATTTGGTAAAAGGGCCAACAACAATGACGGGTTGAAGCGGAGTAGGATGGGTGCACTTTTTGGAATACAAATGTTGGCAAGGTGGGCATTTCTTAACAGCCTCATGACATTCTTTGAAGACAAAAGGCCAGAAATAGCCAGCACGAAGGATTTTCTGGGTTGTAGCCATCCCAGATAAATGACCGCCACATGCTTTAGAGTGGCAATCATTCAGCACGTGTTCAGCCTCCTTATGAGTGAGGCATTGCTGGAGAATGGAATCAATCCCACGTCTATACAAGGTATCATTTAAGATAAGATAGTACTTCCCATGGTGACGGATGGTGACGGATGCGGTGATGATCATCACGAGATAGATGCGGTTGAAAACGCTGGGTCTGGAGATAAATCAGAAAATCTCCATACCGAGGATCAGTAGTGTTAATTAGGAATAGGAATTCATCTGGAAATGAATCGCTGGGCTCAGATTCTGTGGTAGCACAAGGAAGGTCACACATAAGCTTAGCAAAAACCAAGGATTTCTTTGATGTAGCCTTGGCAAACTCGAGATTGAACTCCTGAAGGATGACGATCCAATGGGAGTACTTTCCCCTGAGTACCTGACGAGTTAGAATGTAGTACATCGGGTTCTAGTCTGCCAATACTGTGGCAGTGTGAAGCAGAATGTAATGATGAAATTTTTGCACAAAAATGACCATGGCCAAAGCTAGCTTCTCCACATGTGAATAACGGGTTTCATAATCAATAAGATTCTTACTGACGTAATAAATCACATGCTCCTGACCATGGAGATTGTCCTGCACTAAAACCATGGCGATGGTAGTACCGAAGGTAGCAATATACAAGAGAAGGTCCTTTGAATAATCCAGGGGGTGTATCATGGATGAATGAGTCAGAGCATGCTTAAGATTGTCAAATCCGCATTAGGCTTGTTCATCCCAGAAGAATGGAGTGTTCTTCTTGAGGAGACACATATAACCATGCGTTTTCTTAGTGAAATCGCACATGAAATGGTGGAGAAAGTTTACCTTCCCCTGCAAACTTTGGAGTTCAAGGATGTTGGTTGGGGCTGGTAGATTAATGATAACGGAAATCTTCAAAGGATCGATCTGGATGCCATCTTTGGATACCACAAAGCCAAGCATACGTCTCGTATCAACGCAAAAAACACATTTATGTATATTGAGCCGTATATTATAATGACGACATCTAAGGAATATGTCTCTAAGATGACCAGGATGGTCCTCCCGTCGCTGTGAATGAGTAGGGAGGTCGTCAAGGTACGGTTCAACAATATGTTTAATGTCATGAAACACATAGGACATCGCACACTGGAATGTGGCTCCAGCATTTTTCAAACCAAAAGGTAACTTTTTGTATGCAAAGGTTCCCCATGGGAAAATGAATGTCATCTTATGTTGATCAGAGGGCAATATCTCAATCTAATTGTAGCCGAAGAAGCCATCCATCAATAAAAAGATGATACTTCCAGCACAGTTGTCAATAATCTGATCAATATGTGGGGTAGGAAAGTTGTCCTTGGGACAATATTTATTTAAATCCCTAAATTCGATGCAGACTCTAATGGTGCCTTGCTTTGTATTGACAGGGAAAATGTTTGATACCCATTTCGCCAGAGGTACAAGATAAATAAAACTAGCTTTCAAAAGTTTCTCAATCTCAGCTTTAATAGCTGCAGCCTTCCTAGGATGGACTTGCCTAAGTTTCTGCCTGACAGGTTTAGCCATGGGATAAGTTTTAATCTCGTGGACCACAATGGGAGGGTCAATCCCCAACATCTCTTCATAGGACCAGGCAAAAATATCATAGAATTCCTTAAAAAGTGCCTTATATGCTTCGAATTCATCTGTGGAGTAGTTCTACCCAACATGAACGTGCTCAATAACATCAAGCTTGGCTAATATGTCAATTGGGTTTGTCTAAGTAATGTTGCAAAGGTTTCCTTCAGAATCTGTATCTTGCAATAATATAGGACTTTGCGGAACGTTGACACTATCAGTAGGAAACAAAGATGCAAAATCATGGCTTCCCGAACTAGTATTGGGGAGGAACATGGATCTATGATGGTGATCCTCCCAAATGGGCTCATCCATATTCATGATCTCTATAATGGAATCATCGAAAGGAAAAGACTCAGAGAGATAATCTAGAATCAGAAGAGAAGGTTCTAACCAGTATGGTAAATGGTAAGGATCCGAAGCCACTAAATGAAGGTCATTAGTGTGATCATCGCAACAAGTTTGAATGGTTTCATACATAGCTTCGTCCGGGCTCAACGAGGTGGACTCAACAACATTTTTGTCCTTGGGCTCAAAATCAAATGAGGTGATCATATGTACAGTCACGGTATCCATGCTAGGAGGAGTAGACAGAAAAATCCCCATAAGGGATGAATCCTTCAGCATACCTACCCCAATCGACTGGCAAGGAGGAGGGGACTGACCTAACATGGGGACGTTATTAGCCATGGAAGTAGTAACATCCGGTGTACAAAAATCAATATGGTCAATGGTAACAATTCTCCCAAGATGCGGGAATTGGACCGTTCGAAATACTGTTGAAGCAACAACAATCATGGCATAGAACCAATTCCTTCCTAAAATGAGGTTATAATCCAAAGGGGCATCCACCACTTCTACTTGGATGGAAACGGTTTTGCCCCACAACTCAACTACGAGGGCTGATATGAGACCATGGGGTTGGAAACCCCATCCATCAAAGGCTTTAAGGGTCGTCGGTGATGTAACAAGCTCGGGAGAGCCAAGAGCTTTCCAACAAGTTAGAGATAACACTGAGGTCGAAGCTCCTTCATCTAGTACCATTCAAAACAATTTCTTTCCCACTACTTTCGTAATGATCTGAAAAGCGAGTTTATGGAGTAATCTAGGTTTATAGTTCTCAACATTTAAGTGAATCAAGTTAGTGTTATCCAGGTCTAAAGCTCCTAAAGCTGTTAACAAGTTCTTGCGCTGTATGGGGCAAATTTGGAGTACTTCTAGGGTAGACATCACACAAGGTGCCTGAGCGATATCTTCAACTACATTATAGAATTGAGCAGCTCGGGCATTGGGATTAAAGATAGCCTTCCAAAGAGTACTCTTTGGTGGGTGCACAATCATGTTGAGAGTAGGCTTCTCAATGGACAAGGGAATAGTAGACAAGGATTTTGGAGAACTAGTAGAGGGAGCTTTCCTTGAAGAAGATTGATCTTCTTTCTATCTGCGGGTTTATCATACATCTGGCTCTAAGTTTGCAGATGGATGGTATATCAGGACATCATACAAATTTCCTCCGATGAACTAGAGTTACCCTAGTTAGACATGTGGTCTACCAGTTGTTGTTGAGAGGGAAAGGGATCCGTAAGTACTACAGGTGCAGGATTAGACTTTAGAAATTGGGATATTTCATCCCGATAGGGACACTCCTTTGAAAAATGGTCACCGCCGCATAACAGACAAGGATATTTATCCTTCCTTTTCCCTTTGTCGTTGTCATTATTGGTTGATCGTGGGGTCTCCTGTTGGTTTCCAGGTTTTTTATTTTATTTTTACCTTTCTTTTTATTACCCGAGGTTTGAGTACTTTGAATAGAATTGACCTCGATAGAAACCTTGGGAGTCAAAGGATTAGCAGTTTGGGTTTGCTTGGCAGGTTTCACTGTGCATGGGGACTGGATTGAACCAACAATCCCATCAACAGGTACTTCTACTGGTGGCTTAGCAAGGTCAGTGCTGGGGCGAGGAGCTTGAGGAATCAGGTCATAAAGAGTCCCGGATTGGGAATAGACCAAGTCTAGGTAATGAGCCCGACTAATAGCCTGCTCTTCGGTAACGACACCGCCCATGGCCACATCTCTGGCAATAGGAGGCAACAAGGACTTAGTGAACCAATTAGCTAACAACTGATCCAAAATAGGGGCCTTAATAAGCCTTCTCCACCTTCTCCACTCATGAATATGATCAGAAATGTGGGTGGAGGTGTTCTGTCGCAAAGAAGTTAAAAGTTCAGTTCCTGTTTCATAATGGATAGGGAGTTGAAAGTGTGTAAGAAATACGATTTCCAACGAGCCAAAATCCATAAACGAATGTTGTGGGAGTTCAATGTACCACTTCGTGGCCATACCAGTCAAAGTTTGATGAAAGAGTCGTAACCGAACAGAATCATCCATGAGGGAGTTCGAGGAACACCACAAATGAAAAGTCATAACATGGTTCCGCGGATGTTCACCCTGCTTCCCATCGAATTTCAGAATATCTGATGGTAACTTTACCGGAATGGGAGGCCATGAGGGATTGTGTCAAATGGGATCATTAATCATCTTGGACAAATTAGGCAAGTCCAAAGTTGCTAGCAAAGGTAACTGTCTTTTTGGTTGCACATAATGGTAATATTGATATGGCATATAATTACCAGTAGGGCCATAGGTAGACTGATAAACATGTTGATGTGAGAAAGAACCACTAGAGGATCCACCCATGGGGGGTTGATTTTTGGAATTAGGACCACTAGAAACACCAGGGCCTCCAGGAAGAGGACCGCCAGAGCCACTGGGATCACCAGGACCACCAGGACCACCAGGAGGCGGACCACCAGACCCTCCGGAGCCTCCAGGAGGTGGTAAACCTCCAGAGCCACTGGAACCACTAGGTGGAGGGCCACCAGACCCTCCAGAGCCATAAGGAGGAAAGCCACCAGGTGCCCTAGGACCACTGGGAACCCCAGGACCATAAGGAGGAAAGTTACCATATCCTTCGTGACCATGAGGTCCCCCAGGGGGAGGACCTCCATAAGATGGTTCTCCCGTACCTCCCACAATATGTATAGGTATCCCTCCCATGGATGGCATGTAAGAATAGTTGGGATGCCCCCATGTTGTAAAAGGGTTACTATGGTATGGAATTCTAGTATAAGGCATTCTTGTAGGATTATATGGATGATTACCTACAGGTATTTGATAGCCATAACCACTAGAAGACTGAATGATAACAGGTTTTTCCCCCAAGGGCTGACCTAAACTAGATGGGGGATTTACCACATTAGTGTGGGTGGGAGGGACAAAAACTATAGATGTTTCTATGTTATAGGTCTTCCCTTGACTAGGTACAACTCTGGTATCAGATAACGTAGGTCGTGCTGGGGGTTTCCCCTTGGCATTAGAAGGTACTGACGAAACAAGATTTGAAGGTTGGGCCCCAGATGTAAAAGACCTTGGAGAATTTGGAACAGACATAACATGAGAGGTGAGAGGGGTGGAAATTTGACCTGGGTTGTGGGTTGTTAATGGACAATCTATAATCGGTCCAATAGGTCTCATAGAATCTGCTAGTGAACGATATCCCACAGGAAGAGATGTGGAACGTACTGGTGTAGAGCCTAATAGGTTATCAATCTACTTTTCTACCTCCTGTGCATGGAGAATAGCAGCATGGTATTGCCTACGTTCTTCTTCACTATCAGGAGAACTTACATGGGTGCCAAATGATGCAATGACCTGTCTGATAGGTGTCTCCCAAAAAGGAGCATTAGGACCAAAGTCCAGATGGTTTGCATCATGAACATGACCTTCCAAGGGAGAATGGGATGATGAATTTCCCCGAGAAGGTTGTTGGACCAGGGGAGGCAAGTGTGAAGAATATGGTACTCCACTTTCCACCAGCACATTATCTCCCACTTGGGAGGTGGTAGTTGCTCCTTGCTCGATAGCTTCCATTGGATTTTCTCCCAAAACAAGAATACAATTAGGTGCCAAGACCCGTACTCTTCTGGCATGTCTTAACTTAGCCAGTTTTTACAGTTCCCATCTTACCTAGGGTCTGAAAATCTAAAAAAACACACCAAAAGACTTCCCTACTCAAACTATAGGTCAAAACAAGCAGACTTAAAATGACAGGAGGAGTTCAAAAGTCAGGTCTCTCACTAGGATTGTCAAGAAGTTGCCACTCACGATATACCTCAAGGGTTCGTGTGTAGTAATCTCCCTGAATGTTTTTTTTGGTGTATGGATCCAAACAAGATGGCCAAAGGGATTTTCTCAGATAGATAAGGTACCCTAGTGGAGTCCCCCGATATACTCAAGGTACATGGGAGCTCGAATCGGTAGTAGTGTTTTCTAATGCATAACCGTACACAAGGGGCCTTCTGATATACAATCGAGTACGTGAAGTACCTTTCTATATACCTCAAGGGTACGTGAAAGGCCATTCGATATACCGATGGTACGTGGAAGAACCGCATGAGTCCTGGAATATAATGCTGACAAATAATGACAGCTCCTACATTTTACGACACCCGAACATGTCTCTAACCTATCACTCAAGTTACTACGTAAATTTTAACCTACAACTACCATTAATTTTAACTTGTACAGTTAAGTGAATGCATGATGTTTTGACAGAAAAGTAAAACCATGCAATATGCTTGTGCAAATTTTCACTTTACCGTTTAGTATGCCTACTTACGGGAGGGAAGAGAGTGTTTTTCTTTTTGTTTCAAAACCAAAAACCATTCTAATCAACAGTCATGAACATCAAATCAAAGACAAGAAAACACTTTTACAATCCAAATTCTTCTTTTTGAAAGCAAATGAGAAGGGTGAGAATCTCTTTTCCTAAAAGAACAACACCAAGCACACCTATATGCCAATGCACTCTAACTTTTCAAATTTTTCAAAAACATAAGCAAATCTAACTTAAACTACCATTTTTTTTATTTTGATTGAGATAGTCCTATATGCATGAGAGAAAAAAGATCATGAAGGTCCTGAAAGATTGTAAAGCCAATCAGAAAACCCAAATCCAACCCTCAAATATGATGTCCTAATCTCAAGCAAAACTTTTCTTTTTTGAAGGAAAGAAAAAGAAGTTTACCATGCAAGCAAGAAATGAAATCTAGAAGCTAATCTAGTGTTCTTCTTTCAGTATATGCAATGAAAAGAGACTTCAATGAGCACCCTAACTTTTAGAAAACAAGAAATCCTTCTTTACGCACAACCAACAAGCAAGAAGCGGATGAACAATAAAAAAGACTAAACAAACTTTTGAAATTCCACTCAAATCCGTCTTAAACCATCAAAGCAGCAAGCCACACACATCAGATTCAATAACACAAGCCTGATAATAGAACTGAAAGAAATCAAAATTCCAAAATTTTGCAAAGAAAAATGAGGAAAAATAGTTTTGGACTAATGCCTACCTGGCACCATGTTTTGTAGGTGTTGACAGAGTGTTTCCAAGACAACACCGCTCCTTGCAAACCAGATACAGGTGGTGGCATCGCTTACTGCTCACTATGTTCAGGTGGTGACACTACTCCTTGTAGATAGCATGGGCATGGTTCCTTGTAGATGGCCAAAACAAAAAAAAGAACGATGGATCAAGTTAGAAAAGACTAGATCAAGGAAAATACTGTTGAATTAAATATGGTAATAGAGCATAAAAGACCGAAATGACTCAGATCTGGAAATTTCAAACCCAAATAATACAAATCAGAAAGTAGATCTCACTAAAAGGAGTTGAAAAAAATGGAGCCTGGATTCAGACAAGAGTTGCAGACTGAGGAAGATCAAAACAACTGAATACTCTGTCCCCAGTGGAGTCGCCAGATTTGTTAGCTGGAATATTTCACCTCCTGCAGACAGCAAGGTGTTCCTCTAGTCTAAATGGTTCAGATGCAGAACAAATAGAGGACAAAGGTTGAAGAATCTCCCTAGACACTATAGATATATGGAATACAAGTCTTTGACAGTTCACCTGTGTACCAACAAAAAAGCTCAACACGAAACGAATCAAATCAAACAGAATATGATATACTAATCTATGCTAGTGATTAAGGAATCTAGCAACATATATATGCGAAATCACAACAACAACATCATATGTGGGATAGAAATCAACTTGCATTAGAAATATGAAGAAGTTTACTACCAAGCATTAGTGTTGACATGCATCTCCATGAAACCAGCTCTTCATCCCCAAAAGCTCTGAATCTAGCTCTCTATGCTCTCTCCAAATGATCTTGGGCCAAGAATCAATCCAACAGCATAACAATACCTTCAATGTTCTCCCGTCAACCATGGCTATGAGCTCATATTTATAGGGCTTTAATGGATAGATATGGTTGAGAAATTAGTTGGTGAGGTGGCCTATAAGATCCTAGGATGAGGGATCTCGAGCTCAACCAACCCACAACAGCAGGGATAAGGTAGTACACGAGGCTTATCATCTAGAAGCCTCGAGAAACCTCTCTTTTTCCCTTTTTACCCAGGGTACCGCGCTTCTCCTTCTATGACAGAGCGGTTCTGGTAATAACCGCCTATGGACCAAGGGCAATGGGTGATGGCACCGCTTGTGGACAACCGATGAAAGGTGGTGCGAGCATGGGTACCGCTCCTGGATAAAGGGGTATGCGCGGTGCTGGGAATTTGTGTAACAGATTGATGAAAAACCATTTAGTTTCCACTCCAGAAGTTAGGATTCAAGGCGAGTAGGTATGTCAAATGTCTTATCACATGATGGTGATAGGATTTTGGTATAACAATCTAAAGCACTTGAGGCTTAAAGTAAGGAATATTGTTGTCAGGAAAATACCAAGACTGCCCAAGGTACATCTCTGATGGTGGGCACTTTCTCATTTGAGCTAGGAGTGTGGCTCAAATGTCATATATTTATTCACACTGTAGTTGCACAACATATTTGCATGGTTTAAATAGTAAAAATTTCTCTTGTCACTTTAACCACAAATCATTAAATTTAAGTCTCACTAGGAACAAGCCAATGCATACCCTAGAATCTCCAAAGAAAAAAAAATTCTGGTTACTTGATAATCTGAGATACCAAGTTTCCTGTCCCAAAATTAGAAGCAATCTTTACAAAATATCGATAAAAAGATTATAAGATGCGTTTTGATAAGATGTGTTTTTGATAAAATCCAGTCTATCCCCAATTCTATTTTTTTATAGAAGACACCTAATCACTGATGTAGATGTCTAGGAGAGATCATTGCTTCAATAGAGATGGGTTTTCTATGGAGAAGTGGAAGGGTTTGATGGAAGTAAAAGTAAAATTCCAAACAAGGGGTTAGCGTTCTATTTCTTTTAGTTGGATGATTGGGTATGCGATAAATGTTCATGATCACCTGGAACTCAAACAGATATGGAATCATATTTTATGTTTTTTTGTTCATGGAAAAGTCTTGCAATGCTAACAACAATGTAGACATGATCTGTAAATATGGGACTTATAGCCCTCAGGTCTCACCAACACATATTTTCTGTAGAATTGAAATTTGGTCTCTACTCTTAGCATAATGCAGGGTTCTCTGTTTCCAGAGTTGATTCCAAGGATTATGTTCTATATTGGTTCACTACTTTAGGTCAAGTTTCAAGATGTTGAAAGTAAAAACCAATGCTAATCACCAATGCCAATGCACTCTCTACAATGGGACATTCAATTTGTCAAAGTTGAGGTCAAAGTATCCTTGTGCATAAGTGGGTAGTATATATGGAAGGGTTCGGTTCTATTTACAATGCTTTGTTTCTAGGTCAATTACATCACATACTATGTATTGTAATGCATAATCATAGGATCTGGTTGTGGCTCAACTATATCTCCCCATTAAATATACATTCAAGTAATAAATTCAACACATATTTGGCTTAGTCTTCAATTAAATTGCTACCACCAACATTACTCCAAGTCCATAAAGGACCTTGCATCTAGCTAAGAAATGGGTTTTCTCCATCATTTGAACTGGATTATTTTTGTATTCATATTGGACTCACTAACAATTTCACAATTTCCTTTGAATTGAATTCCATTTGTTAACACATGAAGAATGCATGATAATTCCATTTTGCTGCTGATAAAGTAAACAGTCTTCATTTCCCTAGGCTTCTCTTGGACTGCTAAATTGGGCATCATTCCTCTGGGGTTGATAAACCTTATTTGTGACTGTGCATACCCTCTCCTAACAGGCCATGACTAAGGTATGATCTATTCTAGCTGGGATGTGAATGTGATGTCTCTATTCTATAGATAGTGGTTGATTTTGAAGTTGTAGTAGGCAGATATTTTGTAGATGGTAGGTATGATGGAGTTATATGTACTTCTTGTAAGATTTAAGAAATATTCCCTAAGTTTATCTTTATTTTTTAGCACTATTTAGTCTGTTGGATGTATCTAGATATTTTGGTGAGAGGTTGAATAAGTTTTCATTTTTATACTACAATATAATCTTAAACAGATGTGGAGGGATCCACTTACAATACATACATTTTCAACTAATGACCCAAAGGAAACTTCCAATGGAAAATTCCAACACTATTTGGATGTCTACAATAGAACATTATTGGTCTTGGCTAGCCACCCTACTCCTCAAAGTTTGTTTGCTGCAAAATGCTTGAAAACGGCTTGCAAACAACTTGTAACTTTGACATTAAGCTTCCTTCTCTGTTGGTTGTGCAAATTCCTATAGCAGTCTGAGACTTGTTGTATTAATGGTTTTATAACAACACTTTTCCTACTTTTAAGATAAATTCCATGCATTTATTGCCATGATCTACTCATTCGTATGCTTTTCTTTCTCCGCTCTACAATATTAAAATGATGAAAAGATAGTGAAATTTACCTTTTTTTGTGTGACAATCCTCTTTTTTGTTGTTTATTTGCTTTGTTGTTGGGTAAAATTTTATAATGCCTCCATCTATTCTCAAGTGATTAAGTGAATATTAGTACCACTCCATTAAAAAAAAATTTGTGTAGTTATTTGAGCAATGAATGGTAAGTTAAAAAAGTGAACCTTGCTGATTTTAAGAAGTACAACACTACATGGGGTAAACGTTCACTACATGGGATCGGATATTTGCATTGAATCCTCTAACTTTCAAGGTTAGGTGGAAAGGAAGCAATTCAAATGCTATTACATTGTTTTTGATGTCAGTTGTTAGGATGATAGCCTGTTATTCATTAACAAGTTGGGCCTTAAGGTGGCATGTTGGACCCCTAGATAACAATTATTATTTATACTAAGGTGGGGAATTATTTGTTAAAGAACATGCCTTTTGTTTGCATAGAAAAACAACATTTTACTTTGATATTTTTCACTCTTACTACTCAGATGGTTATCCAAGAATACGTTTTCCTAAAATTTCCAACTAATGATAATGTTTAATAGAATTTGTTTTGACTATTTTGATATTGTGTTATCTAACAAATTGATGTCAATTTTTCACAACTGTCGAAAGTGCAGAAGCTTGTTCTTATAGGGAAGGTAGTGGAAGGATAAATATTGACTGCTGTGGAGGTGATCCCTAAGAGTGAGTCACAACAAAGCATTTGGGAGAAGTACAAAAAATATGTTAAATATCAATGGTATGTCATAGATATTTTACTGTTACTTCTATTTAGATTATTAGTGTTCTTGTCATGTCTACCCATGTTTGGGGTTCATGAGTTTCCTTCTAATGGGCATGCTACTATCATCTGTCTGGAGTTGCATAGACTTTGATCCCTTTCTTTTACAACGCTCATGCTCATACAAAGTGCGTCTAGAGGATGTTGGATGTTTCTTACAGATGTTGGATAGTTTGTTGTCTTTCTTTGCCTACAGATCTAGAATTAGATTAAATGCATAGAATAAAGAACACATGCATATTCGCATGACTTAATACAAATAAATTTTGTATAAGAGACACTTATAATATGGAATACCATTAGTTTCAAGGCTTTTAAGTTTTCTCCTAACTCATACACTTACGTACATCCATACATGCACACACAACAATTTTGTTGTTGAGTTAGAATATCAAAACACATAGAGCTTGTATTTTTTAATTCCATGACCTATTGATTCTTTATTCAAATATTGTTGTGATTCTTTTCTATATTCCACTATGTGTTCTTGTGGCCTTTATATTGTTGTGGAACTCTAATTTTTTCAGCTGTGTTTCAGGTATTCTAATTCTTGCAAAATTATGTTCACTTATGGAACATTGGTTTTGGAAACTTACGGTGACAAGTCTCAAATTGTGTTGACCACTTTGTTGTGTCTACGACCTTGCAATTTTGGATTTTTTCTTCTTGTGTCCTTTCATCCCCACAACTTTTCTATTTCAGATTCTCACAGTTTTGCAAGATGATGAACTTGCACAATAAAATTCTCTGATTTTGGCGTAGATTAGTCCTCCCCTATCTAAACCCTATATGATCCCCAAATGTAAAGTCGAATGTTCTATTATTTTATATTAAGTGAAAAAAATTGAACTATCTCCAAAACCCCCACCTCCCTTCGTTCTCTAAGGTTCAATTTTATACAATGATCTTTGAATTTAAATTGGCACATCTAATTCCGATGGGAAAGAAATTGAATTGTCCATTTTTAAAACTGTTGTTATTTAGAACCCCATAAATCAAATTAGTCTTCATCATCACAAATATGGAACTCATGAATTGTTCATTAACGTGCCTGAGATAAATTTCAATTTCAAATTGTTTGTTGATAAACCCCTTTTGAAATTTTGAATAGTTCCAGCAAACATTTGTTCTTTTCTATTTAAAGTTTCCTTTATTCATTCCTTCTCCATGTCTCTTCACTAACTTTTACTCGGAATCCCATTATTCTCTTTTTATTTTTGTGTTTTTTTTGTTAGTTCTTATTTCACATTCTCTTCGTTAGCTATTATTAAATGGATTCATGAAGCTATGTTGATGAAGTGATGGAATGTCATTCAGAATATCTTGATGGAAAAATCGTTAGTAAGATGAGAAACCCCTCAACTTCATCTACCTCCTTGTGGACTTATCAATTGTGGAAACCAGTATGATCCTTTTTCCTGTTGACATCTTACTAATTTTTAGATTATAAATAATACACATAATATAAATCAACTTTGTTGGTGTTAATTGTTAAAATATTCATTATATCATATATGCTGCACATAGTAGACATCTTCTTTTAGTAACCATTCATGAGTTCTTATCTTACCATCCCATTGCTGAACAAAATCACCTCATCAATGAATAACAACATGTATGTAGCAACACACACATCCTCAATTGGATTCTACAACTATTTCTTATACACATCCCTGATTCTTTGTCCATATCAAGTTTAGGTTATTAGGAATGCATGAATACATTATGTTGTTCTCGAAGACTCTTTTGCAGATCACTTTAATAGATTGTGTAACTGTTTAGGATATTTTTGTTGCCTGAGCATGGTAGATTTTTGTGCTTATTAGTGTGGTTGAAAAAATAAATTGGATTTTAAGCATGAATGTCTTTGGATCTTATTGTCTTTTATTAGAATTACAAATAATGAAATCTATGTGTTAATTTTTCTCCTCTTCCCAATTCTTAAAGGGTGCTAGATCATTGGAAGAGCGTCTGCTTTACAAGCAGGAGTTTGGTAGTTTGATTCCTCCATGCCCTAATGATATTGGAATGTATTTCTAAAGGTAAAAATTGCAGTAGTGCAAGATGGATGCAATATTAGACGCAACACTAAATGCAAAACAAGATGTAAAAGTGGACATCACACTAAACACAAAAGTGGATGCAAAATTCGACCTTATGTTAGACGCAAATATGGACACAAAAATGGATGTCATACTAAACACAAAATTGGATGCAAAAAGAGACCCAACACTAGACACAATTAATGAATCAAAACTACATGCAATACTAGGTCCAAAACTAGACGCAACAATAGATGCAAAAGTGGACTCCTAACTAGATGTAAAATTGGACATTAAATTGAGCACAAAATATGGTGTATCGATGGACATAAAACTAGGCATAACACCAAGTGCAAAAATTGAAGGAACACTTAGCGCAAACAAAAACTTAAAATGAGACACAATATTGGATGCAAGATGGGACAAAACATTGGATGTAAAACTAGACGTAATATTGAATGCAAGATGGGATGCAACATTTGACACAAAACTAGATGCAATATTAGATACAAACATGGGTGCAAAACTAGGCACAATACTAGGCGCAACATTGGGTGCAACATTGGGCTCAAACATAGATGCAAGAAAAGACATCAATTGGGATACAACACTAGGTGAAAACCTAGATGTGAAATATGACGTAAAACAAGATGAAACATTAGGCACAAACATGGATACGAAAAAATACATAAAACAAGATACAAAATTAGATGCAAATGGGGATGCAACATTATAAGTAAAATTGGATGCAAAACTAGATGCAACATTGAGCCGAAAATTGGATGCAAACCTAGATGCAATGTTAGATTTAGAATTGGACACATAATTTTATGCAAAACATGGTGCAAAATTGGGTGCAAGAATTGATAAAAACTAGGAGCAAAATAAGACACAACATTGGATGCAAAATTGAGCGTGAAACTAGGTGCAAACAAGGATGTAACAAAGGACGCAAAAAAAAATGCAATAGAAGTTGCAAAATTGGGTGGAAATAAGGCATAACAAAAGATGCAAAAAATTGGGCGCAAGAAAAAAATATGCAATAGACAGTGTTTTATGAAAATGTACAATAGCACCAGGTTTAGCACTAGATTGTTCACCACAATTGAGAAAAAATTACACTAATATTCGGTGCTAAATCCAGTTTTTGTTGTAGCGTGCTAAGTCTGTTGATGTATATGTAACTTCGGAATGTATTATTCTATGTATCTTATGTATTGTAACCCGATGTTTATTCTGGGATGTTTCTATTATGTATTTGATTCACATTGTCATGCCCCGATGTTTCGATCGGGAGGATTAATAATGTAAACAAGTCTTGTCAAGTCATTGTGTAAGTCCCCACAGTTTCGGGGCACTTGAGTTATTATACACTAATTAAGGTGTAGGCTCGAGTAAGTAATTGTTGGTTGGGCTGACATGATTAAGTGCACTTCAAGTGAACAGAAGAATATAAATAGAGAGTGAGAGTCTCTCTATTTATCACTTGTACATCACATCACTTACTCTCTCAAGTGTGGCGCACTAGTGAAGAAGGAAATATACTGGGACTAGAAGACTACTGCTGTCGGGAGTGCATCTTACTATTTTGGGGTCTTACATCTTGTGGTGATTCTATCTTTAAGGAATTTACGGGGTTTTCTCCATTTATGGTTTCCCCGATCAAAACTCTTTGTGTCTCTTGTCTCTTGTGATGTGCTTATGTTTTATTGTTGTGCTTGTTATTCTCTCAGTGAAAAGATCCTAACATAATGCTAGCTTATATGATGAAAAACTAACATGGTATCAGAGCTAACCTGAGAAGAAGACATTGCGTAGCTGCAGGAACTAGGGATTCCTAGTTTTTGGACCTTCCTCCACATATTTTCAGCAAACGTAAGGTGGAACAACTCTCTTCCTTAGGGCGCATCTTTCTGTCGAAGCGGAATTCGATTTCGAGCATTTTCAGTTTCGATGTGGAAATTAGGGCTTTCTACAGAAGAGGAATTTTTGAGTGAGACCAACATAGGATTTTTCTCCTCATAAAAACCAAATTTTAGAGACCTGGATCAAGAAATTTGGTTGGGTGAAACTCTAGGAAAATCAAACCCTAGTTTGACCCTGAGCTAGGAAAAACCCTAATACTAAAACTGCTACATTTTGGTACAGTCGCTATATTCTGAGTTTGGCGAAGTATCAGAAGCTGAAAATTTCAAGAACCGAATATAAAATCATTATGAAGCATGTGTCCAAAACGCAGACTCAAATTCACTGTATTACAGGAGATATGATCTCTCCAACTTAGGGTTCCAGCCTCTTCCAGAATTCATCCCTAAACAGGACATCTGGGGAGATATGCAATATCTTGGGCTACAGAGGTACAAATGGAATTATTGAAGATTTTCAAGAAAGGGCATGGACTTTAATTTCGGTGGTTCGAAGATCAGACTCAGAAGATGAACCAGTGACACATGGCATTCCGTACAACTTCTCTGTTCTGAATAGTCCTGTAACAGGTCATCTTGGGAAAAGGCTCATAAGTCCCAAATGGTGAAACAAATTCTGATGAAACCTGTGGTTTTGGATTAGGAACATGTGAAGTTACCTCAGTACAAAATTTCAGTCATAGAGGAGCCTAAATTTCAGAGATATTATAGAAACAATAACAGGAATTTTTGCAGAAGAAATTGGAAAATTAGGGCTTCCTGTTCCGGGAGCTTCCCTCCACTATTTTCAGAAAAGGAGTACATTGGACAACTCCATTTGAAGAGATCTATCTGTCTATCCAGTCAGATTAGAAATATGCCAAGTTTTTAAAATTAGGGTTTCTGCGACAAACCCTAGAACAACCAGCTCCGGAACCAGGACGAACACCTCAAATCAGTAAGATCTAATCCTTTGCTATTTTCATTTGAGGTTCTCATTTCAAAGTGATCTATCACATCAGCTTGATGATAAGCTTGGTTAAGTTGACAACTTCCAAGCCTAGAAGTATATGATCTCTCTGAAGAAATTGGACTGGACACCTACATGAGTATAGAGGTTCTAGTTTCAGAGGGAGACGAGGTTAGAAGCCTTTCACAAGAAGAACTTGGTCAAGGCCAAAGAAGACATCATGCTCATGCTGCAGAGGATGATGAACCATCCAGAAAGAGATCCAGATATGAAAGTGAAGATTCAATGAATATGTTCTGATATCAGCTCTCACAAGTAACATTACTCATGGAAGTGATGATTGGCTTATAGACAATGGGGCTTACAAACATATGACAGGATTCAAGGAATCCTTTGTAAGACTGTCAGAACATGAATCACCTCACAAGGTGAAACTAGGAGATGACTACCAATATCCAATAAAAGGTAGTGGGGAATCTTCATACAAGCTAGACTCTGGTAAGTCTCTAACAATGAAAGAAGTATTGTTTGTTTCAGGACTCAAGAAGAACCTTCTCTCCATTTTAGCATTGATGCAAAAGGAATTCGGGTTGCATTCATAGATGGTCAAGCCATCATGTGGCGAAAAAGAAAGACTATCGATGATGTGGTATTGATTGGAGAACAAGGAGGCTTATACAAATTGAAGGACCATATAGAACAAGCCTTGATCCATGACACGGTAGAGCCAAATGAGCTTTGGCATAGAAGGCTTCCACATGTGCATTACAGAGCACTACCTATTGCAAGCAAAGCTGTTGAAGGTCTTCCAGAATTTCAAGCTATTTTAAGGGAAGAACAAAAATCAGAATATGACCTAAAGAAACTAGTTGAAGAATGTGAATATCTAGAATGCAGAGACCATGCAGTCATAAGAGTCTCTCAAATCAAGAACAACTTGAAGCAGAAGTGGTGATGGCCACCTTGAATGGCCTCCCAGGATTGTGGAATTCATTCATTCAAGGAATGTGTTCCAAAAGGAAGTGATTACTTTCAGCAAACTCTAGGAAGAAGAAGAAGCTCGACTCATAATAAGAGAAGAGAAGATGGAAGCAAATGAAGATCAATCTCTCAAAGAAGATACCTCAAGCAATGAGGAATATGAAGAACTCAACTCTTGAAGAACTTCTTATCCTCCTTATCATTTGGATAAGAAACAATGCTATCATGAATGAAGAAGACGATGAAGCTGAAGGCTCAAGAAGGAGTCTACCCTCGAAACAAATAAAGATAAGCATTCAATTGTCATTTCATGATATTATTTTGTTATGCATTTTCTTATATTCAGTTATTGTATTATGCATGATAGGATGTTTGCATTAATGACAGTATACTACTAATATGCATGCGATGGGTAAGTAGCTCATGGTGCTATACAACTCTCCATTGCTACTTATCTAGAATGAAACCTCTTTGCTGACATATTGGATTAGTGCACAATCTCAATGTTGTCCTGGTAGAGATGGAAGGCATCTAGAAAGTTTCAGTAAGATATGGATGAATGTTGTATTGGCTAAAGTAGTTGCATGATCATGCATAAGAACTTTCCAGTATAAATATTCCTTATGAAATGTTTCTAACCATACAAATGCATTTGACTTGTAGGAAAGACCGCATACATAATCACCTACAAGCAAAGAAGAATGAAGACTTGTTCCGAAGAGCAAGTGATGACATTTCAAAATAATATGACGAGTGCAGTGACATCATTAATGAAGAACCTTCCAGCCACCAAGAAGAAAGGGAAGACCAGTTCAAGAAGAATGATGTCTAGGATGCAGTATCAATACATGAAGAGAAGTTCATAGCTCCATCATGCAGTAGATGGAAACATCGTGGGATAAAAAGCAAGATTTGTAGCATGAGGCTTCTCACGAAAGGAAGGCCTAGACTACAAAGAGACATTTGCAGTCAGTAAGAGTCGAAACACATACATGATGAGATTGATGAAGATCTTAACCTTTGCTATAAGGTTGAAGATGCAAGTCTATAAACTAGATGGTCACATAGAATATTAGTAGCATAGGAAGCTACTTGTCACTCCGGTACATAATGTTTTCAGTGCATAGAGTACAGAAGACAGAGGGAGTATGATGCTCCTCTTCAAAGGGAGTGACTATAGAAGATCCTGAGGTTTGACATGGTATGAAAAGATGGGAAGATTACTGATGACTCTAGGCTTTACTGAGAGTAAAGTGGATTCCAACCTTTGCTTCAAGGTTGAAGGCGGAAGACCAGTGATGTTCCTGTTATGTGTTTATGCACTACTGTTATAGGTATGGAGGTGTGGCACAGTCTAGATGGAATCTTCCTTGGACAAGGGAAGTATGCAATAGAGATCCTGAAGAGGTTCAAGATGATGGACTGCATGACCACACCTATGGCATCGAACATGAAGCTATTAAGTGATGCTTCATCAGAGACGGTTGATGCTACGATGTATCGTCAGATGATTGGGTCCTTGATGTACCTGAGACCAGATATTTTCTTTGATGTGAACACATTGAGACATGTTCACCTGATGGTTGCAAATCATGCAGGGGTATAGTTGATTATGGACTCAAGTACGATGCAAATCATAAGATTAACCTGGAAGGTTATGTTGATTCAGATTGGGCAGGCAGTGCCATCAACAGGAAGAGTACTTCAGGATGTTGCTTCAGTATGGGATCAGGTGTGATCTCTTGGTTTAGCAGGAAGCAATCCTGTGTTGCACTGAGTACAGATGAAGCAGAGTATGTCGCAGCTTGTTCAGCTAGTTGTGAGGCAGTATGGCTGCGGAAGCTACTGTCTGATATATTTGATCTCCAGTTGGATACTACTTGTATACATTGTGACAACCAGAGTTGCGTGAAGTTGTCAGAGAATCCAGTGTTCCATGACAAGTCGAAGCATATCAAGATCAAGTATCACTATATCAGGGATATGGTGCAGAGAGGAGCAGTGAAGCTCCAGTATGTTGTGACGGAGGAACAGATAGCTGATGTATTAACGAAGCCATTGGCTAGGCTGAAAATTGAGTACTTCAGAGAGAGACTTGGTGTTCTCCAGATCGAGGTTCCCTCCAAGAGAAAGTGATGAGACCCATAGCCATTCTGACATGGTGAGAGGATTGGTTCCTTCCATGGTCAGAGATAAGGGCTGAGCCATTCTGTCATGGTGAGAGGATTTGGTTCCTTCCATGTCAAATATGAGTGCTGACTACCATTCTGGGAATGGAGGCACCTGGTCAGTTACTAGGAACACTCAGTCTAGGACTGAGAGAGCCATTCTGACAAGCAGGTCAGATGTAAGGTCTGAGCCATTCTGTTCATGGCTAAAGGATTAAGTTCCTCCCATGTCAGATGTGAGTTTTGGACATTCTATCGAGTAGGACAGATGTAAGGGCAACTGCCACTCTCCGGGAGAGTGGAGGCACCTAGTTAGTTACCAGGTAGCTCAGTCTGGGACTGGGGGCCATTCTGACAAGGGTGTAGGATTCAGTTCCTCCCAAGTTAGATGTGAGTGCACAAAATCTTTCTTCATTGTGGCGGATGTGCTTCCAGCCTGGGTGAAAAGAACAGAGTTCTTTCATCATTGTGGTAGATGTGGTTCCAGCCTGGTTGAAAGTCTTCCATCATTGTGGCGGATGTGGTTCCATCCTGGGTGAAAAGAACAGGGTTCTTTCATCATTGTGGCGGATGTGGTTCCAGCCTGGATGGATGTGATGCCCTTCTGACGAGTAGGTCAGATGTAAGTGCAAAGCCATTTCACAGATGGTAGTTGATGTGCCTACCATGCTGGTGAATGTTAGTGCTGGGCATGCCGTTCTAATGAGTAGGTCAGATGTAAGTACTGGGAGAAGACCTGCCTGGTGGCTAGGCCTACAACCAGCATGAAAAAGGGCTGGCTCTGTAGAACTTCCTATGACGAGATAGTACACACATGATGATGACCAGAGATGATCCAGATCCAGTTATGATGACTCCGAGATATCCAGATCGAGTGATGATCCAGATCCAGCAGTGATGATCCAGATCAAGAGATGATCCAGATCCAAATCCAGATCGAGTGATGATCCAGATCTAGTCCAGTGATGATGATCCAGATCGAGTGATGATCCAGATCCAGTGATGATGTTCTATGACGATCCAGATCGAGAGATGATCCAGATCCAAAGATGAAGATGACTTGAAGATGAATATGACTTGAAGACGAAGATGACTTGAAGACGAAGATGATCCAGTGATACAGAGAAGAAGACCAGCGCTGAAAATTGTGTCGAAATAATACCTTCCTAGGTAAGAGGGAGTGTTGATGTATGTGTAACTTCGGAATGTATTCTTCTATGTATCTTATGTATTGCAACCTGATGTTTATTCTGGGATGTTTCTATTATGTATTTGAGTCATGTTTTCATGCCCCGATGTTCCGATCGGGAGGATTAATAATGTAAACAAGTCTTGTCAAGTCATTGTGTAAGTCCCCACAGTTTCAGGGCACTTGAGTTATTATACACTAATTAAGGTGTAGGCTCGAGTAAGTAATTGTTGGTTGGGCCGACATGATTAAGTGCACTTAAAGTGAACAAAAGAATATAAATAGAGAGTGAGAGTCTCTCTATTTATCACTTGTACATCACATCACTTACTCTCTCAAGTGTGGCGCACTAGTGAAGAAGGAAATATACTGGGACTAGAAGACTACTGCTGTCGGGAGTGCATCTTACTGTTTTGGGGTCTTACATCTTGTGGTGATTCTATCTTTGAGGAAGTTGCGGGGTTTTCTCCATTTATGGTTTCCCCGATCAAAACTCTTTGTGTCTCTTGTCTCTTGTGATGTGCTTATGTTTTATTGCTGTGCTTGTTATTCTCTCAGTGAAAAGATCCTAACATAATGCTATCTTATATGATGAAAAACTAACAAAGTCATCCACAATGCTATAATTGGGAGAAGCATGAGCATTGGAATTGTTTTCAATGTGACACAAAGGAAACTTAGGGACCTTAGGGATCCCATCAACCGATGGTTTTGGTAGGTGCAAAGTGTCACCAATGGGAGTTGTGTATTTTCCTTTATTAGTAGTGGATGTTTCAGCGGGTGAAACATATAGGTTGCATCATGTCTTAAAATTCACGTCAGTGGACAACATGATGAGATGTTGTATCCCAGAGTCAGGAGGTTGAATTGATGAAGATGGTTGAGGTGGGTAAGGTTCCATTGGTTGTCTTGTCACAAATCCTTGCATGGGTAAGGAGTTCTACATAAACACAGGCCAAGTTTGGGTTGTTTCAGGCTTAGGCGGGATAACTTTCCCTGGTGGGGCCGTTGTTGTTTCGCCTCATTCCACAGTTGGCACACCTTATCCAAGTGGGGATGATGATGGGTATAATTCCCATATACACCATAAAAATATCATGGATGGTTTGTCTGTAGTTAAGTGTTCTTATCCTATTTAGGAATCTTGTTGAGGTATTGGTTTGTGGAATTTTCACCAATGTTTCTAGGTGGGTTTTCAAGTTAGTTTCCACCTCCCTTTTTTTTGTTATTTCCCTTGTTCTTTTCTCAATTTTTTTTTGGGTTACAATTTTGGGTATTGGGCACAACTTGGGCATGTTTGGTTGGTTGTATAATTTCCCTTGCAGAAAAGTAGAAGCAACATGGTGTGGTTACACTGGAGCAACTGGCAGCGAGCTAGGAAAATAACAATATGGGTTTATGGATGGAGGGGTCATGAAGGCAGTAGAAGCACTGCCATACATGGTAATTCTATAGGAGGGCCCATGAACATGGGGGGATGAGGAAAGAAATGAGTTGAAGGTACTTGTTCCTATGTGTGATGAGGCGTGCACTAAATTTGTGTTGTAGCTTAGAGTGGTGACTAGGCCATAATTAGGATGCACTAGATTTTGAACAAGGTTGTATGCATAACCACTCACTAGGGGATGGTAAGGTACATATGGGTTGGGTCTGGAGGTGATAGTTCCAATGAAACCATCTGCAATATGGGATTTCTCTAGTGGATATTTCCGATAGGATTCTCCACAAGGAGCATTGGAGATGATGGTATATAAATACCCAACCTATGCGTAGATCAGGTAGAACTGTCGATATTCTAGGATAACCTATTCCTTGGTTTGAGGTCATTCATAGGCTGTGCCATTAGTAATGGAGGGGAGTAGTGACTTGAGGAACTAGTCCAAAAATAATTAGTCATCAAGTTTGATCTTGCACACACATTTGCGTCTACACCAATCATGGAGGTGGTTTGTGATGTGGGTGGAAAAATTATGTTGATAAGAGAGAAATATATCTACTCTGACATCATATCAGATGGATTACTGAAATAATTGTAGGAATTTGGATTCTAATGACACAAATTTAGGATGTGTTATATGGGGTTGGTCGATATACCACTTAGCAGTGACACTAGTGAGGGTCTGCAAGAACAAACGTAGCCTAATAGAATCATCTATGATGCTATTTGACGAGCACCCTAGGTGAAACAACATGATATGATTTCAGGGGTCTTCCCCAAACTTCCCTTCAAAAATTTTGGTGTCCAACGGGAGCTTGGTTGGCATAGGGGGATAGTTTGGATCATGGCCCGAATCGGATCGTTGATCATCCTTTCCAAATCCGATAGGTTGAGGCTATCCATAAATGTAAATATAGCAGATATGGGACCTCCATGTGGAGGATTTGTCAAGGGAGGGTTCCCCATAGGGGGGTTCCAAGTGGGTGGGTTCGCTGTTGGGGGGTTCCTAGTAGGAGAGCTTCCATTAAGTGGGTTTCGCATAGGTGGTTGTTTGGTTAGGGGATTCCCTCTGCCATATCCAACTCCAACTAATACTCTATAAATGACATTGGGGATTTTGCCGCGAGATAAGGGAATATTTGCAACCGTAGTGCCGCCAAGATGTGAATGTATAAGTGGTTTTGAATGTAAGGGATTGAAACAAGGTGATTATGTTGTGTGTTGTACTAGGGTATGGAATGATGTGTTGACCATAAAATATGAAGTACCAAAATGAGGGGTTGGCGGGCCAAAGGATTGCAACTATAAAACTGAATCCATTAGCTCATTATTTAAATTATCAACCCAAGAGTTTGTACAAACTTAGAGGCACCGTGCGCTATATATGCAATTGAAAAGGAAATATATTGAAAGAATAACTAAGAATAATAGTAAATGCAAAGTAAGAACTAACTAGGAAAATTTGAAATGATATTTAAGAAAGACGAAAAATGTAAATCTATGAAAGCATGGAATTTGGATCTAATTTATGAAAGAATGGTTCTAATCAACAAAATCATGAATCTAATTTAAATAAAGGCGTGAATATAATTTATGAAGTGGGAATATGACTATGTAAAAGCATAGATCTATTCTACAAAAGCATGAATCTATTTTATGAAAGCACTAATCTAATCTATGAAAGCAAGAATCTAACTAAATAAAAGCATGGATTATCTCTATGAAATCATATTAAGCGAACCTAATTAAAGAAAGCATGTAAATTCATATAAATATTTTAATTTTCAAGAATTGAATATTAGCCCATACTCACGCAGCAATACAAAATCACTAATCTATTTGACAGGAAAAACGAGTATGCAGGAAACTACAATAACTTAACAGGAAACTGCATAACGCTACAAGAAAATACATGAAAGAAAAACATATAGAATAAAATGACATAAGCTAAAATAAATTAAATGAAATACATGCATAGGTTCTCAGCCCTTCCCTTGAGCGGTACCAACCCAAGGAATCTTCTGGAACCCTACCTAAGAAAGTATATTAAAGATGAAACAAAACTATCTCTTCTTTATTAAAAATCTTCCATTAAAATAGGGCATCACGCTGCTTGTTGATACAAATTCACCTTCACTAGAAAGAGAGGAATGAAAATGATAAAGATGTGAAGAATAATAGACTAACTACCCATATTCTTTGATCCCACTACTATTTGTACTTGATTAAACTCAAAACTTCTCAAGTAATCAACTCCTTGATTTGTGGAGGAAATTAACATGCTAATTTTAAGGATTGATTCCCACTTGATAAATTTGACCTAGAATCCATAATTTTGATCCCTCATGCTCATTGAGTGATTATTTAAGTGGCGAAATTTTATGATACATATTTTCACTTGAGTAAACTATCACATGCAAACAATTGCTTGATTTGTGGGGTTTGTCTCACAGTTAACTACAAATATGCATGCTAGTTTTGTGGGATTAATTCCCACTTGAGAAATTTGACCTTGCATCAATAATTTCGACCTTGGATGATCATTAGGTACTGTTCCATGTGGTGGAAACTCATGAGAATAATTAGGGTACACAATCCCTTAAATTTCTCATCTTGTTTTAGTTTCTTTAGTTAACTCATTGATGAAGATTGAGTTGGTTGATGTAACTTTATCTCTTATAATTTAGATTTTAGGTAACCTCCACCTATAGCTCTCACAAATGAATAATGCTTTGAAAAATATTATCCCATTATATTTAGCAAATAAATAAAAGGAATAAGAAAATCAAGTAAACATTACTAATCAAATGTCAAGATATTCATTTAACAAATATAGATAGGCTTTAAATAAGATAATCATAAGTTCATCATTAATCACACATACTTAATCCTTTTTATCTCCTTATGCATTGACAATATGGTCCAAATAATGTGTCATTTTAGGGGCCCATCATACACCCCAACTTTAAGGATTTGTATGTCCTCATGCAACAAAAACAACTTCCCCTAAAGCTGGTCTCTTTAGAGAGTATGAACATGTTTCTTGTAGAGGCCAATTCCATTTGATTTCATTCGAAAAGGGTTGATATATGCTCTTTATTTTGAATGAAATATTGGATATATAATAGCTTTGGTAATTGATGTTCAAATGTTCCTTTTATCCCCTTGAAATGTTTATTTAATTGCTCCTCTTAGTGTTGTATCTTCACTTTGATACAATTCTTTTTTTTTATAGTAATGATAAAGAATGAGGTTCCCATAGTCTTCTTTTTTTCTTACTCTTGGATGTACATTGTAAATGAGAAAGTGAAAAGAAGAGAACACAATATTTAAACATAGGGATGCATAAGAAGGAAATTTGTCTTCTATACCCAACACATGAATTCTATTTAATAATGATGGTTCCATCATTTTTGAATTACCCTTCAATATGAAAATACCTTGTAAAGTGATGGATTGATTATTTATATATCTATATTTACCTTATTTTGTTGTGCAAATGGCCTCCCAAGACTTGAGTTTCTATGTGCTCATCAAATTTTGAACTCTATGATATCCCTATAAGCCTTGCATGAATGTTAAAATGAATAAGTTCACAAGAGTTAGTACATTACCCATTTACTTAACCTATGAATAACCTTTGAATATTTGCATGCAGGTTCCAAATTGAAGGATGAGCTTGAAATTAATGCTTTATTTCATTTGTTGGTTAACTTGGTTTCATTTGTTGGATTGCTTTCTTTCACTTGTCGGCTCGCTTGCTTTCACTCACTGGCTTGCTTGATTTTACCTGATTAATATTTTGCTTATCATATTTGGATCTCTTGTTTGAAATTATTGCTGAACTGAATGGTCTATGAATTCTTCATGAATTATTTTTACACCATATCGAAGTGTAAGGGAGAATTTATATCTGGGTACTAAGGGGGAATATGTTCCATCTTCATAATATGATTGAATAATTATTAATATATGAATGGTTACCTATGTATTTACTATTTTATTGTTGAAACATTGCCTCCCCCTTAGGAAATATTTGTCCTAAAAGCTTAGTTTTCCCATGTCGTCTTTTAGTCTAGCTCCGTGTCGAACTGATGACTTGAGACATGCAATTTTGATTACGACCATTGCTTCATTTTGACTCTTTTGTCTTGGAATTTGCATTAAGTATGACTTGGTGGTTTTGTTTACGCTTTTTCCACTCGTGTGATTATTTATTTTAACTATGTGTGCCATCAACTAAATAGACTCGACATACATGATGACATTAATTATTTTCATGTTGTCATTCCAAACATATTTTGTGTCATTTTCCTTGAACGGGCTCTTTGTGCTAGTCATGCTCATAAAAACACCAGTCTTATCTTGTGTCTGATAGATATTGTCGTTGTTTGCATTGATGTCCTTTATAGTCGTCCTTGTCGTGACATATGTCCTCTGTGTGTTTGTTATTGTGACATTATTGTCAATGCATTGATCATCGTTATTGTTAGAAAAATCTGCTTGCCTTTTATCACTATCTTGGTCAAGATCATATTTCTCGTTGTCAAATATTTCGTTGTCATTTTCTTCATTAATAGGGCATGTTTTATCTTTTCCTTGCATAATATCTTGATTGATGCCATTACTCTCATCGGGAATGACATAGTGGTATATTGTATCTTCATCTTTTACATTAGCTTGGGTGGCTTGTTCTACGCGATTTTCACATACATCTTCATTTTCTTTAAATGTTTCGTCAATAGATATTTTTATTTCATTTGTCCTCAAGGATTTTCTCTAGGAGATTCATGAATTATTCACTATAAGATGCCATGGATGTTGTAAAAGGGTCTTTTTGGCTTATGGATTGAAATGAGAGACACTTGATTTTTAAGTTAATTATTGCTTTTAGTAATAATTAACTTATGAAAAATTGATGGTGGAAAAGAATAATATTATATTAATAATTATTAAAGGATAATATTATTAATATATATTATTTACTAATGTAAAAATTTAAATAATAATAATAATAATAATAATAATATAATGTAATTTTTTGTTTTGTTTTGAATTTAGGTTTGACGTGGATGGAAGGTGGCGGTTGGAAGAGTATGGTGGAGTTGATGCAAAGAGGGCCGGGTGAGGGAGTGAGCAGGATGAATAGCACTGCACAGGTGAGGCGAGAGCTATGGTGAGGGAGAAACATGTAGATATTCAACAAGGGACGACGTGGGATGAAGCTAAAGAGGAATGCAAGCAAGTCGAGGGAAGGTTTGGGGGAGTAGCGTGGATGCAGAGGAGAATGCAGGAGGGAGCATAACACTGGGGAGAGCGGCTTATGAATGGAAAGTGAAGAAGCGGACGAGGTTGTGAAGGGTGGACACAGAGGTTGTGGACTGGAAAGGAGAATGCGAGTTGGAGCAGGAGAAAACTAGGATGAAGTGTTGGCGAAGGTTGAAGAGATGAAGCATGGGGTGAGGTGTGGGGAGGGCACTTAGGGCAGAGTAATGGTGTTCTATGTGGGATTCTAGTGTGGAGGGATCAACGATGGGAGGAATGGAATTTGGCAACTGTAAGAGGATGTAATCGGTGGGAGAAGGCTTGTAGGGATGAGATCGTAGGAGTGAAGGAGCAGAAGCGTGAAGGAGCTAGCGAAAGGTGGGTTCGAGTCTCTATGAAGAATAGATGGCGCAGGAAGGGTGGAAGATGGTGAGGGGCGGTGTAGAGGAATGTGCAAGCGATCTAGCACAGGGATGGGAGTAGTGAAGAGCACGAGAGGAACCAATGCGGAAGGGTACTGTGATGAGAATGGAAAGGAGGAAACAACACATGAGTCAAATCTGAGCTCTAGTGATGTGTGCAGGGTTGAGGTTGATACCAATGTTACACCGTATCTGAGTGTAGGGAGAGTCAGTATCCAGATGCTAAGGGGAATATGTTCTCTCTTCATGATATGGTTGTATAATTATTAATATATGAATGGTTACCTATGTATTTACTATTTTATTGTTGTAACAATTATATCCATGAATTATTCTAAAAAAAATTATTCTTGCCTTAGGAATATCATATAATCTTTCATTTTGCTTGATGGCTATGTTTCTAAAGACATAGTATTGATTTTTTCTGCATGTTTGTAATTAAATTAATTAACCCACTTAAAATCATCATGTTTCTATGAAACAAATAGGGAGATAGATAAATGTTCCATTTGCACCCTAAACAAAATATCATACATTTATTCCATATTAAAAGGGACTAATGATCAAAATATTGTACCCATGTCAAACCTGCCTTCAAATTTGCAAGTTTCCTGTAGATGACTGTAATTGTTTTTTTTACCCAATTTAAAATCATCCATTTCTTATGAAATTGCAGTATGAGATATAATAACATGTTATTTATACCCTCAATTTATTTTATATCTTTATTCCACCATATGAATGAGAAATGATGAAAATATAATACTTATGTCAAATCTGCCTTTAAATCTGCAAGCTTCATGTAGAGGACTGTAATTAAAATTTATACCACACTTATCTCATCCATTTTTTATAAATTTGTATGAGAAGATAGATTAACATGTTATATATACTCTCAAAATATTTCAGACCTTGATTCCAACTTATGAATGAGAAATTAATAGAGTGACTATGTCAAATCTTCCCTTAATATACAAGCTTCCTGTAGAGGACTGCATTAGAATTTTATACCCCACTTAAACTCATCCAATTTTCATAAAATATTATTGGGAGATGAATTAAAATTCGATTCTATTACTTGCAAAAAAATTCAGCCTCTATTATATATGCATCAATGAGAAATAATGACAAAACCAAGACAATATAACTTATTGACGCTTGAATATTTTGCTTTTGATTTCTCTCTGAAAAGAGAGACATATATATATATATATATATATATATATATATATATGCTTTGATCCACCGTAGGATTTGTACTTTATAAAATATCATCTCTAATCATTTGCACACATGATCCTTGCACAAAATTTATTTATTTATATATATCTTTTACTTTTTCTTAGAGAAAGGGCTCCATTGCTGGTTTTCACCAATGCTCTACCTCATAGATCCACTTCTAGTTTTCATCATGACAAATATTTTATTTATATAGATGTATACCTACCTCAAACAAAGTTTTCAAGTAAAGGCTTGTCCTAGGTACTTCACAGAGGTTTTCATCGTAAGAAATTTTTATTCTTTCTTCTCTTTCTTATTGACAAAAACAAATCTAACTATCCTACGTTATTTGGAAAATATTACCTCTCTTCTCAAGTGTAGGAATACTTCCAATGCATCCACTTGCATAGTATAATCTTGAGTGAACTCATATGTGGGTGTGAAAAATTGACCTCGATCAATGCCAAGATATGAGGGAATAGATGCACAAGTAGATAAGGTTCCAAGAAATGCCAAGTATTGGAGTGGTATTTCTCAATAATGATTGCTTGAAACCAAGACTAAATGTAGTCACGATCTCTCTAGATTTCTTGTTCTTCGATAATGATTTGAAAGTCGTCCTCTTTCATGTAATGATGTCCTTATAATACTTTTCCCTTTATATCTTGGATGGACAATGGGTATGGTGATAAGCATGCAATAAATTCCTCAAATTCAAGCTTTAATGTCTTCTTGCAATCAAATTTTACCCACGAACCTTTGATTTCCTTTGTATGTATGTAAGGATGGATGAGAGAAACACTTGCATTTTCTCTCTTTCATGTAATGATGTCCTTATAATACTTTTCCCTTTATATCTTGGATGGACAATGGGTATGGTGATAAGCATGCAATAAATTCCTCAAATTCAAGCTTTAATGTCTTCTTGCAATCAAATTTTACCCACGAACCTTTGATTTCCTTTGTATGTATGTAAGGATGGATGAGAGAAACACTTGCATTTTCTCTCTCTTTTGCATGCATGGATAGATGGCTAAGAAAAAAGTATTCTTGATGGATTCCACAGTCAACTTCATTAAAATATAAATAAAAAGGATAAATTTGCTTATCTTCTTGTGGAATTTTCTCATGGATTCTTTTTTTATGGCTTCTTGAGATGTATATCTATCTCTATTCAAATCTCTTGGCTTACAACACAAATTTGAGAAAATATTTATAGTGATTTGTCATCCTTCCTTCAACAACTTCTTTAGCATTTTCATGGCCATGAGTGCTTGCTTCAACATACACCACATACATGGTGGTTTGATACATATAATTCATATGGATGAATGCAAGCTATTGCTTTTTAATTTTTCCAATAAAATTTCAAATTATTCCTAATACAAGTTTTAGTATTGCACCAAAAAGTGACATGACAAAGAATTGTAGCTATAAAACTAAATGCCTTAGATCATTACTTAAATGATCAACCTGGGAGTTCATACAAACTTAAAGGTGCCATGCACAATATAATTGCAAAGGAAATACATTGAAAGGCTAACTAAGAAAGATAGTAAATGAAAAGAAACATATACTAGGAAAACTTGAAACACTAATTATTAAAGATGACAAATGTAAATCTACGAAAGCACGAAATTTGGATTTAATTTATGAAAGGATGAATCTAATCTATGAAAACATAAATCCAATTTAAATAAAAGCATGAATCTAATTTATGAAGCAAGAATCTAAATGAATAAAATCATAGAACTATTCTATGAAAGCGTGAATCTATTTTATAAAACCATGAATCTAATCTATGAAAGCAAGAATCTAACCAAATAAATGCAGGAATTTAATCTATGAAAACATGTAAAGTGAATCCAATTAAAGAAATAATGTAAACTCATCTAACTACTTTAATTTCACAAGAAACAAATACTGGAAATACTCATGCAACAATATAAAATAGATATTCTATTTTGTAGGAAAAACGAGTCTCTAGTAATGTAACATGAAACAACAAAATTGTTACAGAAAACTACAAGAACACTATAGGAAACTACAGGAAATAAAAACGTACAAAATAAAATGACATAAAGTAAAATAAATGAAATGAAAGACATGTCAAGGTTATCAGTCCTTCCCTTGAGTGGTACCAACCCAAGCAAGTTCCTAGAACCCCACATAAGAAAGTATTTTAAAGATGGAACAAAACTAGCTCTTCTTTACTAAAAATATGCCATTAAAAGAGGGAAACAAGTTGTCTATTGATACAAATTTGCTTTGACCAACAAAGGAGGAATTAAAATAATTAAGAGAGGAGAATAATAGACTAACTAGCCCTATGCTTGATCTCAATACTATTTGTACTTGATTAAACTCAAAATTGCTCATGTAATCAACTTCTTGATTTGTGGAGGTTAGAAATCCACATGCTAATTTCATGGGATTGATTCCCCCTTGATAAATTTTACTTGGGATCCATAATGTAAACCCCTCATCTCATCCTCATTGAGTCATTATTTAAGTGGTGAGAGCTAACGAGACATATTTTCACTTGAGCAAACTATCACATGCAATCAATTGCTTGATTTGTGGAAGTATCACAGTTAACTAGATATCTACATGCTAATTTTATGGGATTGATTCCCCCTTGAGAAATTCAACCTTGCATCAATAATTTTGACCTTGGATGATCATTAAGTATTGTTCCATGTGGTGGAATCTCATGAGAATAATTAGGGGACATAATCCCTTAAATTTCTCAATCTTGTTTTAGTTTCTTTAGTTAACTCATTGAGGAAGATTGAGTTGGTTGTTGTGACTTGATCTCTTCAACTTTAGCTTTTAGATAAACTCCACCTATAGCTCCATCACAAATGAATAATTCTTTTAAAAATATTATGCCATTATATTTAGAGAATAAATGAAAGGAATAAGCAAATAAAGTAAACATTACTAATCAAATGCCAAGATATTCATTTAGCAAATATGCATAGGATTTGAGTAAGATAATCATAATTTCATCATTAATCACACATACTTAATCATTTTTATCTCCTTCATTATCACCAAGATGGGAAAAATAATGCGTCATTTTAGGGGCCCATTAAGGGGTTCACCACAAAACCTGCAAGGGTATCTCGAATGATCGATTTTGACTGAGTCTAAATTAATAGGTGCAGACTTAATATCGACTAAAGATAAAAAAAACTAATACAATCGAGTGTGAGCATAGCAAGGTGGAAAACAAGCCAAAAAGAAGCTAAAAAACCCTATAGTGAGGTGAGCTCAACAAAATGGAAAACAAGCCAATAGCCAATCCTAGAAAAGTAAAAAGACCCTCTACTCCTTACATATATCTACTCAATCAGAAATGAAAAAACACAATATAATCTTCTTCAAATCTTTTCCTCTGTGGGGTTATCATTATTCCATTAGACAAAAGAAGCAAGATGACGAGTCGAGTCTTCCAAATACTAGACTGCAATAGGGCATCAATCCTATCTGGACTCAGCAAGTGAATATCGAAAGGATAGTTATAGAGCTAGGGCTGCAGTCGACTCCATCTATCCTAGGTATCCCTCCACTGAAGGGGATGGCCTCTTGGAAACATACCTAAAGGATACCCCATTTAAGGAATGTCTGGAAAGGTAAATCCATTGCTTCAATCCTTGGGTTGTTGTACTAATAGTATGGTGTCTAGTAGGTAACAATGAGGACAACAAGTAGGTGTCCTTTGGTACTATATGGAGAGCGGTATTCCACCTAAAATTTTGAAACTGGTCTTACGAGTTTCCCTCCTAAGGGAGAGGCCTTCCAACAAATTAGTATCAATTGTGCCAAAAAGTACTAGGGAGTTTTGGTAGCCTATAAGTAAACAACTATGTTTCATATGTGAATGGAAAAGGGAAATCATTTGGATGCCTATCCCCAGTGTCCTACCTGAATACAATGTTATTTTAATTTCTCAAGTGAGGTTAGTGTGTGTAAAGTTATGGTAGTATTTAAAGGATTCGACGACGACATTAACTAATGATATTTTAACTTAGTGAGTGTTTTGTGTGCATTGGTGGTATGTAGAACATATAGTACTAAAAAAGTAAATTATTAAAATAAATGAAAATATTCCAATAATTAGTTCAAACTTTTCTTGTCATGTCCCCAATTAAATAATTTTCAAATAAGACTACTTGCAAATAATGTTTTACCAACCTACTAGTTCCCTAGGTTGAGATGGAGACATAAATTATGTAATAAGCAGATATGGGGCCCAAAAGGAATTTAGTTTACCATATTCACATTTGAATTGGTCACATAAATGATATATTCTAAGAAAATAATGTGTAATGGGTTCATGAATACACTTGAATGCTTGTGGATCCTTTGGGTGACTAGATTCCCCACACGCTTGGTATGATCTTCAACCAAATTTGAACACATGGGTAATGTAAAATTATTGGAAGCTGATGTGGTGTAAAATAACATATAATGATCCAAGTAATTTGAATTAGTAAAGGAGAGTAACTCCCATGGAAGAGGAAGAAACTAGATCACAATTTGTGCCACTTGGAAGTAGATTCCATGCACTCTATGACAACAAGTGATGACAGATGCTATGAAAAGTATGATGAATTTAGACCTGATTGCAGACATATGGAAAATATGATATGACAGGGATAAAAATATCCAAAATAGGTAAACTTTTGGATTTATAGGCCTCCATTCGAATTGGGGAAATAATTGGAGCATGAAGAGGAAGACAAGTGTCATAGGAGTTACTAAACCACTAAGATGAGTTGGATGAAGTGCATGGAGGTAAATCCGACCTTAGGAGGCCTCATGAAGTTAATTAGAGGATTACATGAGGAAGGATAATGGATTTTTATCATTTTTTTATTTGCTTTTTGAATTTTGGATAGCTTTTGCTTGTCCATCACATGGTGAGTGTTCACTCTCCCTGCTTGTGAACCGATTTCGAGGGATTTGGATTCCTTTCCAAGTTGGTTGATGGAGAGGCCATTAAGAACTCTCATTAGATATTAATTAATTATTTTTAGTTTCATTTTCAAGTTCCATACATTCAAATTCTCATCTATATCCCTATTCTCTCATTCCTTCGTCTCCATTCCCCCACACTCTCATGTTGATGGAGCAGTTGTTGGAGTGGTGCTTGAACTTTGATGAGGATATTTAAGGCCCAATATTGGGTATATGATGTATGGATATTTAATATTATTTCCATATTCTCTTTAATTAGAAATATCATAAATCCATATGTGAAAGGCTTGGATTCCCATGCTCTTGAATGACTAGTTTCCATGTATTTGGCTTCAATTTTGAAGGAGTTGTATAACAGATTTGTATGAGGACATTTATATGAGTTTTATGATTAAGGGTAAGGAATATATTATTTATGGATATGTAATATTATTCCCATATTCTATGTAAGTCGAAATATCAGAAATCCATGTGTGAAGGCTTGCATTCCCACGAGCTCGAATGACTAGTTTTCATGTATTTGGCTTCCACTTTTAGAGAGTTGTATATCAAATTTGTATGAAAGAATTTATCTGATGTTTAATGATGTTTGGGAATAAATTTGAATTTTTTTTATTTTATTCATATTTCATGTTATTATATGAACTATTTAATCTACTTTTCATGAGTTCGAACCAAGCTATTAATGCCATTTCCCCTTAACCAAATTCACTAAAAGTTACCATACAGATTTTGCACCTCATAACCAGTTCTAAAATATTAATAACCATGATCAAATACATCCAATTATGGATTATATTCATTCCCATACTCTTTTCTGAATTTTTAAGGGTCGTACTTGAGTTGGGAAGCCAATTTGGCTCTCACCCTTAGGGGGAATTGGACCTCAATTTTCCTAGTAAATTTTCCCCTTTTATTCTTGGCCCCAAATAAAGTTTTAGATGCCTAAATTCAGATTAAAAGTGTACATAAAAAACCTTGATATGTTATAAAACTCACCATATCCTTTCTTTACAAATTTGATACCGTTCGGAGTCAGTTGGAACCCCCTAGAGTCATGACTAAGAAAGCTCGAAATTGGCAAAAAATTATGCAAACTTGAATAACATGTCAAATGAATTTTTTAATTCGACCATTTAGTGTCCAAGTTATGTTAGGATGATTTAAATCCCAAATCATCCATCCATAATAAATTTGGAAAGGTTTGATGGTGTTGGGAACCAAACCTAGAGAGACTAGTTAAGATTGAATTTTCCCAACTTGTAATTTTCTCCAAAATTCCAAGAAGGGAAATTACCATGGTATCAGAACATGGTCCTTGCACCTATGCATTAATACCATCCATTTAATAAAAATTTGCAGCCATGTCTTACTATTATGATTACTCGTTCAAAGATGATTATGAGCAATATGAAGAAGAATGTGAATGGTATGAGGAAAAGTTTCCATCTTGCAAGACTTGTTACAATTTTAGAAGGGATGAGGGTTATTATTTTGACCCTGTGTATTATGAATATGTATGTTCCAAACCACCATAGTCTACTTCTAGGAATGAATTATAAATATTGAGAGAAACATGTAAAACTTTACCCCAACAATATCAATCATATCTTAATGTGATGGGAGAGGCATCTAAGACCTACCCTTTTGAAGACTTTGCTGAGTGGGTGTTTGGATATAGGCATAATAGTGTAGTTGTGGACTCATTAAAGAAAAAACTACATACTTTGGAAAAGAGCAAATATTTATCTTTCCCTGTAAATGAGGAAGCTATAAACACTTATAAGGATATCACGTGGAATAAATTTTGTTCTAAAGGAGATGAAAAGAGCCAGTTACACCATTAAAGGAAGAGGAAGACGTTCATGAAGTGGATCATCAATCACATAGAGGTTATTGTAGAGAATAACATGAAGAGGAAGGTGAAGAAAAGCACACAATCCTTACTGATGGGGGTTGTGCAAATCAAAGATAATCTACTGATTGATCCTTGAACTATGAAGGAGTACCTACTGATGGGTGCTCACAACTCTATGTTGGTGACATAGAGATCATATTTGGAAATTTTGATGCAATACAAAGTTATCATAAGCATTACTATGAATACCTTGTGATAGATAATGAAGAACCAAGATCAACTTCCCTATCACCACTTGAGCTTCAAGAAGTTGATCAAATCAATAAGAAATAAGACGAGGAGGTTCACTCACATGAACCATCATTCATTAAAGGGTATTTGAATATGAGTGAAATGAGTATCCATGAGGCCCTTAGCATACTCCATGACACTAAATCATTGGTATCAGATTATTGTTGGAAATTTTCTTCATTGGAGGAGTCATCCTTCCTTGAAGACATAGAGACTATTCAAAGAGAAATGTGCAACCTTGAAGGTAATTTCATGTATTTTCTTTTTGACAGAAACAATTTGGTTGAGCTTAATGAATGGTTAAATTAATTCTACTAAAATAATAATGAGGATATTCATAAGCTCAAAAATCAAAATGAGCAATTTCTTAAGAGGTTGCAAGATACTTGTTCTTCCTCCCATGTTTCATATTTTCATATGGTATATTGCTTGGAGGATTTTCATGACATAACGGATAATGATAAACATGGAAAATTGAAGTTTATTAATGTTTTTAAAGATAATATTTATTATCCAATCACTTGTTGTGATGGAAGAGGAACTTGAATTGCCTCTTGAAAACGGTACACACTTTTTGAAGATGTGCATGATTCCACTACTTTGGAACCAACCTATGAGGAAAGTTTTGTAATCTTGAGAGAGGTGCATATTACTACCCCTATGGATCCTTCATATGATAGAAAATTTTCACTTTTTTATCATTTGGGTGAGTTAGTTCTTTCTCTTACATCCTACACTTCCATATTTTGAGGCATTCATCCTCATGAAGTATGGGCGAAATGTTTCTTTTTGATGGTGCCACATGAAGAGTATGGGATTCCTATATATCATTTTTATGATGACATGACTAGAGTGACATCTTATTTACATTTGAAACAACATCCTTTTTTACATTATGATGATATAAATATTCATGGGTGGATTGATGAGCATTCTTTGATCCACTTAAAGTCTTTATGTTTTATTTTCTCCTTATTTGGTTCAGATTTTGGTGGAGGTTATTCATTCACTTCTTAGAAGGAAGAACACATGGATGATTATTATTTTTATACATCTTACATTCTTTTCGAGCATAATTATAGGACATGGGATCCTCACCTGTGTCATTGGAGTAGATTTGATATAATACTTGATTCTTGTGTGTATGGGCCACATGATAATATACGTACTTGGAGGTACAAGCACTTCCATGATCTGTTGATGAGGTACATTATTGATGTACAATTGTATGATGTATTATGTACTTTAATTATCTATTTTTTTCACTCATGATGTTGGAAGGGTGCAATACAAGCAATTAGATCCGGGTATTTCCTGGTTTCAATTTTGGGGGAAACAAGCAGTAGGGGATATTGAGTCACCACTTGAGAAGGTGATTGTAATTAGAGTAGAGAAGCAACAAGAATGGTGCCTCCTATTTCAAACTTTCTTAGAATATTGGAAATTCAAGTTTGACAACTCAGTACCAACTTTAAAGAAATATACATAAGCAAAAAAGGGTCGAAAGTTCAGAAAATGTTTCCAAAAGATGGAGGTAAAGATTATTTGTGCAGATTTTTCTTTTATGGATTTTATTATTCCTTTTGGTGTTAGTGGTGATTTCAAGGGATATATCAATATGCTAATATCCACATATCTTTACTTTTGGAAACACACAATTGCAGTACATGAGTGCCACTACTCAAATTGTCGCTAAGGTTTGAAGCAAATTTTTGGAAGGAAAGAAGGTTATTAAAAATACGTGTTTGAAATTAGTTTAGGAAAAGAAATATTGAGTGGGGAGGACTTCCATGTCCTCAATTAAATAATTTCCAAATAAGACTACTTGCAAATAATGTTTTACCAACCTACTAGTTCCCTAGGTTGAGATGGAGACATAAATTTTGTAAGAAGGGGCTATGGGACCCAAAAGGACTTTAGTTTACCATATTCACATTTAATTGGGTCACATAAATGATGAATTATAATAAAATAAGGTGTCTTGGGCTCATGAAGACACTTGGAAGCTTGTGGAGATTTTGGGTGACTAGATTCCCCACACACTTGGCATGATCTCCAGCCAAATTCGAACACATGGGTAATGTAATGTTATTGGAGGGTGATGTGGTTTAAAATAGAATATAATGACCCAAGGAATTTCAATTAGTAAAGGATATTAATTACCATGGAATAGGAAGAGACTAGAAGACAATGTGTGCCACTCGAAAGGAGATCCCATGCACTCTATGACAACAAATGATGAAAGATTCTAAAAAAAGTATGAAAAAATCAGACCTTATTTCATACATATGACAAATATGACATGAAAGGTCTAAGAATATCCACAAATAGGACTAATTTTGGAGTTAGAGGCTTCCATTCGAATTGGGGAAATAATTGGAGCATGAAGAGGAAGACATGTGTCATATGAGTTACTAAACCACTAAGATGAGTTGGAGGAATCCCATGGAGAGAAATTTGACCTTAGGAGGCCTCATGAAATTAATAAAAGGATCTCATGAGGAATAATAATGGATTTTTATCATTTATTAATTGAACTTTGGCATTTTGGAGAGCTTTTTCTTGTCTATTACACGGTGTGTTCACTCTCCCTCCTTCTCAACCAATTTCGATGGAGCTAGATTCCTTTCCAAGTTGGTTTATGAAGAGGTGATTAAGAAATATAATTTGAGATTAATTGAGTATTTTTAGTTTCAATTTTAATTTCCATACAATTTAATTCTCATATATCTCCCTATTCCTTCATTCTTTCTTCTCCATTCCCCTACACTCTCATGTTGATGGAGCACTTGTTGTAGTGGTGCTTGCACTTTGTTGAGGATATTTGAGGCCCAATATTGGGCACATGATGTATGGATCCATACTCTTATTTCCATATTATATATAAGTCAAAATATCAGAAATTGATATGTGAAAGGCTTGCATTTCCATGCTCCTGAATGACTAGTTTCCATGTATTTGACTTCCATTTCAAAGGAGTTGTATAACAGATTTGTATGAGGACATTTATAGGAGTTTGATGATGATGGGGAAGAAATATATGATGTATGGATATGTAATATTTTACCCTATTCTATGTAATCCTAAATATCATAAATCCATGTGTGAAAGGCTTGCATTCCCATGAGCTCGAGTGACTAGTTTTCATGTATTTTCCTTCCACTTTGAGAGAGTTGTATATCACATTTGTATGAAGGAATTTATATGATGTTTAATTATGTTGGAAAATAAATTTTAATTTATTTTATTTTATTCATATTTCATTTCATTATTTGAACCATTTAATCGACTTTTCATGAGTCATAACCAAGCGATTAATAACATTTCCCCTTAAGCAAATTCACTGAAAGTTACCATATATATTTTGCACCTCATAACCAACTTTATAAGATTAATAACCATGATTAAAGACAACCACTTATGCCTTATATTAATTCCCATAGTGTTTTATTAAATTTGTGAGGGCCACACTTGAGTTGGAAAGACAATTTGGCTCTCACCCTTGGAGGGAATTAGACCTCAATTTTCCTAGTAATTTTGCCCCTTTTATTATTAGCCCCAAATCAAGTTTCAGAAGTATAACGTCAGATACAAAGTGTCCATAAAACACCTTGATATGTTATAATACTCACCATATCCTTTATTTACAAATTCGAGACCATTTGGAGTCAGTTGGAATACCCTAGAGTCATGACTAGTGTCAAAACCCCAAATTTTCACAAAATTTTAAAATTTTGAGATAACATAAAATGCTAAAAAAATACGGTTTATTAACAATTATAGGTTAGAAATAAAAGAACAGTTAAATGATTAGTATAACATAATCTTAACTATGTTAACTCAGCAGTTTTTTTTCCTTTTTGTAACATGAATAAGTTTTACTTTGCACATTGTTTGATTTCAGCTCGCTGATGAGTTTTCTTTATGACAAGTAGGTGGAATCTAACTTTGAATCCTAGGCTTACTTAGCATTTATGCCAACACAGAGAGATTACTTGTTCTTACAGGTTTTATAGGTATGATTGAATGAATAACGCTTTAAATTTCATAAAGTATCCAACAGTATTTCTATTTGCAATTAATAAGCTTAGTAAATAAGCTGTTATATTCCAAACAACTTCTGTGAGGTAAAAATAGTTTGTTTTCTTCAGTTGTTCTTGTAAACGAAATTCAGATGATTGAGTTTCTTTCTTTATTATACATAGAGACAGTACAATACTTTCTTTGGCTCTAAACTTGTAATCTTAGTTGCTTGATAACTTTTACTTTAATATGCATATCTTATTATTTCTATAATACTTTTCTTGTATTAAGTTACTATCCACAAACAATTTCCAAGGTTGATGTTTTTTTTTTATAAAGGTCAACCTTTTATCCTATGCTAACCCCGGTATTTCAGTATAAGCATAAAACCATTCTACTGAATATAGATATGGTCAAGTTGAGAAACAACCAAATTCTACTAAAATCTCATCGATCTGAACTATGTAAAAGAATTCACAAAAATGTTCTTATATTACTCTTTGCCAACTTCATAGTTTGCTACCATTTAATTTGATAGTTTCTATAAGACTTATACTCATGCATAAACTATTTTGTTTATTAAACAAACAAGTTTTTAACAATGTTGAACTTGCAAAGTGTTCATGAATCTACTCAATACAATGCTATGCAATGTTCACAACTTGAATGTTGTTGAAAGGGTGAAACAATGCATACACCACAATGTGATTAAAACATAGAAACTATAATTATTAGATGGTTTTTACACAATTCAACTAGACTTTTCATATGATAAACGATCACTATACTTGGCTAGAATTATCATTGGTAAAACTTAGTTAATAACACTCACATAGTAATAATGTCATTGCTATATACTTCGATGAGTTACAACCACTCCAAAAAGGGTTAATACATATATATATTAAACATACCCCTACGATGTTTTACTATCATAACATTTAGCATTGTTTACCAAGTTTCAAGCAAGGATTTTCGGGCTTACGAGACTATAAGATTATAATCTTGTGTTAGGTCAATGTTAACTTAACGTTGTATCCTCATGCCAATGATGAGCTATCAACTATACGTTAAAGCAAATATTTTATGACATGATAACAAGGCATACTTTATATTTTATACGTCGTTTGTTAAAATCATTTGGTAAAATAATTGAATATGATTTGGTCGCAGGTAAACTATGGAGAGTCGACACACTGCATGATTTTTATTATTACGGCCACGTTGTATTCTCTTGGCCATGCACTGGTCGTATATAAAACCAATAAACCCTAACCCTTGGCTTATTCTTGTTCCATCTTTTGCGTTGGCCCTTCGGGCTACTCTGTAAGCTCTCGTGGTAGCCGTGAGTGAAACTCAGTTATCAGTGGTTCCAATGTTTGTGTTTGTCCTGCTATGCTTCCTTTGAGCTTAGTCATGTTGCCAACTTTCCACCGTGGTTTCTTTTACTCTGTCAGGGTTCGTTTTTCTCTTTGCAGTTGGCTTTACGGCTTGCCTGTAGCTCCCTTTTTGCCCTTCTATCATGTTCTGTCACTGTGTGAAAAGTTGAGCTTTACTTAGCTATTTGTTAAGCTCCTTCATCGTAGGGTTTGGAGTTTTTTTTTTTCACGCCTTGCTTGTTGGTGACAACTCCAGCTTCGTTGTTGTTTAACTCTTTCGTGGCTATTGCCCAGGATTTCTTTTGCTACTGCTGTCAGTGTGGTTTATACAAGGGCCCCGTCGTCTCTGTCATCGGTGAGTATGAGGGTTTGGCTTCTCTTAACACTGGTTGCATTGTTGTTATTCATGTATGGCTCCATAGTCTTTACTTCCAGATGAGGTAACTTCTTAAATTTAGAACCAGCATTTGGTATTACTATTTCCATTCAACACATAAATTTCTTTTTTTTAATTAAACTCTGGTTTTTATTTTGCAGGGATAGTTCACCTCCATATTTGATAGTAACACTTCTCAAATGGCCCAACATTCGGTCTACGGTAAGCTCTGGTTTCAAAATATGGTTCTCCCTGCTTGTTCAGATCTTTGGAATTGGAAGAAGTTACGACCATGTCATTCCCAGTCTTGGGTTATTGTTCTTCATTTAATAGTTTTTGTTTATGATTTTAACCCTTGCTTTTAGTAGGGTGACTCTGGCTCAACGCCATAACTTGTAATGATCTCCTCTTGTGTTAAGAAAGAATTTACAAAGTGCAACCTTTGTTTTTAAATGATTCCTTCAATTTGTTTAAGTGGGTTCTTTATTTGTAATCAAATATTGTTTAAGTAGATATTGTTATCTGTATATAATGTAATTTCCTGAATTTGTATCTGCACATATATTTTATTTATAAATACTTTAATCAGTCTACAATAGTTTGGTTTATTCGGTGATATTATTTCTAATAGTGGAATGATAGCTTAACTATTTTTCTTTTATATTACAAGAAAATAATAAAGGGTTTCGACCTTGTAGTCATTCTTTCACATGTATATTCTATTTGTAAAAGTTAAGGAACAATTCTTTGTACAAATAATCATTTATTTAAATGTTAATTATTATCATATTTTAGTTGTTTTTATTTAATACAATATAGATAGGGTTTATTAAGTGCCTTGATAAAAGGTACATAAACTCTGGACTTAGTTTTGTTCTTTAGAATTTAATTACGATAGTAATACCCTACTTGAAGTTTGAATATTTGTAGACATAGTTAGTTATTATCCTTAGTACATAAACTAAGTAATTCTGGTTTTAAATCTTTACTTAGCAAATTATAATAAAGTGGTTTGACTGAGTTATTTCTACTACCCCTGCTACATGTTAATAATATACACAAGTATATATATATATATATATATATATATATATATATATATTATAGTGTAACATGATTTACGCTTCTACATAATTTGATTTCAATAACAAAATAATGTACTATGTAAAGAATAACATCTTATCTACTTGAGTAACTTATTAATACGATAAACTTGCTACCTGTAATAAGTTATGGCTATTTCTTTTCTAGCATTCTTACATCAACAAGCTGATTAATCCATAGACATAAATAAACAGGTTATTGTTCTTTTCTGATAATAATCTACATACAGAAATAAGTTACTCTGATATTATGAAATGCATAATACATTTATTCATTTGAACTCCTATCATATCCTTCATCTTTTTTAAATACACTGCTTGTGCTGGAGTACAGTCTGGTCCTTCCAGATGTGGAAAAACATAGGTTAGGATTATTTTTCATCAATTCCAGATTCAGTTTTTCAATAACTAAAAGATTACTAACTCTATCGGTTCACAACTAACATTTAACATTCATTAAGCAGTCAGTCTCATATTTAACCATCTAACACAGTAAAACAGAAATACTGTAGAACCTGATTAAGCTGGACAACAACAGCATTAGGAGGTCGTTCCTCCCTACCATTCCTGTAGAGCGCTCAAACAGCGTCTCCTCAGGACCCCTGAGCCTGTTCCTGGTCTCCTTGGCTAAGAACTAGTGGAGCAAGCAAACAATAGACTATTCCAATGACTCAGTAATGATTTTTCACTCAACAGTAAGATCCTTTAGCTGAAAAGCTACACTAGATCACTCAGCAGTTTAACCCCTCAAACTCTTTCCACAAATTCCCTTTCCATTGAATTCTCTGAAGTTCATTCACCTGAATGATCACTTCCCTAGAATGAGCAGCCTTAGCTCTCTTCAATGGGAATTTTTATAAAGATTGCCTAGGTCTTTTGGGTCAATTGTCATTAATTGAGCCACTTGCTCTGATCCCACTTTCTTGGGGGATCATGACCCCAAATGTAAGAAGGTTTCCACCTGCAACAATTGGAAGTGTTTGAGGATGCTGCCACTTGTCTGTTTGCTCTCCACCCAATCTCCTCCACCAACTTGACCAGTAAACACTCTTTTAACATTTCTCCATATTGTTTTCTCCACTTTTATTTATTTATAATTAAAATATTCAGAATTACATTCAATATCCTTGACTCTGCTGAGTCATCATTTACAACTTAGCATAAAATTTAACATAATGTCTTGAAATAAAATTAAATAAGATAATATTATTTTTGCAAAATTGGGGCATGTGACAACTAGAAAAGCTCGAAATTGGCCAAAATTATGCAAACTTGAGTAACATGTTAAGTGAGTTTTATGATTAGACAATTTATTGTATGAGGTTTGTTAGGATGGTTTAACTCCCAAAGGATCCCTCCACAATAAATTTTGAAATGTTCGGTGGTGTTGGGAATCAAACCTAGAAAGATTAGTTAAGCTTGAATTTTCGCAACTTGTAATTTTCTCCAAAATTACAAGAAGGGACATTACATTTATTGAAAATATTGAAAAGATCACCTCAACGTAAAAAGGATATGATTAAGCATTTAATTTTCAAATAATAGACGATTATTATGAAAAAATTGATTTCTTAACAAGTACTCACTAAAACAGTAAACAATGCATTCAAAATAAATCTCTAACAAAACTAAAGACACAACAAATACTTAAAAAATTAAGGTTTTTTCTTCGCTACCAAAAATGAAAAAGATTACCGTGACTACTACTATGTAGCATGAAAATGATTGTAAATATAACAAAAAGGAGACTAAAAGCAATCCTAAATTGAAAAATTGAGGTCGTTTACAATAGGCATAGGTAAAATGGAGGATCTGGAAGCTGAAAAAATTGTTGAAAATTGTTCAAAACTACTGAAAAATGCTAACAAAGCGCAATTTTGGAGTAGGCCGCACTTAAGTTTGGGAAACTAAGGGACGTGGTCGCCTAAAACTTGGGAAAAGGTGAGACCTAAGCATAAAATGACACTATAGGATCAGGTCACACTTTTTGAAGGAAAAAGTGCGGCTTAGGTCACTCAAAAAGGCCAAGCAAGTGCGACCCAGCACCAAAAAGTTAGTAACTATCAACCAGAGGCTCAACATGATAAAGAACGGTGGATTGAAGCCATTTTATTGATCCTAAGATAATAGGTAGTAGCAGATAGACAGAAAAAGAAGAAAACATATCAATTCAAACTATAAAAGCTAAAAGGAAAAGGGGGTCAAACATAACCAGAAATTGATATGGATCGAACCTGGTGGAGTCACCAAAACTGTTACTGGTTTTTGCAAACCATATGTGCCAAAAGGAACCTACTAAGGTTTATGGAAGCCCTAGTAATACTTTGAAAAGGGAAAATTTAACAACTAACAAACATAAATAAAAATTATTATGAGCATGCATATAACTGAAATTAAAGTCAATTAAATAAATCTAAACTAACATTAAATGCATTCTTTGACACACACATTTAAGGAATGAAAGAATAATTTTATTTTTCATTAAAAAAATGGGATGTACATGGACTAAGGATTACCTTGGAGTATCAATAACAATGGATCCTGTATCTTTTTAAAGAAGAGTGTGTCTCATCTCCTTATAACCCGAGGTTTTCCAACCACATGTCACGAGGTGTAGATCTCCAATGAAGGTGAAATGGGAATACTCAAGGGATATTTGGATATGAAGGGGAGATTTGGGCGGAGTAATAGCATGGGATATGAGTGGATAATTTATGTTGCAATGAGGACCTTTATAGTCAATTTATAGGGACTGTAGATAGTATGGACGGATAAGGATCAATTGGATATTTTTCCATTTTTGTTTTTATTTTTTATTTTTTGAAGTTTCTTTTTCTTATCCATGATTTTTTGGATCCTTATCCATGCTTTTACTTAAGTGCCAAGTTTTTTTATCTTTTGAAAAGTGAAATATCCAAAATCCCATTTTAGGAAGTATGACCCATAATTTTTGGATTTAATGAGCTAATTAATACTTAAAATGGAAATTATGGTTAACTTAGGTATTTTGGATCAATGAAGGTCGATGTGGTAGAAATTAAAAGTGGTTAATAATGTATATGTTTGATGGGGCTAGAACACATATAAGGTGGAAAAAATTTGGTGCTAACACCTCCTCTCCCTTCCACCAATCAACCCCATGTACATTATCTTACTTGCATTTCCCCATGTGGTCTCTTCCATGAGCCACATCTCTTACTTTAATTAATTATTAACTACTCTTCTTAATCACACTTAATCCCATATTAAGATAAAATAGGTTTTAAATTAACAAAAAAGATTTAGGATTAACTCATGACTTAAGGGTAATGTCATAACAGGGTTTCCTAACTAAAAAACCTATAATCCCCCTTTCAACCTATTATGAATACCTAGTTCCCCAATCTCTTCAAAATACCACCTCATCACAGTTAGTTATGGATTTTAATATTAATTATTCATAATCAATAATTACACTTGGATCCGATTAGACTAGGGGTTTAGGCCAAGGGTACTACATTCTCTTCCCCGTTAAAGTCTACACTTTCCTAGGTGCTTCATTGTCAAAAACATGTGAACACAATTTTCAGACTTAGTTACATATGTGCAGTCTTCAAAATAGATGGGGATACTCTTATTGCATATTTTCTTCTAGTTCCCAAGTTGCTTCCTCATGAATGTAATGGGTCCATTGGACTTTTACCTATCCTATGGACTTGTTCCTAAGAGTCTTGATTATTTTGTCCAATATGTATATCGCTTGTAATTGTATTTACCCTTCAGGTTCCACATGTATCATAGACCAATAAAGTATATGATTTGAATCATAAACATACTTTTTCAATAATGAAACATGAAAAACATTGTGTACTTTAACATGAGAAGGTAGGGATAGCTCATAAGCCACTGGTCCAATTATGCTCAAGACCTCAAATGGTCCACAAAATATAACATCCAACCTTTTAAGTTACCAACCTTAATGAAAATTTTTTTCCTTTAACCTTTAGGAACACTTTGTCCCCAACCTAGAATTCTATATGCATTCTATCTTTATTTGAATAGCTCTTATGTAGGTCTTGATAAACCTTCAAGTTTTGTTTGATCCTAGATACTTGTTGTTCCATATCTAGAAGTAACTCTGGTTAAAAAATCAATATATCCACTAGCATGCCCCAATTCATTGGAACATTTCCCTTCCTGCCATAAATTTCTTCAAATGGACTCATATTTAATGATGTATGGTAACCATTGTTATAAGAAAACTCTACTAAATACAAGTAGTCTTCCCATTTTCTGAGCTTGTCCATTACATACCTTCAGCTAATGTCTTCAATAATTTGATTTATTTGCTTATTCCATCCATCTGTATGTGGATGAAAATTTTTACTAAGGTTGATTTAAGTCCCAAATTCTTTAAACAACCATTTCCAAAAATTCAAAGTGAACTTTGGATCTCGATCAGAAACAATTTTTTTTGGAATACCATGCAAACTGGTATTTCCTTCATATAGATTTATGCAATTTTAGTTTCTTTAATTGTTGATTGTACTAGTATAAAAAGAGTTTAATCTGTCATCTTATCAACCACCACCATAATAGAATCACGTTTCTTCAATGTTCTTGATATTTTTGTGATAAAATCAATAGTCACTACATCCGACTTCCATTCTGATACAAGAAATGGATAGAGTATACCGACAAGATGTTTGTGTCCTAATTTTACTCTTTGAAATTCTAAACACTGAGCAATATACCGGCACACTTATTTATTCATTTCTAGCAACCAAATCTTTGCAATTTCCCAAGTTTTTTCTCCATCAAAGGTAGGAGGTTTTATTTTCCTTAGTTCACTTGGTAATGTATCCCCATCATGATTTCTCTTCACATGTATTCTAGGATGAACATCATGCTGAAACTAGAAATAAGTGGGAGCAAGACATGGATGAGGATATGGACTCATTGGTAAGAAACCTGATTCGGGATTTGGTTAAGTTTCCTACAAGAAAAAGATCATTACAGAATAAATGGGTTTATAGGTTGAAGGAAGAATATGGAGTTAAGAAGTGGTACATGACTAGACCTATTGTAAAGGGGTTTGCACAAAATAAAGGTATAAACTTCGATGAAATATTTTCTCCTTTTGTTAAAATGACTTCAATTAGGAATATTTTAATTATAGTGGCAGTAAAGGATTTGCATCTTGAAAAGTTGGATGTAAAAACAACCTTTCTCCATGGAAATTTGGAGGAATATATTTATATGTAGCAGCCACAGAGGTATGAAGTCAAAGAGAAGGATAATTTGGTTTGCAAGTTGAAGAAGAGCTTGTATGGACTAAGGCAAGATCCAATGCAGTGGTATTTAAAATTTGATAAATTTATGACAGAGCAGGGTTATAGTAGATTTCATTCTTACCACTGTGTTTATTTCAAGAGGCTAGATAATGGAAGATATATTATCTTATTATTGTATGTGGATGACATTCTTGTTGCGGGGTCTAACATGCAAGATTATATGTGCTCAAGAGGAAACTAGCTAAATCATTTGCAATGAAGGATTTGGGTGCTACAAAGAAAATCCTTGGTATGAGAATAACAAGAGACAGGAAAAATTGCAAATTGGCATTGTCTCAAGGTGAGTACATAGAAAAGGTGTTGGAGAGGTTTAGAATGCAGAATGAAAATCCAGTTAGTACACCTTTAGCCAACCATTTCAAACTAAGTAAGGAGATGTGTCCAAAGAAAAAGGAAGATATAGAATACATGTCCAAGGTTCCTTATTCATCAGCCATTGGAAGCTTGATGTATGCCATGGTCTACACAAGACTAGATATTGCAAATGTAGTGGGGGTTGTGAGTAGGTATATGAAAAATATAGGTAAAGAGCATTGGAAATAAATATAGTGTATTTCCAGTTATTTGAGAGGTACCACTTCTCATGCATTATATTTTGGAGGTTTAGACATTGTTCTACATGGATATGTTGATGCAGATATGACTGGTGATAAAGACAATAGGAGGAGCACCACAGGGTATGTATTTATTGTAGGTGGGACAACATTAAGTTGGATTTCAAAACTGAAAAGGTTGTTTCACTTTTGACGATAGAAGAATAGCATGTTGTTGCTACAGAGGCTAGTGAAGAAATGATTTGGCTGTAGAGGTTCATGGAGGAACTGGGTAAGAAGAAGAAGAATAGAAGGTTTTAAAGTGACAACTAGAGTCCCATTCATATTGAAAATAACTCAACTTTTCATTTGAAGAATAAACATATATAGCTCAAGTACCATTTCATAAGTTCTATTCTAAAAGCAAAACTGTTAAAGTTGGAAAAGATACATACTAGTAAGAATCCTGTAGACATGTTGACAAAGGTAGTAACTAGAGAGAAACTGAGTTTTTGATTGGTTTTAGTTGGAATTCAAGCATGAAGGTGAATAATTGAAATGAGCATAGTCCAAGCTTCATAGCATAGTCTAGCAAGTACATCAGCAATGGATTTGTTGTGATCAGTCTCCATGTGGGAGATTGTTGGCTGTGGAGCCTGATCTTGCTGATTCAAAGATGTTATTTCATCCATGTTTGGGTCCTAGCACCTGAAAGTGGGGTGTTGGGGGGATTCCCCCCCCACTATAGTCTCCCCCCCGCTGGGGGTTCAGGGGCAGTTCTCCCATAGTCAAAGTTTAGGAAAAAATGCCTTGTAAACTGTTGTAATTTCAAAGTCACAACTTGGTCAATAATGGGTGTTTTACAGGCCCATGGTATTTGGGAAACCCGTGGTATTATCCCATGGTATTCCCTTTGAAAAAGGAAGGCATTGTAATACAAATTTGTATTTTATTGTAGAATTGTAAAACAATCTCTATGATTGTGTGAGAGAGACTGTGAGAGTGTGAAGAGGAAGTGCAATGGGGTTGCTGCAGGATGTATCCCTTCATTTTGTTGGACGATATAAAATAAAGGATTGAAAATTTCTGTGTCAGTGTAGCCAATATTGGGTGAACCACATTATATATGTGTCTCTCTTTTAATGTGTTTAATATTTGCATCTTGTTCAATTATTTAATTGTATAATGGTTATTTATCTATGATCATGTTTTTCTAATAGTTCGTAGGTTGCTCAGATGTAATCAGTCCTGGCGAAGCTCACAGGTTATCCTTGGACGTAATTAGTCCTGATGTGGTTCTATGCTAGAAATATCCAAAATGAAGTTTGATTACTTCAAATAAATACTTGATGTGATCCAATATGAGACCTCTAGCATATATGGAGAGACAGCTTGTCTGAGCGTAAATCCATAGCAAAGATCGTAGGTTTCTCATACATAATCAATACTGCAAGTTGTACTTGGATACAGTAAGTCTTGTAGGTTATCCTTGGATGTAATCAATCCTGATATGTTTCTATGTTAGAGATAGAGAGAGACCAAAAGACACAGATGCATGATATCTCACATGGGAAATGAGATAGGTTGTCCAAGTGAAAATGATCCCAGTGTAGCTGGATGCTTATATGTAATGAGTCATGTAGGTTGTCAGAGTGTAAATATGAGTCCTAGCATGATATGCTAGTTACTCATACATAATCAATCCCAAAATGGGTTATTTGAATGTAAATATGAGTCATGGATTGGTACCAGGTAATTCATATGTAATAAGTCATGTGGGTTTTCCAAGTGTAAAAATATCCCTAGCGTAGTACACATGTTACTCGAATGTAATACGCCCCGAAGGTTGTCGGAATGGAAAAGATCCTGGACACAAGTTTTTCAGATGTAATAAGTCCTTGAGGTTGACCTAGAATGTAAAATTTCCCATGTTGAGATCATAAGGTCATAAAGCATGAGAAGTGCACCTATGAAATTATCCTTTACTGGTAGAACACAAGTTGACCGTGTAGAAACGTAATGCATTGTGTGTGCTCCTAGGTGATTCATGCATAGTAGATGTTATAGATTGTCTTAATGATGTACATACTACTATGGTGATAGAACAAAGGTAGTCTGCATCTAATATGTTCTCTGTGTTCTCTATGTGTTTATTTTGTTTTTTGAAGGGAAAAAGAGATGATATGGATATGAAAATATAAAGGTAGGAAACACAGGTTATTTTTGTGGCAATGTAAAGAAGTTTTTGGACTGCACCTATGCGATGATCTAGATACGATGAGATGATGGTAGAAAACGTGGTTTATTGTAGTGGAAATGTAAATAAGGTCTTGTACTGTAACTACATTATGATCTGATATGACGTGAAGACGATATGAGACACAAGTTTTTGTAGTGGAAATGTAAAGAATGGTCCTAGTATATACCTATGTGATGACTTGCTCATGGATATGATGAATACCTATATGAGGTCTAGGTCTACACCCAACATGAAAAAGGGTTGTCTCTATAGAAACTTCCTATGGCGGATAGGTACAACAGATTGGACAAGATGAGGGAAATGGCAACAACGACAATGATGACATATTGACGATGACTAGATGTGTTGATGACTTTGGTGAGAAAATACCTTCCTAGTTAGTAGGGAGTGTTGTCGTAATTGTAACTTCACAATATATTCTTATCTATATTACTATTGTATATTGTGGTACCCCCATCGAAGATTTGTGTTCTTCCTTTCTTGATGTCATCATTATGTATGGTCATTGAGGTAAAACCTCTGTTGTAAGTCAGGGAAATAGTACCCAGGTTAAATAAAGGGAAATTTATTTGTCAATATTCTTAGGTAGGTCGAGACCAAAGGTAACGTGATCGACCTAGTGGTTGAGTCAACAACTGAACGAAATAATATAAATAGGTAGGTGCCCTCCTCATTTGACACACACTCAGTTTCTCTCTCATGTGCGCCTTAGGAGATAGAATAAGAGGAGTGGTAGAGAGCTGTTGTAGACATATTGTTCTTGTGTTATTATATCTTGTCATCTTATATTTGTGATGGAACTATTCTGAGGAAGTTTGTGGGGTTTTATCCTTTATGGTTTTCATGATGAAAATCTATGTGTCTTGTGTAGATTTGATGCACTGTTGTGCTTGTTATTCTTTCAGATAAATATCTTAAGTAAATTAAATTATAAAAACTAACAAATGCAACTTATACTTGTAGGCTATATGTATTATAAATTGTTTGTTGAAAGTGAAATTATAGTTGTTGATTACAAGAAGATAAAAAATACTCTCACAAGAATAGACTAGTTGAATATGGTTATCGTCTTAACCCCATATGTTTTTTTCATCCATTTTCTCCCTCCTCATCAACCTTCACTTTTCATTCCCTCCCTTAAACAACCACTCTCACCCCCCTCGTACCCCCTCCCTCTTGCATCTTCACACCCCCCTCATCCATGTCAATTTATTCCACTTTTTGTCTTTTCTACACAACCCTCTTTTCATCGTCATCCCTAATCTTTTATGTTCTCTTATCCTACTTCTCATACTCACTCCATTTCCCTCCATATTCCTTTCTCTCCTACAACTACTCTAAGAATCAAACCCTATCCACTTACCCTACCTCACCCCAATCCATTTCCCAGTCTCCTCTCCTCTCCTTTTCTCTCAACCCTCTCACCTCCTTCCTTCCTCCTCATCTTCTTCAAATAGCTCTTCAAATAATTTGATCTACTTATCTCTCACCTTGGCTCCTTCGCATGACAGCTCCACATCCCACTCACCATCTCACCCTTCCACCCCTATGCTTTATTCCCAATTTTCACTCCACTCTCCTTGTCCCTCCTCCTTCTCATCCTATGGCATCCCCTCCCTATTTAACCAATTTTTTCCCACCTTCTCCCCATCTTGTTCCTTCTCTCACTCCCAAGAATGCATTCCTATCTTCCCTCCATCTCTCTCCTCCAAAAACTTTGAGCCTTATGATTTTTTTGTCTTATTTATTTCCAACGTGTTGAGAGTTATACATAGTTCTAAAAAAAATGGTTGGTTTTAATATTTCCACTTTGAACCATACTTAGTTCTCAAAACCTATTAACATCTCTCATATTTCCACAAAGAGGCTCTAAATCCCTTAGAGAGGTCATGCCTTGTAATTTGAGGCAATATTAATGGATCTTGATCCCTATAAGATTTATTTGTAAATTAAGGTGTTGGATCCTTCCCCAACCATGTATATCTCCTTGAGATACATACATGGAAATCAAACCTCCTAATGGATTTAACATACACACTTGGAACCAAACATCCCCTATATAGGTCTTGTCCAGTGTTTTTTAACCTCCTTCCTAGACATTTATCCCTAGCTATGTATGTTTAGGGCATACATCATAAGTTTCCTACATTTCCCTTATGTATATCCAAGACTTATATATGGGTATTAAAACCTCCTAAAGGAAATCCTATCCATAGATAGAGGACATGCACTATCCCTAGTAGAGCTGAAGTTTTATGGTTTGAGGCCTTGACGTGCCCCTCAAGCCCTAGAACATTCCGTTAGGATCTAATGACCAAGTTTCATCCATGATAATTTTTATATCCTCATATACAAGTTTGGTTCTCCAAACCTGCAAAAAATTCCTATATCCCCGCCTATAAGCTAAATATTCCCAATATAGGTGTGTGTAGTGGTGTATGGTCTCATTCGTAATCCTTGAGTCCTCAAACAGACCTTTGGGGAGCGAGGCTTTAGTTTCTTACCCAACCTTATATAGGGCATTAAGACCCATCCTTGGTGTTCAAAACCTCCTAATTGTTTTTTAATATGCTCATATGGAGGCCATATATCCCTTGAAGATATCATATGTGGTGGTTTAAGGTGTCATTCTCATCCTTTGATCCCTAATTTTTTTTAGGAACTAAGGCCTAAGTTATTTCCTTAGCTTAATGTCATTCATTGGGAGAATCTCATGGATGCATTGTGGTTTGAGACATCATTCTTTTCCATAGATGTATAGAATATTTATTTATGGCATGACCCCTAGGATTCCTCCCTTTACTATGTCAATGCCCCAAGGACCCTACCTAGTTCTCACAACCAACTAATGGCATGGAGATCCATATCCAAATACAAAACATGCCCTCGAGAGGTCAAGTGTGGTTCCTTAAGGTGTTGATCATGGTATTGTATTCTTATGAAAGTCCCTTACAATAGAACCATAAATTATAACTCGTGCTAAAATATGGATTTCTTGTTGTAAGAATATATCCATCATCTCAGAGATGCTTTCTCTTCCATGTTAGCACACAAACTAGCATTTTAAGATTGAATTCCTAAAATGAATGATATCTCATGGAAAACTAAGAAAGAGGCCATTGTCACCAAACTCAACCTATTTTGTCTCTTTAGGCTATCTCTTCTTTATCTCAAAGGTGGAGTCCCTAGGGTAGGATTACTAGATTTTAACAATGGAGTACATGGTGAAAATGAAGAGTAACTTTAGTAAACCAAAGTGTTTTGGTTTTTGTAAAATATAAGAGTCATGAAGAAAATGGAGACTAGATTTTTATATAATGGGAAAATGGGATCAACCAAGGATTGCATGAGGATTTATTTAGGAAGATTAGAAAGGGACAAGGTCGCAATACAAAAAAATAGATGCTCTCTAGTGCATGCGCTGATTTTAGAGATCTCACAAACAGAAATTTCTAGAGGAAAAAAAATTCAAATGGACTCAAGGAGGAAAGATACATTGAAAGGAATAAAAAACACATGATTTCTAGACATGAAATATGCAACTAAACTACACTTCCAATTGATAACAATCACATAAAAGATATAAATCATATTCCTTCATTACCTCAATTTCATTAACAATTTGAAGATCCATTAATCAACCAAGCACATGAGTAACATGAAAACCCTTCAATAGATCACTAGAAACAACAATCCTACATCTCAACTGAGTATCCCTTGTCCATCAAATTCAATACATGGTTCCTTTGGCCCATGATTTTCCCTTTCCCTCACCTCTATCACTTCTACACTAAATTTAATAAAATATACACTAAATATTTGTATTTCCATATAACATAATTAAGCCCCCTTGATCCCTTAATACAGAGAAATACATTTTCTTATTTCCTTATCATAGTTTATCCCCTGATATGAATGGAAGTGATAGGATATTTCCTACCAATTGGGCCCATGGAAAAAATGAAATCAAAGTGCATGCTAACATAGTAAAGTAAAATATTCAAACATAGAGAAAGTGCCATGGCAATTGTATATTGAATTGGTGCTATGATAAGAAAAATGGGAACATCAATCATGGACTAGGTTGAATTACCTTTGCATATGATACTTAATGGGTTAGCTCGTGGGATATCTTGATGAGAAATTTTTGTTTTTCAACCTGATTTTCTATTACCATGCACTCACATGGATAGACATTTTAACTAAGATTTTATGAGTATCTCTCCAACTCACAATGTTTTATACCTTCATGAAATGCAAGTCTCTAGAATGGAATAGAAAGGTGTCAAAATAAATGTTAATAGCCCACCACGATGGAAAAATTGAAAGAATATAGAGATAATATTAGACAATATTATTAATGTAAAACAAATTATCACAAAACTGTTTCAACATGAATAGATGAAAAAATGTCCATGTTCCTTAGTGCTTTAAATTGTTGAAAATGGATAGATTCTCCCCAAAACATCCCTTTCCTAGTCGTTGAAAATTTCTCAATTCATAATAATGAGGTGCAGTATTCAATAAACCACTCTCCAAGAAAATATTTGATAATGCGAATGAAGTTCCTTCTTGTCAACACATATTTATTATTGATGACCCATTATGACTTGTTCAACATCGATACATTATCATTTTTCCCAGTCATTGATCCACCTCCAATTCTAGTATTCAATGCTAGAATGAATACATTTAATTTCCTAGCTTCCAATATTTTAGTCAAAATACGTAAATGAATTCAAGATGGATCTCTTAGTTTATGCCTATGTAGTATCTTAGTTTATGCTAGGTCCCATTTTGAAAAGGATGAAAAGGTTAGTAGGACTTCAATGCTCATTATTTTTTCCTTTGGATTCATGTTTCTATGGATATTATCACAAGAGATTTTATTCCAATATGTTTAGAGTGAATACTTCACTCATCATCATTGCTCTCCCATTTTAGAGCTGGCCCAAATGATGAATGAAATGTTCACTTGAAACATGTGGCACAAAACAATTACATCATTAAACCAAAAAAAGTTGAGACAAAATATACATTGGAGAGGGAACATAACTTTTTTTTTTACTTGTATATGGCATTACTACCTGTGCTTTATTTGTTATAAATTATATATTACTATTGTTAGTGGAATTTTTTTAAGCATAAAGTAATTTTTATTGCTCATCATATAAAAAAATTAGTATCAATAAATTGGTTTATTTTAGGTTATATTTAGAAAAAGTTAAAGATCTAGTTTGGTCTTCAATCTTGAATTCTAACATGATTTTATACTATAAACACATGTAATTGTGTCATGAAAAGAAAGTAAAATCAAGAGAGATACCTTACAAATTCGTTGTTTTTATTGTATGATCATATCAATTTGTATTAGCACCTTATTTTTTGTAATTTTACTTAAATTACTGAAGCAATTATCCACGAATCTACTTTATTAGAATGGAGGCTTCTCTAGTTGAACATATTGATATTGTTAAGAATATTTTTGGTTTAACTGCACAAAATTTTTATGCCTATGTGTCTAGAGGGAAAGCTTCCCTCATCATCATTTCACTCTTGTTCTATTGATCACTCTGATGATGAGGGCATCATTTACTTGAATCCCATGGGCACATATTGTTATTGTTAAGAATTTGTTTTGGTTTAACTACACAAAACCTATATGCCTATGTCTCTAGAGAGAACATTTCACTCATCATCATTTCACTCTTATTCTATAGAAGGGAACATTTAATTAATTTTTATGGGCAAATAACTAGATAGTTGAACCAAGAAAGTTGTTGTCAAAATATTCATTTGGAAGGGCACATAACTTCCTTAAATTTTAAATGGCATGTCTATTTGTGGTTTTAGTTGTTAGAGAAGTCAAGATCAAATTACTATTTCCCAAACATATAAACACTAAAAACATTTTTTATATATTTTTGGTGGACTTTTTTTTTAACACTTTGACTCTTTTAGTGCTCATCAGGTAAAAAAAATTATCAATAAATTAGTTTATTGTTGATTAGATTTTAAGAAAAATGAAATATTGCCTTCAATCAACAATACTAATGTGATTTTAAACTATAAGTATAAATATTATAATATAATATATTTATATTATAAGTATAAATATATATAATTGTAATGAAAAGACAATAACTCCCCCATTATGGTTATATGATTGTATCAGTTGGTATTAGATCCTTATTGGTCTCAGGTTTACCTTGACATTTAGATATACATCAAGTTCGATCTTGAGCATCATATTTGTGAAGTAGATATTTATTCTTCCTTTTAGTTTTCCAATACTAGTTTTAGTTTTCTTTTTGAGGAATTTCTTTTGTGGAAATTGGCGTTGTTCAAACTTATATAGTTTGCCACATTGACTTACATAACTTCTGCTTTTTTGTTTGTTTTTAATTTTTTTTATCATGTTCTTATTTTTCTTAATGGCCTACTTCATGTTGTACTTTTTTCTATAACCTTATATCAGGCTTGGTTTTTTCTTGTAAGTCCTGTTTTTTGTTCTTTTCTGCTATATGAATAAGCATGAGATAATGTCTACATATTTATACAAATAGGACATATATGAAGTTTTAGAAGGCCTAGAACACAAACTATTAATTCTCAGTGTTTAATATGTTCTTGAATGTGCAAATAAAGTTAATCTTTCTACTGCACCAAGGTTGTTTATTTGTTTCAGTGATTATTCATTAATTTGATCAATTTCCAAATGGATAGTTCAATAGTAATTTTAGTTGATAAGATACTTACAAATGGAGGTGGAGCATTAGATCTCTCATAATCTATCAAGAAATACTCTGATGATATAAAATCCCATTGATGGCATGAGAACCGTGCTATTGCATACATGCATGTGTTCACACCCAACTTCCAAGCATTTGATTTGCTTGGAAGTTGATAGAAATTGGAAATGAAATTTTATAACATTTGTTTTTCAAGTTCACTCCTATATTAGACTCCATGTCATTAACATTTTCCCAACACAATTGAGGGAGTGTGAACATTTACAACTTAGTTAAAATGTATATGAAATTAAAAAATGTTCTAGATAGGTTATTTTTCAATGTTAACCTGTAACACCCCGGTTTTTACCCCGTTTTCATTAAATGTATATGATGTGTATATTGTAATTAATCATGGTGTGGAACTAAATGCAAAAGCCCCACCATCAATTTAGCGTTTTATGTTTTGGCGATTAAAAATTGATGCCGATGGTATTTCATGCTAGCCAGGCACATTATAATTTTGGACATCATGTAAATATGCAATTTAATTAAAAACCCACAAACAACAATGCCAATACAACAATAATGATATGGGGGCATGATTTCCTAAGGATAAGGGGGGGCTAATATTCAAACCTTTGGGACCAATGGGGAAAAGCCAAATGTCTAAGGGAAAACTGATCAAAACTGTCAACTACCCTTTTCTTGTCTTTTTTCCCAATCATTTATTTCTTCCAAAAGTGGTTAAGGTAGTTATTACATGGGAATGGGAAGAGTATGGGAAAAAATTTGAATTGGGCAAAGCACCCATTTTTGAAAAACACATTTTGACTCCAGGGGCAAGTAAAAACCCAATGTCCATTCTACCAGGAATTTACATTTTTCATTTTTCACCACCATTCTCTCATTCACATGAGCTCTCTCAGGAATCCAAAGTTTCGTGTGTGTATCCGTTCACGTTTTTTGTAGTCTGCTCCATTTTTCCCCAGAATGGGAAATCATTTTTGGTAATGATTAGTGGTTCGGTTTCCTCCCCCATGATTTTGCTGCGTTTCCTTATTGTTTTCCAAGCTGGAAATCATTTTTCGTAATGAACAATGGATTGGGGAAGAGACCACAATTTATGGGTGTTGATGATCCGTTTTGGTCCACGTGAAGCCACATAACATGTTTGAAATGAATTGCACAGTTTGGGTTTTTTTTTTTTCCAATTACCACTATCAATTTTGGCTCTGTGATGTTTTCCTTCAATCCTAGAACTGAAATTGTTGTGTATGCATATTTTGTTTGGTATTTGAACTAGTTTGGGAGTGGAAATGGGGTCTGTCTAGCTTGATAAACCTAGTGTAAGAAGGAACCTCAAAAACAGATCTAGGAGGTTGGTTTTCTTATTTGCACACCCTGAATTACACTAGAAGGGAAGGCATAGCTTGGGGTACTGTGTAGCAGAGAAGGGGATGCTTCCTTGTGTTGTGTGTGTAGATGTTAGATAATCTAGGCTAGATCTGGTGCAAGTATCCATAGCTCTGTGGTTTAGCTCACTAGCTTAGCAGTCAGCCTTTCTAGCTCCTTTGCAGCCTAATAAACCCAATTGTGTTGGCTTGGCTGATTTTTTGTTGTATGCCTTTGGCTATGTGTGAGCTTGCCGGTGTTCCCTTATTCCTTGTGGGAATCATGCCCAACTCAGGGGTGGAAGTGTTGTTGAGAAATTGATGAGCACACTGTCCTATGGTTGGGTGGAATGTTGTAGCGACATAGCTAGTTGCGAGACAAGCTTCTTCATAAGAGAAGTATCTTTGTGTTAATCTTTGTATTTGTATTTTCCAATGAAATATGATGAGCATGTGAGTATTGAATGAATGTGTATGCTTCCACTATAGATTGCATTAGGAATCTATATATGTTATGTTCAATGCATTTAAATTTATTTATCATGTTCATGGGGCTAGTTTCCCGGATTAGATAGCAACAATAGTCGTGTCCTCTCTCTGATAGAGGGGTGGGGATGTGACATAACCAAACCAAATCCTTTTTCCAAGTCTAACTAAACCAAATCCTTCTTTCAGAATTACAATCTTCTTTGTTGTATTTTTAGATTTCATGTATGCATTATACCCTTATGCATTTGATTTCAATGCCTTATCTTCGGCACCAAATATTTTTTGTTCCTGTGTTCCTATTGATTTAGTTTCTTGTGTCTTTAGCTAATAGTAGCAACTAGCATGTTTATACAATGTAATATTCTTGTTAGTGATGATTTATATTACTAGGGAAGTTAGTTTCTACCAAATGAGCTCTTATATATATATATATATATATATATATATATATAGCTTGTATACTAGCCTACCTTTTCCTTAGTTTTTTTTGTGGTTGTTTGCTTCTTGCTATAGATTGAGGTCAATATATCTAGATACATATTTTGCTTACCTTTTCCTTATTTTTTGTGGTTTTCCACTTCTTGCTATATATTGAGGTCGGTATATTTGGATACAAAAATTTGCTTATTTATTTTTGATATATCAATTTATCATTTTTGAATCTTCTTCTTATGGTGATTTTTTTTTCCATACATATAGGTTAATCTAAAATTTGAAAAATTATATTTTGTTATGGTCATCTTGAATTATAATGGGCACTTTATACTTTCCACACTTACTTTGGCTAGTCAATCGATTGATCTAATACATCATGGTGTAAACTATAAAGTACATTTTCTAATCTAATATTCATTATTAGTGGATAATGCATGATATTGGACTTGTAATGAACCTGGATTTGCCACTCCAAATAAATCATTGAAAATCCTTGGACTTACTATGCAACTGTCAATGGAGGGTTAGAGGTGATGTATACTTTCTTAGTAGCCTTGGGTTATTATCGAACTACTTTGGGTTGTTTTGCAGAGCATATATGTTCCTACCTAATGTTTTTTGTTACTCGGTCCCGTTTTCTTTCTTAATGTTCAAAGCACTTGTTTTTTGAAATCATCCTTATTTTATTATACAAAAATCGAATAGGTACGAAAATCAAGGGGCATCTCTATCTCAGCACACTCAATCTTGCAATGAGTTGTCTCTATCTCAGTACACTCAATCTTGCAATGAGTCGGAGCATGCCCTAGGAGAGATATTCTTAGCATTAGTAAGCATCAATTTTTTGAAAGTCTAGCAGTGTTAACTTTGATTATATTTAAGGGTGCTAGCTCAATGGAAGAACATCTACCTTACATGTAAGAGGTTGGTGGTTAGATTCCTCCATTCCCTATCTACAGAAATAAGTGAATGAAAATGACTAAAGATACTACCAACAGATAACAATTAAATATTTAAATGACTAAATATATTACTTATTGACGACAATAAATGACTATTATGACTAAATAAATGACCAGCTAACAACAATGAATAACTAAATAAATTACTGGTTAACCACACTTAATGACTAAATACATGACCAATATGACTAAATAAATGACTAGTTAACATCAACCAATGACTAATCAAAATAACGAATAAATGACTAAAAAATGTTACAATTACTAATAGTCAAGTGGCTAAACTTAGTCATTTATATGAAATATTTAGTGATTTTTTAGTCATATATATCACTTTTTACACTAGTGTCTACATTTTTCTCTCCTCTCTTCTCTTTTCTTCTAAACTATTTTTATTTTCCCTTTCTCAATTCTTCTATAAAATTCTCCTACCGCCTTAAACTAAAATTGTTTCTATGATTCACACACCTTCCCTATTATATTATAGTATTTTCCATTTTTATATTATAGTCTTTTCCATTAGTAAATAATTCAAAGTATATTTTGGATTGATCGATCATATCCTCTTCTAAAGTGTGTGGAGGATTGATCTCTTGAATCCATCATTAACTAGTACTATACAAAATGCAATAAATTTCCATTAATGATATTGGTTTTAGCCCTATGCACACCTTGGTTTGTATTTATACATGAATTTATGTCACGTTTTAAGGGTGTTAACAACAATACCTTGTTTACCATTTGATAAATCTCATGTTGTTATAGACGACATTAAGAACTTTTGAAAGTTGAGTGTTAGAGTTAATAAAATTTGAGAGCATAATTAGTTTTATCTCTTTATGGGAACATTTAAGGAGGGAATTCATCACGAGGTATGCCTCTTCAAACCTAAAAGATCGTAGAATTCCATTATTTTAGAAAGGAAAGTTGAAAGTAAAAAAATCACTACAAGAACCCCACTAACACTTAGAGAGGGGTGAATGTTTCCTTACCAAACATCACTTGGGCCTACAAGGTTGATTCCTTGGAAAGTGGATGAAACAATATAACATATACTATGTTTTAATTGTGATATTAATTACAGTAAGCATTATAAGTGTAGTGAGAAGAATTCATTCTACATTTATTGTGAAGAGTAAGGAGATCCAAAACTAGAACAGTTTAGAGATGTTGAACAAGAACGTACAATTCCAACCATTTTGTGTCATGCGCTGACCAACATTAACACTCCTAAAAATATCAATATATACAGGTATGTGAAAAATAAGAAAGTAACATTGTTGATTGACTATAGATAGTATTTATAACTTCATTAATTGCACATTATGGAAACATCTCAAATTTTGATATATCCAGAACCCAAGTTTCAAGAAATTATTGTAGACAGAGGTCCCTTAAATTGTTTAAATAAGTTCCATGGTAGTTAGATTACTGATAGGGATTATTGATTGGATGTTGTAACTATTGCAATCCAAATGGGTTGTGTTGATGTTCTATTAGAGATTTGATGCTACTAACATTGGTAAGAATGGATTTCAATTTTTAGGAACTTATCATTAGATTATTTTTAGAAGGAAAGTAAATTTAACCCAAAGGTATTCTAGGGAAACACACTAAGCTAATAGTACCCAACAAAATGAAAATATTGCTAAAATTAAAAAACACCATATTAATGGGTAAGGGTATACATTTGGTTGTGGATCTCTAAAAGTGGTTTGGTGGGTAAGAATTTATTTCCTATGATTCGCTTGGGCACTCAGGGGGCATTATTAGTAGGTGTATCAATAATGTGTCCTTGATAAATTATTTTGTAGTGAGCTATATATTATGTACAGAGGCTTATAGCAAGAGCATGGATCATTCCTTTACAATTCTCAATTTATATGGGTCGTTTGATGATAAGTTGTCTTTTGGGATCACTTTTTTTTGTTGAAACATTTTAAGGTTGAAAATATCATTATCAAAAGGGGACTTAACTTGACAGTGATCCTAGAGAGAACTAAGGTATCTCTACCCTGGAGGATTGATCAGCTCGGTATTTTATTGATAATTTTGAGTTGCGGGTTGGATAGATGTGAAAACATTCTTCATTCGATGGATTCATATTGCTCATGGTTCAGTTGTCATTGTCTCTCAAATCATTTCTCAATCTTTATGTAAGTAGATGATCTTCAAGATAATCCCAAAGTTCCTTTCAAGTATTACTCAAGAAAGTCAATGGATGAAGACCGACATTAGATTGTTAATTTAAGTTGGAAGATTCTTGAGGAGTCTTTGGGTGAAATTACAAGTTATTTTTTTCCAATGCTCTGAGTTCTCAAGAAAAAGGTTGCGGTGTGGGTTTTGGAGCACCATTATGATTAGGATGGATAAATTCTTGAGGTCAAGCCGATGCGATAATATTTTTCCTTTTTAAAATTATGGTAGTTTATAAAAGGAGACTCAAAATAATAGTATTGTTTTATAGGATAAGAGGAATACTTTATTGAGTGATAAATAAATTGAATGGAGATTAAAGAGTCTGGCTCCTTCGATTGCTTTGGGAGACGAGAGTACTATTTTTTTTCAAAACTTTTCTAGACACTAGCGGAACCAAGAATCTATATGGGAATTGAAATATGTGGAGTGGATTAGGTTTGTAATGAACCTAAATAATAATTCATGCTCGCTAACTCTATGCAATAAAACTTCAATACAAACTAGCTGATAGATGGGAAATTTGCAAACTAAGTAAGGGAATAAACTGGGGTTTAAGTAAGATTCAGTCAGGAAAGGAAGGATACTGATTGTTCAGGTTCCTAAGAACCTATATGTTGGGGCCATTTAGGTTTCAAACATAATCCAAGCTGAAGTCTCCTACCAGAATTCTGGGAATCTCAACTAGTGCAAACAAAAACCTTTACCAAGCAGTTTCCAAGAAACCAATGGCTAAGAGAAGATTAGGAAGATTCTAGAACTATTTTATGAATGTATATATAATTATTTGTATTTTTATACATATCATGAACAACTTAAAAGGATTCTAAAGGTCGCAATTATGAAACTAACTCTTAGGACAGTTCACTAGTTTCAACTTCTAGATTTTCCAAAGAGGTGAAGAAGGCTACGGATTCTCTATTTCAAAATTGAATACTTATATATAAAAATGATAAATAAATATCAGAACAATAATGGTTTAATTTAAAGAAACATAGGTCGAAGTATGCAACATACAGTAAAATTAGTCAATTCTAGGTGCAAATCTAGACAAGGTTGAGTAAAACCATGTAAAACTCAATCATAAAGACTTAGATTGATGTGAAAAATAGAGATCATATTTTTAACATCAAATAACAGCCATTGATGTTTAAATAAATCTCATAAATATTTTATATAGAATTCTTTAATCGGATGCATTAATACAAGGAATTTAGAATCTATAATCAATGAGAGACTTGGATATTCGAACCCTCAGATGTATCCAAGGACTGGGAACTTCAGTATATTATAAATAAACCTGAACTAATATCATTAATGGTTGAGAGCCACTAATTCCCACTCATGAATATATCTCCCATGCTCAGAAAAGAGGAAAATGCTAGCTAGATCTTCAATATTCGGATGAAAGACTCTCCAGATCTGCAAGAGAATTTGAATAGACTTGAGGATGAATTCATTATTGCAAAAAAAATCCATTAAGGGCTACACCATATTCATGAACAAATATAGAATAAATCTACTAAGGAGCACATCTCCCAAATCTATGTTGAAGCGCATCACTCAACCATTAAGTAGCAAAGCTCTCAAGACAAAATTCAAATGACAAAACATTGTGATAGTGATGTGCTATCAATTTTTTATATAAATATTAGGCTTCAAGGTCGAATTATATCCATAGGTTTTCCACTTACATTTCTCAATGTGCCTTCATGAATGAAATGGAGAAACTTGTCCACTTTCATGCTTTTTCCCTAGCATATATTTTCATCTTTTCGGAAACTGTGCCCCAACTTCTTTTGACAGAATTACCTTTACTGCTTTAGAAATTACGCCCTTCTGCCTTTTTGACTGACTTTCCTATTTCTCTTTTAGTAATTTTGCACTCCAAAAATTTCTTTCTTTTTATCTTGACATATTTTCTGCAGTTGCCTTCTTTGTCTTGGCTTTTCAGTTCTAATTGATTTGGAAGGATTCTATATTCTTGCTTGGTTTCTTTTTGGTGGTTTTCTTGATTAGCTCTAAGTTTCATTTTCTAGTTGACAACTCATGGTCCACTTGGCCTCATGCTCCCTCCTTGTCACCTAGTTCATTACTTAGCATAAAAATTATTAAAAGCATCATAATTACTAATTAAAATTTAGAAATTGCATCCTAGTCTAGTATTTGCATATGCATGATTATTATTTTTTACAAATAACCCATCCTAGGATAGAACCACTATGGGTTAGGACACACAACATTAATATGTCACTTGGGAGGGACATTACAGTCCTCCCTTCCCAAAGTTTGCTTGTCCTCAAGCAAATGAAAAGATGCATGATGAACATAAGCACTCCCTCCAATATGTTGCTTCAATATTCCGGTGCATCTTTTTATGGAGCATAATATTCAAGCACATTGATGAAGAAAAATTAAGGAAAAGTATTCATGGGAAGCATATCACCACTTCCTTGATTTCTTAGTATATGTTTCCTACTGACTAGCATGGGATGTTCAACCAACCAAGCAGCAAGGTCATCATGCTTTTGTTGCTCTACTCTGGTTACAAACTGAAATTAGTGCGATAACTAAGTACCAATGATACTAGGACCCCCAATTATTTATCAAAACACAAAATTAAATATACATCCTCCAATGCACCATGCAAGTAAACCATAAGTACACCCAAATAAGTATCCCCCATGTAGGAGAAATGGAACATGATACCACATAAATGAACTCTTGTGAAGAAAGGTTGACTTGCTCCATTAATCCAACATGTAAATCGCTGCTCCAAAAACAAGCAATGTCAGGGTCCCACTACTTGCATTACAACCCCATCAGTGAGAATGCCATCCAACAAAACTCCTTAGGCAAAGTATGCCAAGATCCCACCTCCTCAACTGCAAGTATCCATGTGGTAGTGTCAAGGGTGGAAACTTAACATCCCAAGCCTAATGTCACGATCCCATTGTCTAGTTTGCATCCTCCTAAGCATCATCAACACCATGAAGAAACCATCACCATGAAAGGTACTATGAAGGATATCAATAACATCATGAAGAATAACTCGATCATGTAGGTGACATAGAATTATGTCACCTTCCAAGCTAGGCTGAAACATAGAGAGATTATCCATCATAAAATATATGTCCCCAAGGTGAGGCTGAATCCAAACAAGTCTCTCCAATCTTCTAGGAAGGTTCTTGTGTGCCCAATGAACACAAGAATCAATTGTTAAATCAATGAAGCTCATGTGACAATGGTGAAAATACCATTTCCAACCACAAGAAGCGTAGGAATCATCCAAAAAACAAGGATTCCCAGGCTGCTCACATTAAAATGATGTATCAAAAGGATCTTCGAGAATGCAAGCATGAAATACAAACATGTGCCTCCTCATCCAACAAGGGAATGGAAAGACACTCAAACCAAAATATCCATGTGACATATCCAATGGCTCAACTCTCTTCCACTGTTAAAAGGGTACAAGAATCCATACAAATATGTAGATTTCATCCATAGATGCCACCTTGTTCAATATAAATGTCTCAATAACTTATCTTGGAAGCTTGTTTTCTTAGATTCTTTCCACCGATTATGAGTAGAAATATTTCTGCAAGAAGACTCCATGTGTGACATGTAATCTTCCACCCAATCCATATGTGGATGAATTGCATCAAATGGTAGAAATATGTTCCTATGTTTCTTCTCCATCCATGAGTGTTCCTCATCTAGAGAAATCTTATGATCCCCGAAGCATGGAACTAGTGCACAACTCCAATGGCTCAACTCTCTGCCAGCAGGTCCACTCAATGGGTGCAAGTAAATGAAGGAGGCATCAAAGAATGCAAGTGGATGCCTATGTTTTTGCTGGGAAGGGAATGGTGCATCCATCAAGACATCATAAACACATATGGGATACTCCTACTCCTCATTTGGAACCAACAAGGAAAATCCCTTCACCTCATGTTCATCCCCAAATGTTGTGGTTGAATTAAACACGTGGGGTGAATAATTGTTAACCAACCTCATATCTATGAAATTATCATCCTCCAAAATTATGGCTGCATCTTATTCATCATTTTTTGGTCCAACTAAGGTGAGCTCATCTAACTCTTCCATGGAGAAGAAACTCTCTCCAAAAAAAAACTCAAGTTTTCTCTGGGAAAGATCAAGTGTTTGGTTCTCATCAATCTTGTATGCACACTCCTCAAGCACATGCAAAAACGAATGCGTATCATGATCCACCATCTTACAAGGTTCCTCCATATGATCAAGAATGCAATCTTCCTTTTGAGGATGGTCACTAAATTGTGTGTAGGAGGGTGGGTGTGATCTTTGCAACTTCTCATGAAGTTCCTCTATCTCCATCTTGGACTCTTGGAATGCACATTGAGTGCTCTTCAAGGAATCTTGGGTGGTCATCAAATCTTGTGTGAGCTTGAAAATTTCTTATTCATCCTTCAAGGATGCACCATGAAACAATTCAACAAAATCAAGCAAACTCTCTCTATCAGAAAGAAAATGGATAAAACTACCTTTGATGCTTGTGATAACCTTCTGAAACTTCTCCATGTCTTCCATGGAAGATTTCTCCTCAAAAATTCCAACGGAAATTTGTCATCAATGCATGGGTGACATGGAGAGTGTGTAGGGCCTCTTTGATCTTGCACTCACTCATCTTCAGTGGCCATGCAAGAAAATGAAGTTCTAGCAGATGAACCTCTTCTTCTTCCCTCTTTCTGGATCAACTTCATGAAACTCTAGTGGTGATGTGGAAGTTAATCTTGGTTCTTTTTGAGCTGCTGCAAGGTCTTCATGTTCATGCTCAAAGGAATGGGTACTTGCATCCCATATCCTCAATATGAATCTATATATCACCAACATAGAGAGGTGAACATCCATCAATAGATGTTCTACTATCCATGGCTCAAATGTTTAGTTCTTTTTTTACAAACCTTCTCCTTCACTACCAACATCTTGCAATGACTTCTGCTCTTTTTTATATATCTCTGCTTCATGAATCTTCTCAATGATGATAGTGGGATGTGGATGCTCAATCATGTTCATCCTCTCCTCTAATGTTTCTGCAACTTCATCATGATACAAGGCAATACAAAAATATGAATTGTGTTAATCCATTTGCATCATATTTTTCTCTTCATATGGTGGAGCTATGGTAGCTTGATCGTCCACCAAATATTTTGGTTCACATCCAACTGATGTGTGCTTGTATTTTTCTTCATTTTGAAGCTCAAATGGTGATTTCAGATATGCTATATGTCCTTCTTTTGGATCTAATCCAAAACATGTCTTACCACCATTGACAACATTGTCCTCCTGGTTTCCTTCTAACTCACACTCCTCTTCATGGAACTTTTCTTCTCCACTGCAGTCACCTTTGTAGTCACTTACTCTCCCCATAGTTTTCCTTCATTTTGCATCCCTCATATGCAAGTGAAATCTTTTTATCCTCTAATAGATCATGTGTATGCAAGTAAACATGGTTGCTGCAAAAATCAGAACTCGTATCATACTTGTGCTTGATATTTTCCTCTTCCTTACTTTAGATAGAACCAAAAGATCTTTGGATACCTTATTTTCCCTCTTTACTTAGAGAGGTGGAATGACTTGTTTCCTTCATGGATGGTTTTTCTCTATTAAAATAATTCTCATCAACATGCTTGGTCCAGAATCCATACTTGAAATAAATATATTCTTTGAAAGAAATGTTTGCACAAATCTCCTTACCCAAAGCTAGATACCCCTGGTAGCAGCGAGGCATGTTTTCACATGCTTATATCACCTTGGTCAAGTCTTTATTAACCATTGAATTTTCATCCCTGATCTCTTCTCTATATGATGGATAATAGAATTCAACCTCCTCAACTTTTGGTAGGCCTCCATCAACATAGAGGGTTTCTTCTTCATACTTTTCAAAGTCTTCTTCTACCACCAGTAGGAGCCTCATAGCTGCAACTTAAATTAGTCATTTGAAATATTTCTTTACTGGAGATTACTTTCCACAGGGGGGGAGGAAAGTGCTCTGATACCACTGTAATGAACCTAAATCAAAATTCAGGCTCACTAACTCTATGCAATAAAACTTCAAGACAAACTACCTGACAAGTGGGAAATTTGCAAACTTAGTGATGGAATAAATCGGGGTTTAGGTAAGACCAGTAAGGTAAGGAAGGATACTAATTTTTCAGGTTACTAAGCACTTGGATGTTGGGCCCATTTAGGTTTCGAACATCATCCAGGATGAAGTCTACTACCAGGCTTCTAGGAGTCCCAACCGATGCAAACAAAAACCTATACCAAGCAATTTCTAAGAAACCAGTGGCTAAGAGAAGCTTAGAAAGATTCTAGAAATATTTTATGAATGTATATATAATTATTTTCAGGTTTATACATATCAGGAAAAACTTAAAAGGATTCTAGAGGTCCCAAATGTGAAACTAGCTCTTAGGACAACTTACCAGTTTCAACTTCTGGATTTTCCAAAGAGGTGAAGGAGGCTACGAATTCACTGTTTCAAACATTGGATACTTATATAAACATTTTAAAGACATATAAGAACAAGAATCATTGAATTTAGATACAAATATACCATTGAATTATGCATCATATAGTAAAACTAGTCAATTCTAGGTGCAAATATAGACAAGGTTGAGTAAAACCATGTAATTTTTAACTCAGTCATGAATATTCAGATTGCTATGAAGATTATAGAGAATATTTTTAACATCAAATAACAACAATGTATGTCTAAATAACTCTCATAAATAGTTTATATAGCATTCTTTAATCAGGCACATTAATCCAAGGCATTTAGAAGCTATAATCAATGAGAGACTTGGAGATTAGAACCCTCAGATGTATCCAAGGACTGAGAACTTCATGATATGATAAATACACCTGAAATAATATCATTCATGCTTGAGATCCACTAATTTCCACTCATGACTCTATCTCCCATGCTCAGAAAAGAGGAAAATGCTTGCTAGATCTTGAATATTTGAATGGAAGACTCTCCATATCTGCAAGAGAATTCAAATAGACTTGAGGATGACTTTAGGAGCTACAAAAAAAATAAATTAATGGTTTAACCATATTCATAAACAAAGATAGAACAAGAATGCTAAGGGTCACATCTCCCAAAATATCAGTTGAGCTACATCAATAAACCATTGAGTAGCAGAGCACTCAAGAGAAAATTCAAATGATAAAAAGTTGTGATTTTAATCTGCTATCATTGTTTTATAGAAATATTAGGCTTCAAGGTCAAATTATCTCCATAGCTATCCCACTCCCCTTTCCCAATGTGCCTTCATAAATGAAATGAAGAAACTTGCCCACTTTTGAAAGACTTTGCCTTTACTGCTTTAGAAACTGTGCCCTCCTACCTTTTAGACTAACTTGCCTCTTTCTCTTTTAGAAACTATGCTCTCCAAAAGTTTCATGCTTTTTATCCTAACATCTTTTCTGTAGTTGCCTTCTTTGTCCTGCCTTTTCGCTTCTCACTGATTTGGCAGGCTTCTGTATTCTTGCTTGGTTTCTTTTTGAATTTTTTCTTGATTATCTCTAAGTTGCCTTTTCCAGTTGACAGCTCATGGTCCACTTGGCCTCATGCACCCTCCTTGTCACCTAGTGCATTACTTAGCATAAAAATAATTAAAAACATCATAATTATTAATTAAAATTTAAACATTGCATCCCAGTCTAGTATTTGCATATGTATGATTATTACTTTTTACAAATAAACCCTCCTAGGCTAGAACCATGCAGGGTTAGGACACACAACATTAATATGTCACTTGGGAGGGACATTACAAGATTCGTGGATTTTATGACCTTTCTAGATTGAAGATAAAGCATTTTCACACTATTTACAAAGAACAAGATAGTTCCAATCAAAAGGATATCATGAAGTTGGTGAGAATTTTTTCGAGGTTGGTTGAGGAAGAAGAGAATGAGGATATTTAATGGCTAATGTATAAGTAATAACTCTAGTATATTCTATATTCCTTTTAAAAGTACAAGATCCCTAGACCAAATGGGTGGTCAACTATGTTTTTCATAGAATTCTTCAAGCTCTTAGGTCATGACCTTCTAAAGGTGGTAGAAGAGGTTCGACTGATAGGAAAGATGACTAGAATTTTTAATACAACTTTCCTGGCATTGATCCCAAAGGTGGATTGTCCTCATACATTTGATGATTTCAAACCAATTTCACTTTGACGTTGTATATATAAGATAATCTCGAAGGTGATAGTTACTCGTCTCAAGCCACTTTTTTCCAAGGTTATCTCCATATAGTTGTTTGGGTTCCTAAGGGGTAGGTTGATACATAAGGCCATTGGCTCATCCCAGGAATGCATGCACTCAATCCAAACTTCTCATATTCAATCCATTAGATTCATTAAATTAGGCTTGTCTAAAGATTATTGGAAAGCATGTTGGATTTATTTGAGACTCTTATTACTTCATGTGGGTTTTAGTTTGGCTAATGTATAGTGGATTGTGGTTTTTTTAACATACTCCTCATTTGCAGTTTTAATCAATGATTTAGGTTTTTTTTTTTATCCTTATAGGAGATTGAGATAGGGGTTCCCTTTCTCCCCCTTTCTCTTCCTATTAGTCACTGAAGGATTGAGTAGGAAATTTCTCACTGCTAGAAGATAGAGGAAACTTCAAGGGATATATTTCAGTGGAAGAGATCAATTAACTCATTTGTTATTTGTTGATGATGTAAAGTTGTTCTGTGTTTTCTCAAAGGAGGGTAGACATTATAAGGATAATGTTTATATTTTTGTTTGCATACATGTTTGGAAATTAATGTTGGTAAGTCTATGGTGTATTTCCCTTAAGAGAGTGAGCACATGAGGAATATGTGGGATGGGTGTTTCCCTACTATGTTCATAGCATAGGGGAAGGTATAAAATATATGGATTACACTCTCAAACCCAATAAGTATGGTAAAGTATACTAGTATTGGCTTATTACTAAGATTGAGAAAAGGGTGATCTCATGCAGGGAGACTTGTGCTTATTAGATTCATCTTGGAGGCCATCCCTAGTTATTGGAACCTTATGGATCACATCCCTAAAGGTACTCTTTTTATAATTCAGAAAAATTTCTTCAATTATCCCTATAAATATAGTTGTGACTACCAAGGTTTGTGACTTAGCTTGTTGGACCATCATTGCCTCCTTAAAAAATCAAGGTGGTTGGGGGCTCAAAAATATATTCTATTTCAATCAAGTTATTGCAGATAAATCATTGTGGATTTTCTTGACTTGGGATAGTCTTTGGAGGAGGATATTGGTAGCAAAATATATTGCTCCAAGTTTAGTAATTGATTAGATTAGAAGATGAAGCAAGTCTATACAGTTTTTTTTAAATCAATGGAAGGAATTGACCTTAGAATTCTTGTTTCTTGAATAATACTTATCATGGAAGCTAGATTTCAATTCATTTAAAAGGGTGGGAGTTGACTCTATTATGGGTTTTGGTCCTTATATCTTTCGTCCTACTGACCTTGTTTAATTCTTTCAAGAAGGGGGCTAGTGCACTTTAAACAAGTTCACGAGTCCCTTGACTACATATTTGTGGAGGCAAGGATAGCTTCAATATCATGATTTAGGATTGGATGATGAATGGGCCTAGTGTTGGGATAGGTTCTTATTAATGGAGCTTCAAAAGGCTCACGTCGGGATAAATGAAGAGGATGGAGAGATTGTCTAGGGTTACAATTGAATGGGGGGTGATATTTCTCTAAACTTGGTTCTTTGGCATTTAACGATGGAGATATTTGAGAGACTTCTTGGTAAAGGTAGAAACTATGCAAGGTTGTAGCCCCCTTGAAAAGTATACTCTTCCTTTGGATGATCTTGAATAGGCAAGTCCTAACACGATACATATTACAACATAGAAATAAGCATGGTCCAAGACTGTGTATGTTATGTAGGGATAATGAGGAAAAAAATGTTCATCTTTTCCTCCAATGGTCATATTCTCGTTAGTTTTGTAATGAGATTGAGAAACAAATTAATTTTAAGCACATGTGGGATAGGGATAATGTGGTTGAGTATTTTTTGTTTTTATTTCTCCCATCATGATCTCAAATAATTTCGATTGATTCCATACTTGGTCAATTAGAACATATGCCTCGCATGGAATGCCCATATTTTTTAGGAGAAACAATCCCCTTCTTTCAAAATTTCCTCTCAAGTGATTTCCTTGCTAAGGTATTACAAATAGGTCTTTATTTTTATATTTGACCACTACGCTGATGAATTAGTTGTGAACAAGGATATAGCATGGAGTTTCTTCGATGGGGCATTTGGGGACACAAGAGTCATTGCACTATTGGTTATGTTATGTATCTATATGATGCAAATTATTACAATGGTAAGGCATTCTTGGGATCAGGGACAAATAACAAGGATGAGTTTTATGCTCTATTTTATTTGTTGAAATCCACAAAGGAGAAGAATCTAACATAGATTTAGGTTTTCGGTGATTCTTCCATGACCATTAAATGGATGAAAGGATAAATTTAGTTCCGCATTACTAGGGTTCATCATTTGGCAATGCACCTAAAAGAGATCAATGGCCTGTTTAAGTGGGTGAGTTATACTCATATGTTTCGAGAGTTGAATACTTTTAAAGAGTTTTTGAAAACAAGCTTTGCTTTTGGAACCTGGTTTTATACATGTTGAAGAGTACAAAGGAGGTGTTGAAGTCTCTACAAATATGTATGATCTTTTATGATTATTGTTAGCTGTAGTTTGATATGGCTATCCACTCACTTACATGCATGGAATCGACACTATTGGGGCATTTTGTTACTCGATTTTTTTAGGGGAGAACTCTAGTGGATAATGATAGTTATAATGGATCTCAAAGTTGGCACCTCAATATTGTATTTTATTTTTATCTCGAATGGAAAGTGTGTTTTTTTTTCTTGGAATACACGCATTAATAAATTTTAGTAATTAATTTGGTTGATATTTTTTAAATGGATGTGCTCTATGTTGAGATTGCAATTAATGAATTTTAGGAAGTGGAAACCCTTAAATCACAATTCGCTTTCTATGTAAATGTAAAACAATAAAATGAGTCCAACTTATTTTGTAGCCACTTGGCTTAGTTTTTTTTTTTAATTAACATTTTTAACTTTATTTTCATGGAATTAGAATTTTCATTAGAGGAAATTTCAACTCAAAATGGACCTTGTAAGGAAAATAATAAAATAAGACTTAAAATAATAAAATAATATTTATTAATTTTAGAGTAAGAAAATATATTTTTTTTCGACATATCTCCTTGTGTTTTTACTCAAATTTCAATTGGGAGAGCTCGTTGGATGCAAAATTAAATTCTGCATCCAACGAGTAGCCATGCTACATACTTTTAACGAACATCGCTACCCCAAAAACAAGAAATACCTGAAAAAATGTGATGATGTCATCATCACATTTTTTCAGGTATTTCTTGTTTTTGGGGTAGCGGGGTCCGTTATAAGTATGCACCACGGGTACTCGTTGGATGCGTATTTTAATTCTACGTCGAGGGAGAGCTCCCACTCGAAATTTGAGTAAAAACACACAGAGATATGTCGAAAATACGAACAAAAAAAGTCGTTTTTTTTATGATACCTATCGCTAAATTTATATTAAATTTTTTTTTAAGACCTATACGGTATTTTAAATTTAAAGCAGTGCCCATTTTGAGTTGAAATTTCCTCTAGTAAAATTATCACCACTTATAAGGTATATTTTAAATTTAAAGCAGTGCCCATTTTCAATTGAAATTTCCTCTAATGAAATTATCACCACTTATAAGGTATAGTACAGATTCAATAACATAAATTTTTATACCACCGTATTCACAATTGAGAATTTCAATTTTTTAAACTTTACATTCTATCATATTATATAAATAAAAAATGTTTTCACAAAACAAATTTTCATTAATTTTACAATTTAAGGTATGTGTATCAAACAATAAAACTTGATTTGATCCTTTTTAATAAAATATATTAATAAAACATTTAAAAAGATTAAAAAGAACATTTTATAAATTTAGAATATCATAAAAAAATTATTTACAAAATTATATATATATAAAAGTTTATTAATATCTCATTATTTTCATTGATAATGACATGATGTAAATGTTTTCCTATCATAATGAATTTATTAATATTTCATTGATAATGATCCTGAAGTGTATTTCAACTACTTTATTTAAATGATTTGTTTTAATTATTCACTTGGATGACTTATATTTCAGTTTGTTTTGATATGCATTTAAATATATATTTAAACACTATTTCTTAATAATTTTAAAATGTACATTATTGGTTGTTGTAATATTTCAATATTAATAATTTATTACATACAAAAAATGAAAATATTTCAATGTAATGTTATATGTTGAAACTTCAGGTTAGTGAACACTCATTTAGAAATATAAAAGACCACTTGAAAATATAAACTTCAATGCATTGTGCTCTTCAACCCTGTATATAAATTAACTTAAATTCATTTTAAACTTAAATCTATGAAGTACCCATAGAGATCCAAATGGTATGAAAATGTAAACCTCAAAAAAAATTGGATCCTTCTAGCTGCTTGATCATGTTAGGATAGTCACCTTATGCTAGCCACATAAATGAAAAATATTAAAAAAACTAGCATAAAATATAAAATAATTAAACTAGCATAGATCTATTTTAAACCAGTATCTATAAAGTATCTATAAAGTATCGAGAGGTATCCAAATGGTAAAAAAATATACGGTCCCTCAACAAGCTGGATCCCACTCTATGCTTGATAAATCCAAATTTAAAATGAATCTATACTAATATTGACACTGGCCGTGAAGAACCTCAGCAAATCAATATCTTATTACGTGAATGAGTGTTACATATAAACGAGATTAAAACCATTATCTACAGTTATATAATGAGATCATTAACTAGATTTTACTAACTAATAACTAAAATATTATTTACAATGTAATCCTGAAGGATTATTCAACATTCCCCCCTTAATCCGAAGGGACATCTGACATGCCAAGCTGCATTCTAACTTTTTCAAACTTTTCATGGCCCAATGCTGTAGTAAAGATATCTGCAATTTGCTCTGAAGTAGGACAATGTGTCAGATGAATGGTTTTGGCCTCAACATGATGTCGAATAAAGTGATATTTGGTGTTGATATGTTTGGTTCGATCATGGAATTTTGGATTCTTGGCCAATTGAATTGCAGAAGTGTTTTCAACAAAGAGAGGTGTTGAAGTCATTTGTTTCTCCTGCAAGTCTTCAAGTATTTTACGAAGCCAAATGATTTCTTTTATGGCTTGAGCTACTGCAACATATTCGGCTTCAGTTGTAGAATCAACAGGAACAGATTGCTTTCATGATCTCCACGTAATAGCTGCTGATCCAATGTTCATCAAATAACTTGAAGTAGAGACCCCATGCTCTTTATCTCCATCAAAATCAAAATCTGAATAACCAGTGAGATGAAAGTCTGAAACTTTAGAATATTTGATGCCATAAGCTTGAGTGCCTTTTAAATATTTGAGCACTCGCTTTGCTTCATTCCAATGACCTTCACAGGGATGATGCATAAACCTGGAAAGTATTCCTACAGCAAAAATTATGTCAGGACGAGTAGTAGTAAGATAAATTAAACTTCCAACAAGCTACCTGTACTTTGTTGGATCTTCAAATGTGCTACCTTCATTTGAATTAAGCTTTAGATTCTGCTCCATTGGCGTTGAAACAGGATTACAATCCTGCATACCAAATTTGTTTAATAACTCTCCAACATATTTTTTCTGAAAAATGAAAATGTGCATTGGTTTTTTATCTACTTCAATTCCTAAATAATAATGTAATAATCCCAAATCTGTCATATCAAAAGCCTTTTTCAACTCTCTTTTGATAGATACTATATAATCGTCATTATTTCCTGTGATAAGCAAATCATCCACATAGACAACTAGATATACAACCAATCTTCCAACTTTCTTGACAAATAAAGTTGCATCATCTAGATTGAAGTGCTTATAATTCAATTTGAGAAGATGCTCAATTAACTTTTCATACCAAGCTTGGGGTGCTTGCTTTAAACCATATAAAGATTTGACTAATTTGCATACCTTCTGTTCTTGGCCTTTGATAGCAAAGCCTTCAAGCTGATCCATATACACATCTTCTTTTAAGTCTCCATTCAAAAATGTGGTTTTAGCATCCATGTGATGTATCTTCCATCCTTTTTGTGCTGCTAATGAAAACAAAGTTCGAATGGTGCCCCATTTAGCTGTAGGAGCAAATGTTTCTATGTAATCAACACCTTCTTTCTGTGCATACCCTTTTGCTACAAGTCTCGCTTTGTGTTTGTCAAGTGAACCATCTTCTTTATACTTATTTTTATATATCCACTTGCATCCAATCGCTTTGGTTCCAATTGGAGGGTTCACCAACCTCCAAGTTCCATTTTTTATGAGAGCATCATACTCTCTTTGCATGGCACTTTTCCATACATCACTATTTACTGCTTCTTGAAAAGATGCAGGTTCATCAAATGCATGAAAGTTTAATTCACAATCAAATGTTACAAAATCATCATACCTTTTAGGAAATGTCTTAGTCCGCATTGATCTACGAACTTCTTGTTGTTGTGGTGTTTGCTCTATTTCTTCTTTAAGAGCAGGTTCTGCATTATCCATGATACTTAGTTTATCCATTCCATTAACAATATCATCAACTGTCTCATCTTCTGTTTCATCAACTTGTGCATTAGAATCATCAACTTGTGCATTAGAAGGAAATTCTAAAACTTGACCTTGACTTAGAACAAGAATCCCCCCTTCAAGATTTGGAAGTTCATTATCCATTTCATGATAGATTTTTTTAGAATGAAATCTATCAAGCTGATCAAGTTGTTTATCAATAGTGAGTGCATCTTTCTCAAACTCAAGAAATATAACATCTCTAGAAACAATAAACTTCCTGTTATCTTCATCATACAACCTATAAGCTTTAGAAGTATTAGAATATCCCAAAAAAATACACTTTTGACTTCTTGCTCCCAATTTATGTCTTTGTTGCTTAGGAATCAAAGCATAACATGTGGAACCAAAAATTCTAAAATGCTTGACAGCTGGAAGATGATCATGCCACATTTCATAAGGTGTTTTGTTTTGTAGTGCAGCAGAAGGACATCTATTCTTAATGTAGACAGCACAAAGAACTGCCTCTCCCCAAAACATTAACTTGACATTTTTAAAAAACATCATTGATCTTACCATATTCAAGAGTGTCCTATTCATACGTTCTACCACACCATTTTGCTGTGGATTATAAGAAACATTTGTTTGATGTTTAATACCATTCTCCTGCAAATATTTTTCAAACTCTTGAGATGTATATTCACCACCGTTATCAGTTCGAAGGGTTCCAATAGTAAGTTGAGCTTCATTTTTAATCCATAAGTGAAAATTTCTGAAGGTATCAAAAGCTTGAGATTTTGCTGTTAATAAATAAACCCAAGACATCCTCGTAAAGTCATCAATGAAAGCCATGATATATTTGTTACCATTTGCTGATGGAATGGGCATGGGCCCACATAAATCTGCGTGAACAAGACCAAGCTTTCTTGAAGCTCGAAACATAGAATCATTAAAAGGTTGTTTACTGTGCTTGCCTAAGATACAAGCATCACATGGGGAAAGTTGTCTTGGAATAGTAGGAAGCCCTTGAACTCCTTTCTATTTCATAATCCTGAGACTGTCATAACTAATATGACCAAATCTAGCATGCCACAATAAGCTAGAAGAGAAATTACTATTATGCTGAACCAAATTTGCAGAATTCTGTGAATTGGATGATGTACCTTTCAACTTTAAAAGTTTGTTATCTTCCGCTCCATTCATTACAATCACATTATCATAAGCTCTTCTAATTTCAATGATACCATCAAACATATGTATCGAATGATTTTGTTGTCTAATTTGCACAAGAGATATTAGATTTCTCTTCAATTGTGGAACATAAAGCACGTCAGAAAGTATATAATCAGCAAGTCCTGATAATTTCAATCTAACATAACCAATTCCTGAAGGTTTTTACTAAGACTTATCTGCCAAATGTACTACCCCATCAATTTGATCACTAAAAGTTTCAAAGAAATCTTTTCTAAAGGTCATATGGCATGTGGCGATGGTGTCCAATAACCAAGTATCATTCCATGAAAACGAAGTACTGAAAGCTTCTTCAATTCCTAGATTACAATGTGCAATAACATAATGTGCAGATTCAGGAGGGTTACCTTTATCATTTCCTTTATCTTGTACTTGCTCTTTTTTGTTAACAATTTTATCCCAAGAAGTTCTACAATAATTGGTAGTATGACCAGTTTTTCCACATCTATAACATTGTTTCTCTCCTTGATTAAATCTTCCCCCCCCTTCCTCTATACTGTCCTCTTTGTCCTCTACCTTGACCTTTGCTTCTATTTTCATCATTTGCAAATTCTTCTTTTGATTTGTGTCCTTTCTGTGCAAGACACAAAGTTTCTTCATTGGGTTTAGGCTCTTTCTTCCCAAATGCTTTCTCTCTTTTTGCAATTTTCTCAACAAGTGTTTCAAAGGTCATAGCTTTCATTTGGCCACTAGCTTGAAGTGATTCTAAATAATGAGTATATGTAGGATAAAGAGCTTTAATAAATGCAGTAAGTTGAATGTCAACTTTTACACCAGTTGCATCAATATCATGAAAAATGGCTCTAATTTCATAAGCAAGTTTCATTGGATCATTATCTTTTAACTCTAAGTTAAATAACTTCATTAACGATTGTATGATTTCAAGCTCAGAATGTGAATCATACAAATCTTTTAGTTTCTTTAATGCTTCCCAAATGTCTACTTACTTCTTCACTTACAGAGGCAATAATCAAGGCATAAGCCTTCTTGTCCTTGCTTTTCCATAATGCTAACTCTTTGGCATTAGTAGGTGGCACTGGTGCACTTTGATCCACTTCATTTATTGCTTCTCCATCTTCCTTATCTTCTAAATTCTCATTTTCACAAATTCTATCCCACATATCATTAAAAATAAGGGTATTTTTAACTTTATGAAACCATTCCTCATAATTTTCTTTTCTAGATAAAATAACTCCAACAATTGAAATTAAAGAATTCATTGAAATTTACTGTGTATTAAATTTTTGTGTACAAAATACAGTCTGATATATTCTTTTCCTTTTAGCCAATGTTCTTTAAAATCTTTTTATCTTCTAAAAAGATTTCCCAAAAGTTTAATATTTCAATTTAAAAAACCTTGCACTCAAATATAAATGGCTGTTTAAAAATTAAACACTTTTATTTTCTGAAAAAAAACTCCTGAGTGATTTGATAATTAATTTAAAGAAACCATTGCACGAAAATATAAATGGCCGCTCTCTTCCTTTTTCTTTATTTTTATTTATTTATTTATTTTTTAAATTCTTCAAAAGAATTACCGGAACAATTTACGTGCAGTCTCCTCTTATCTTTGTCTTTCTTCCACAATCTTTACTAAGCAGCTCTCATTTCTTTCTTTCTTGGTGATAGCTCCTTTGCTGGCTCCTCCTTCATAGGCTCCTTCTTTCTCACCAATGCTTTGTTCTGATACCACTGACACACACCGTGAAGAACCTCAGCAAATCAATATCTTATTACGTGAATGAGTGTTACATATAAAGGAGATTAAAACCGTTATTTACAATTAGATAACGAGATCATTAATTAGATTTTACTAACTAATAACTGAAATATTATTTACAATGTAATCGAGAAGGATTATTCAACAAATATATATTATATAGTATATTTGTTTATGAAAATATTGTATATTTGTTTATGAAAATATCTTTTTTTTTATGGTAGTTGGATTTATGCCTATTTGTCTTATTGGGCACATAATAATAGTGGTATTAAGCCTATTATGATGTTGTGGCCTATGCAAAAGCCTATGCCATTTTGCAGAGATTTTGCCAAAATTGTTCACTTTGCCATTCTATGCGTCTCGATTATTCCTTCAGCATTTTTCTATTGAGACCTACGTACACATACATGCAAACGGCATATTCTGTTTTCTCTGCCTTCTCTAAAAACCTAATCCTAGCAAGTTGGAGTCGGTGGAAAGTTGAGGTTGCAAAGATCACTCTCTCCTCGAAGGCGTGAACGCTAATCAACTCACTCTCTGCGTTGAACGCGAGCCATCAAAGTTTAAAGAACTCCATCTCTGTTGTAACTTAGAGTCCAAGTGCGTGAATACCATAGTGAAAACATTTGTTGCGTTGAAGCTGCTTAAAGAACAAATCCTCTTCCAAATGCTTGTTGCGTTGAAGGTATTTGTTGATCTCTTTTGCAATTACTGGTTGTTGGTTGAACGTGACCCATTGAGATATATGCTTTCATGAGTTTAATTATGCAATTGCTAGTGCATTTTACCCGGATTTCATTGGGGGACCGATATTTCTCTCTTAAGTTCCAAGAAAGGAAGCGGGAGTTTGAAAGATCTATGTCGACACTTCCCCCTCTATCCAACAGAGCCGAGGGACACACGCACATGAGCCAAATAACAAAGGAAGGAAACCTAGATCTGTGTGTCTTGAATGCTGCAACTTGCCTTGCATGGGCTCTCTCTCATGAACCCAACGTGAAGATTGCTAGGTGTTTTAAAGACTGTATAATGTAGAATGCGCGTGGAGCTCTTGAGCACTGAGACGGTTTGTTGCATATCTTAATCCTAATTCGTGAAGACATGGGAATTTGTTTTCAAAAGATGCACTGAAAAGTGTGGTGCGCCACTTGTTTGACTAGTGGAAACCCTAAACTCGTCGCTTGGTGCTAGTTGGAGGTATAGACTTTGGAAAACCAAATGGTATTGGAAAAGTTAAAAGGGGTTTGTATGGTAGGTCTTTCCCACTTTTGATTGCACATTTACACATATAAACATGGACGAAGTATTATCTTTGCCTGTGAAATGGATTCGTTGATCTCTCACCGTGAAGGCTATGTGGATTCAAGCTTGGTTTTGAAAGTGTGGTCAATATATAAAACATGTTGGTTCGTTCACTAAAATGAACTTCAATTGACGTTACCTATGCACAACGGAAGAATGGTGCATTGCTGAGAACTCAAACCATCAACACGTAGAGTAGAGGAGGCTACGGCTGTATGGTGAACTAGGTAGTTTGAGGTGCAATTTGTTTTACATATATTGTTTTAAAGACAGCCACACCTCTTCCATATGAGGTGAAAGATGTTAAGCTGAGCTTATTTTTGAAAAGTATTACAAACTATTGCAGAGAGTAAAGTTTGTTAGATTATCATTTTTTTATTATTATACAAGACTATAAATTACTTAGACATCTCAGAACTCTTCTTATCTCATTAAAAAAAAGCCTTCAAAATTGAAAAACACTTCGATAATTTTAATGGTAAGGATGGATTCAAATTGAACCAATCCTGGAAACGCACATCCATCATCTTTGGATCTTAAAATTACAACCCCCGACCCCTCTTTGTTTTCACTTTCATTTTCTTTTCTACTTTACTGCTTGAAGGTGTTATGACGATCACTGATAAATTATCTAACGATTGCGTGTGACAATCAATAAGAAGAGATTATCTTCCATAGTGACTTCCTTTCAATAGGCAATGTATAACAAAAAAAAACGATAGATACAATTTTTTTTGGTTTTTGTTTTTCTCTCCTAACCAAAGAGCTAACCGTGGTTATGAGACTGAGAGCGACCATTTCTGGTCCAATTCCTGCCTGTCTTATATGCCAGAAAGTTAACAAAAGCCCAAAATCCAACTTCTTCTGTGCCTGACACACACATCAACAACAAAACCATTGCTCACAGCTGTATTTGTCAAAGCCGAGCAGTCATTATCTGTCCAGAGCTATGTATTAAGCTGCAGAGCATTTAATGCCCTTATTTAATGCCATTGCAGCAAGCTTGATGATGGTTGCGTTGGATTTTGACTTGCTAGAGATTCAAGGGTCATCAAACCTTCTACAGCCACATTAAATACTCCGCAACTCAATAGATAGCTCTTACCATCAAAGCTGAGCAGCGCCCCTAGAACTAATGTCTCCCCAGGGTAAATCTAAAGTGCTTCAGGTTCCCTGAACTTTGAGTAGAAAGAGTATTAGGAGATGAGCTCTTAGTAAGATGTGCTTCTCATAGCTCTTAGGAAGAATACGAATAAGATCAAAAAAACCGCCATCATTAAGGCAAACAATGCAATAGCTTCGGTTTAAGCAAACCCCAAAAATGGCGTAACCAGATAATTGTTTAGCCAATGATGGACTTCGCGCCACCCCCACCTTATGAGCACCCACCACCTATTTCCCATTTGCTAAGTGCACAACTTTAGTGGAATCCACCAGTAAATACCCCCGGTATTAAAAGTCCCTAGTGTTAGTTGAGTTCCTGGTTCCCCAATGGATTGGCGTCTTAATTCATCAATCGTATTTGGGGTTTAAGCCCGCCCGGCCCTACCCTACCTACTAAGTTATTTCAGCAAATTTTACACAGGGGAGGTTATCCTCGTAGCTCGGGGAAGGTTCTCACTTACCTGAGATAGCGGCGAGGGTAGTTAAGGTCCTGAAAGGGCTTACCGGGTTGCACGGATTAATTCACTTAAAATAAGACCAGTGCTTCTCACTTCCATGCTTGACATCTTCCTTTAAGCGAGAATCTGAAAAATAACCAAGAGCTCGAGAGTTTGTTGGTGCTTCATAGCTTGCTTTGGAGTCCAACAGATAACAAACGGTGTGCTGAGTAGAAAGGCTCGCGATCTACGGCCTCCTCTAATTAGAACCAATTGCTGGTAATGTCACAGATTTGATGTCACACACCAACCATCTAAACATCGAGGCCCAACCATTTGCAGGAATATTGCAATGCAAGAGAGCGCTTCCTCGACCTAGAACAGTGGAAGCTTGATCTTCTCTGTAATCGTGCTACAGATTTGAGAGAGAGACTCTTAAAAGCTAGTTTCGATGGGAGCAAATAAACGCAGTTGATGCAGCTTCCAATATACAGATTCAGTTTAGACAGGCAACATGGATATGTCTAGAACTTCGCACGCCTTTAATTTTTTATATCTTTGCTTGAGATCTAACAGATTGGTCGGATTTTTGGGAGTGAAGGACGATTTTTCATGTTTACAGGTGTTTTTTTTAGAATTTGCAGAAAATTATAGTCTATGTTGTTTTCAGGATTGTAGGACAGTCACAGAGTTTACTATCAAGATTGATTTTTATGGCGGTTTTTTTTAATTTTGATTAAACAACTATTAAAAAAATATAAAAAATAAATAATAATTTATCAATAAACAATAATTGTTTACTAATGTGTTCATAACTCTAAGATGAACACACTCTAAGCTGATGCAAAGATAACTAGTAATTTATGATAAACAACATATTTAATTAGAAAAAAGAACAAGTAACAAATAACTTATTAATGACATTCAACTTGTAACCTATCCATCTTCATCAACATCAACAATACTCATAACAAACTGTAACTGTGATCACAAACCTGTTATCAACAATGCTAAGAGTCATAACCAACCGTGCTATGAGACTATGAACCTGTTAGGAGACCAGATTTCTTTTCTTTAGTCTTTTCCACAGTTGTTTAGCCATAATTAACTACAGAGAAGAAACAAATGATAACTCACATGTACACAAATTCCTCACATGATATTAAAAATCAATAATATGATTACAATATGCTGCAACTCTAATTAGTTTTATAGATAAGTATGTATTAAACTCTACTTTTAATCCACATATGATAATTTCATTATATTGATGATATCCTGAACACTGACTTAATATATCATGAACCGATGAACAGCATTAGAGAGTTTTCTTTGAAGCAACACTCCATGGCCATCGTACAACTAAAGATTGTGCTTTTATTAGACTGCCTTTATCTCTGACCTTTAAAATTTAGTATCAGTGCGTAATCACCCTTTTCCCACCGGTAGCAAGATTATCTGCTAGAAACTATACTGCACTTCACGCGCTTAGTTGTTTAACGACCAGTGACACACATTGTAGCATGAGCAGTGTAATAAATAGAGAAGATATGCCGCCCTATAACGAACGGAGATAAAGATATTGCTTCAGTTTCGCCTTAGCTCCTAAATGCCTGATGAATCAGCTGCTGTAGCAGAATGGACATTACAAGGCGTCCTATAATAACTCGGCGCTGCTTCCGACGATTGAGTAGAGTTTGATATATTGTTAGGGTATTGACAAAGGGTAACTCTACCACGTTCAACTTGGTCTGGTACGCCGATTACGCATTCCGGATCTACGAAAGCAGGCCTTGTGGGCGACGGAATATGTTCTTGCTCGCTTGCAGTCAGCATCGACACCACCCGGGACATTGAAGGCCGCAACGATGCGCCTGCCTGAGTGCAGAGGAGACCAATTTTAATCACTCTAACCCCTTCCTCCCACGAATAACTTCCGTTCAATGTGGGATCCATAACTTCTATCGCTCTCTCTGTGTTATACAGTCTCCATGTCTGGTAATTGACCATTATTAACAAAACATAAAACATTAATTAGTTACCAAGGAACTGTAATTCTATCGACATTTTAGAAAAATTATACTTTAAAGCTGAGATCCACAAGAGCCATACTGCTTCGATTAGAAACTCCATGTGTTGAGGGAAACCGTAATTCTTTCTTCCGCTGATAATCTCAAGTACAAGAACACCAAAGCTGAACACATCTGCTTTCTCAGTCAACTGCCCGCGTAAGGACTCAGGCGCGATGTAACCTCTGCAAGTGTCACGTAAATAGAATCTCCATATCTTAACCCTCTTTATAAAATTATAGGATCCTTTATCAGATATATATGTTGTAATTGGTTCAATATATACCGTAATTAATTGAATAAAAATGGAGACATCAAGAGACTGAGCTGTGGAGGGAATTCTTACAAAGTTCCTGCAACTCTAGTGCTAACGTGGGTTTCATCTTCTGCAAAGAGTTTGGCTAAGCCAAAGTCTGCTATTTTTGGCAGGTATTTATTGTCAAGTAAAATATTGCTCGCTTTAATATCTCTGTGTATGATTCGAATCTCAGATTCCTCGTGAAGATAGGCCAGCCCACGCGCAGTTCCAAGTATGATTTCATACCTCTCTCTCCAGTCAAGTAAATGACTTTTTGTTGTATCTACAATTATTGCGTCACAGACATTTAAAAAATTAGCAAGCTACATGCACAAACTCGAACAATTCCAGAATCGATGCAAAGATTAAGCAGTTAAAGAGCAATCAAGAACAAAACCGAATATAATCTTGTCGAGACTGCTATTCTGGAGGTATTCGTAAACCAGTAGCCGTTCTGAGCTTCCAACAGAACAGCCAAGCAATTTCACGAGATTCTTGTGCTGGACACGACTGATGAGATTTGCTTCATTCAAAAATTGAATGTCTCCTTGCCTTGAGCTTATATTCAGCCGTTTAACTGCAACCTCCCTATAATCAGGTAGAACCCCCTGCAGTTCAATGAAGTTCAAAGTTATCTCCGTTCTTCGTTATGACTGACTTGGACCTGCTACCTGCAAATATCTATTTCAATTGAAAGCATTCATAACAGGCCCAGCCCTCACTTTAAAGACGGCTCCAAAACCTCCTTCACCAAGTTTGTTCTCTGCTTTAAAATTGGAGGTAGCCTCTCTCAGAGTTTCATACTTGAAAATGAGCTCCGGATTGGCTATAGTAGGTGATAAGTTAATTTCTCTATCGTCACCTGTCAAAACATGACGTCTATTAATCTTGTGTAGTGGAATAGATGAACAGTTCTCTAGATACAAGCTAATAAGGTGCACACTGAATGATTTAGCAATTTTGGGATTTTGGAACCTCTCAGTCGAGAAATCTGTTCCCAACGTTTTGCACAAAAGCGATAAAGGCATATGGCTGCAATTAATCCAACTGTAGCGGCTACGACGCTGAGAGTTATCGCAAGCACATTTGCTTTTTTGTCTTCTGTCAATTTATACAAGAAGCCTCAGTAAATTGGCTATGTTTTATTTCACCAAAATGTACAAAAGCAGTATATTGCTTATCATTGTAGACTATGTGAAGGAAAATACCGGATAATGGAGAATTTTTGGGAAGACTTTCTTCCGGCGGAGAACTCTTGGGAAAAATCTTTGCTGGCGGGAGCAGAGGCGGCGCCGGAGAACTTTTTGGAGGACTTTCTCCCGGTTGAAGCAGAGACGGCGGTGAGAGGATGGGAGTATAGAACTGATAAGTCTCGTAACGCAAATCGCAGCCCATAGCATGGAATTGTCCTCCACCAGCTCCAGTTGCGCATCCCCACTGACCGGCAGTTGTAATATTTAACATACCGGCAGCTAAGCACGACTGGCAGCTTGTTGGGGACAGATTTCTCCAACACTGTGCTAAGCTGTAAATTATCTTCGAAGGTGAAGAATACACTGGGAACATATCTGCAGCAAAATATCTGGGATTCTGCATGGCTGTTTTGCTAATATTTGAGAGCACGTAAAGAGTATCATTTCCGAACTGCTTAATCTGATCACTGCTCACCGACCTGCAAGCACCGCAAATCTCGCTACTCTCATTATAGTGGTAAAAATTATGTTTGTCGTAACGTAAGAAGCAACCGTCTACTTCAATGTATCCAGAAGTATTGTTTTGACATTTCTCAACAAGCTTTGCTTTCGTCGTCGATGCGCACTGTTGGCATTCTGTAGAATTTAAATCTCCCCTGCACTGGAGAAGCCCATAAACAGTACTGTTGCTATTTTGACCATCAACAGTAGAGGTAATGAATCCGCTCATGGAAACGTTCGCCACAAGTGTTTCCAAAACCTGATTTAGATGACGGTGAAACAGGGTACCGTTTCCATACTGGCCTTTCCCACAAATTGGCCCCCAAACAATAGTAGTATCATTTAAGAACGGTTGACATATTACTGAGAAGTGCGGACACGTCCATATAGTGAAGATAAGTAGCATGCAGCTCATTAACAGTTTCAATTGCATCGCGCCTATCGGAACGCAGGCCATGAGCTCGACACTTCTATTTTCTAATTTCATGAGTGGAGCTGAACAGATGCTAATTATAAATATTTGACAAAATCTTTTATTTTAATATACATGATTTAAAAAGTATCGAGTTAATTTAATTTTTAAATTCAACAAAAAATTATTAACGAATAATAGAAAACGAGATTAAAAATATGTATTAAGAAATAATAATGCGCGTCAACATTATTATTATTAAAAGTAATTGAAAAATACGTTTTACTAGCGTTTTCGCTTTTAATAATATGGTTTAGTTTTTCCCACTTTTAATATAATACTTGTGCTGTCTTTTTTCAATCGAGCAGTTCGTATAATGCGATGGCCTTGCCGACTTCAATGTATAGCATTAATTCCAAAGCGCGTTCATTTTACTGGGTCGTCCCAATTCAAACTGGAGAAGCGCGTGGAATGGCCTTGTTTATAGAATATCAGTGGTCAAAATCGTTTAGACTATACTGTATACTGGACTAATCTATTGTATTTTATGTATTTATTTATGCGCAAGTTATCGAAAAATAAAATAGTTTAAACGATTTAGACCCTTGCTAATATTTTTTTGGACTATACTGGACTAATCTATTGTATTTTATGTATTTAATTATGTGCATTTTATAAAAAAATATTAGTTTAAGCGATTTTGACCATTGGTAATTCGGACGGCTCTTGCCGAGTTCGACTTTGACAAAACCAAGCCCATTCCGCGCGCTTTCCTGTTAGCGCTCTGGATAATAATTAAAATTAATGCTATCCCTCGAACTCTGCAAGGGTTTTGGAGTTTATCAAAATTTGGGACGGCTCTTGCCGAGTTTGACTTTGACAACTTTTGATATTCTATAAGTTGACTACCAGAGGACCAGCAGCCCAGTTCCATTCAAAGTTCACATAAATGCACCGAGCACTTGTTGGCAGCGATTAGACTGGGCAGGCCGATTGACAGTGACACCCTGGTCCGTAACTGAGTCACCTCACGTCCAGACTTTACTGTGACCACCTACTCACTGAGCCCAAAGGGCTTCCACCCTGTCACTGCCAATTCGTCAATTACAACCCAATTCCATTCAAAGTTCACATGCACCGAGCACTTGTTGGCAGCGATCAGACTGGGCAGGCCGATTGACAGTGACACCCTGGTCCGTAACTGAGTCACCTCACGTCCAGACTTTACTGTGACCACCTACTCCCTGAGCCCAAAGGGCTTCCACCCTGTCACTGCCAATTCGTCAATTACAACCCAGTTCCATTCAAAGTTCACATAAATGCACCGAGCACTTGTTGGCAGCGATCAGACTGGGCAGGACGATTGACAGTGACACCCTGGTCCGTAACTGAGTCACCTCACGTCCAGACTTTACTGTGACCACCTACTCACTGAGCCCAAACGGCTTCCACCCTGTCACTGCCAATTCGTCAATTACAACTGAGTTCCACCGTGACCGGTCACCCATCCAAATCTTCCAAACTCCCACAGCCCATTGAAAACCCAGGAAGGGCAAAATTTTGGGGTTGCCCTTCCATTGTCAATGTACACAGTGCTGCTTCATTTCATTTTCGACGGGCACTCCATGAAACCGAATTTTTTTTGTAGGGCAAATTTCGTCATGGCCTCCTATGACAGGTAAACAGGCCTTTGACGGGCACTGAAGCCTTCAAATTTGAAGCCTAACCAAGCCCATTCCACGCGCTTTCCTGTTAGCGCTCTGGATAATAATTAAAACTAGTAATTGTCCCAACAGGGTGCAATAATACGTTCAATAGGTGAAATAAAATAGAATTCAACATTTAATGGATGGTTAAAGAAACTTTTTTAAGGATTTTATAATTTAAAGATTAAAGTTAAAACATATTAATATTTATAGTGATGTGTATATTTTCTTGTTATATAACTATAATTTTTTCTTTTATTAAATTTTGAAATTCATTCAAAATTCTTCTATGAAATTAATTCTAAATGCATTGTGATCTTTTATAACCTTTATTGACTATATGTCTAAAAGATATAATCAGAAAATGGAATTATGCAAACAACCTAAAAGTTTTAAAACAATGTGGACCATGATACAAATTAAGGAAGACAATGAAATGTTCTACAATTTCCAAAGAGACTCCAATGCTAAATTAGGTAATGCAAATTACATATTTATAAGAGGTCAAAATCAATACTGGGAACACCCATTTGCTTGTTCTTTTTATTTTTATTTTGACAATTTTAAAAAGCAAAAAACAACGATTGCACCTTATTGAGAATGAAATCAAATTAAATTTTTCTTCAACCCTAAATCCTGAAGAAAAAAAATATGTGATATATTTATTAATTTTTTTGGGGCAGAGATTGAACATTGCATTGTTCTCATAGGAAGGTATAAATGAGGGATAAGTCTTGAAAAGAAAAAAAATATGTGATATATTTATTAATATTTTTGGGGCAAAGATTGGAGGTTGCATTGTTCTCATAGGAAGGTACAAATGAGGGATTATCTATTATTATTGATCTTAAATTTACTTCATTAATCAAGAGAAAAGAGGGAACATCATATAGAAATATAATGGAAAATGTATGGGACAAAGTAAAATTTGCAAAAAAATGTATAAAAGCTACAACAATTTTCCCACAAAGTGTATAAGAATGATAGCTCAGCTAGAGAGAGAGAGAGAGAGAGAGAAATTTTCTTTATGAGTTGATCTTAGTATTGGTAAAGTTCCAAGCATGGCTTCATCCAATTAAAAATCTAGAACACAATACTTATTTTCTCAAGAATGCAATATTGAAGACAATGAAATATGAGGAGAATTCATATTTTGATTGATAACATAAATTGATAGATTATATCTTTTAGGCATTGATATTTTCTCTAGTGAGTATTGTTGCGAAGGTACATAAGAAGGGCAAGATGCAATGCAATGTATTTTGATAAGTAAATGAATCAACATGCCAAACAACTCTGTAATATTGCAAAACCTCCTTTCTCTCACAGTCAAATTGCAATGAATACCTATTAAACATAAAATATAGAGAGAGAAACTATATAAGCAACTACCAAGGGATGAGCTTACATACTACAAATATAGACCCGGGTTGAACAACTATATAACCTGGATTTTAGATGGCACATCCGTATGTTACAATGACATAGTTACATCAATTGTAAATGAAAATGAAAAATATGGGCATAGGTTGAGGTAGTAAGCTCTAGTTTACCAACATTGACAAGAGTAACATTTTTTTTTCCTTGTAGAACTAATATCACTTGAGCTCTTATTTAGATAAGAGTAATCTAAATGTCATTAAAACCTATAGATCGTCATTCTTTTATGGGAAACATGCAGGTACCATGAGAGTAGTTTGCCACATTCTCTGCATTAAGGATATGTTCATAGGAGTGGAATAGGTTCCCATGCAACATTGGTTTGGACCAAAAAGAAGTTGCTAGAAGAGAAGATATGCACATGATTTTTTTTTGTTTTTTTTATTGAACTATTTACAAGATGTAATGGTTAATTTAGTTGCTAATGAGAGACTCTCTTGCTACATCATTTCATGAGGAAAATGACTAACTACAAAGAAAATGCTTGTGATACCTAAAATCTAGTTAAAACCATAAAGCTTGTTGGCGAAGCATGACATTGAAGGCATGAAAATTTTCCCAACCATAGACTATATAATGATGATTCTAAATTTCCATAATTAAAAGAAAGAATGATACCATACATATTTTGAAATTAACTTTGACGAGTATTGCCAATTTTATTTCTTCTTCATTGTGCAATTTTCTGTAATGTAATAAAGACATGTAAAAACTTGTATTGATGTCTAGGAATCCGAAATGGAGTTTGTTTTGCACAAGAATGTGAACTATACATAACAGTAAATTGGACATACAATTTATTTTAAGAGCAGAAAGAAGGGATGCTAAAGAGGTGATGCCTTTGAAGAACTATGGTATACTATTTTGTAAAGCCAAATGCCACAAAATCCATGATAGCAGCTACCACCCGATCACAATCCTTGAGATATTTCTCCAATGACCTTTTCCTTTTGTTGTAAAACATGATTACAAATGCAACACATCAATGTATTTACACAATAAAAGATATGTAAGCATAGTGTAGTTCACTTTTGTTTTCTTCTCCCTACATTGTCATTTTATCAAGTTCAACTTTTGTTGTTATTACAATATGGCATTATCCAAGTGTAGCTAAAAAAAAAATAATAATAAAATTCAAGAGGATAAAGGTAATTGAAAGAAAATAACCAACTGACCACTCTTTATAGGTGAGACATATTTACATATAGAAAGCATAAACAATCCCTACATGAAGGAAGAAATGTATTGAAATCACATATAGATTATAAAAAGGATGTTGATTTGAGAAATGATAATGAAAAAAAGGCTCATAGAAACAACCTAGGAGTCTACAAGAAGTGTTGTTATTTTGTTTTAATGACATTTCCATTCTTAATATTTCTATTAATTTGACTATTTGAGCATTCTTGACATTTGGACTCTATAAAATTTGGATAAACCTATTTCGTTGTGCATAACTTAGTAGTCAAAATGTGTCTTGTGTAGTAGCCTTTTACTTATATCTTAGATGAATTTACAAATCCTTGCAAGCTTAAATCAAAACACAAGTATTTTAAATAGATTTTGATAAAAACGAATGTAACAAATGAACATACATCTAGAACATTAAATGCATAAGTTTAAAAGGTCATATGGGTTCACAATAGACATAAAAGTCACCTTGTTCAGTAAAGATACCGACAATCTTACTTTTTTGCAATGTGTCAAACTAGTGTTGTACTTGAAGATGGTTCCCAATTCGGAATCAAAACGTCGAATTAAAAATGTCTACTGCGGATTTCCCAGAAAAACCCTACATCAATATACACAATGTCAAAGCAAGGAGAAAAGATAGAAGTAAACAATGATTTCTCTCTATATCAAGCAAATTTGATCAAATAAATGGAAAGATAAGGGATAAATCAAGGCAATTACAAGACACATAAGAATTATATATATATATATATAT